>OY728146.1:568236514-568570869 GCA_963277665.1 Viscum album | reverse complement strand
TGTGAAATGGTCGGCCAGACGGAACCTCATTCGGAGGTGCCGTGTGACCGCGGCGGCCGAAAACGCGTTTCCGGCGCCATTAAACACCAAAACGGAGTGCGACGGTCCAATTCGGAGCAAACGTGCTCCGAACGACCTGAAACCGCACGGGAACGATAGAAATATTATTCTTGAGATGCAGGAGGAGGCCGCACGTCCATCGGACGTGCGGTGCGCGCGGCACGTCCGATTGTGTCGTTTTCAGCAGCGCGGCCTGCGCTGAAATGGCGCGTTGGGGGGTCAAAACCACCCGAACGACCTCCGAATGCCACGAAACCGTACGACAACATCCGGGGCGTGAATTGTGAAATGGTCGGCCAGACGGCACCTCATTCGGAGGTGCCGTGTGACCGCGGCGGCCGGAAACGCGTTTCCGGCGCCATAAAACACCAAAACGGCGTGCGGCGGTCCCATTCGGAGCAAACGTGCTCCGAACGACCTGAAACCACACGGGAACGATAGAAATATTATTCCTGATATGCAGGAGGAGGCCTCACATCCATGGGACGTGCGGTGCGCACGGCACATCCGATTGTATCATTTTCAGCAGCGCGGCGCGCGCTGAAATGGCGCGTTGGGGGGTCAAAACCACCCGAACGACCTCCGAATGCCACGAAACCGTACGACAACATCCGGGGCGTGAATTTTGAAATGGTCGGCCAGACGGCACCTCATTCGGAGGTGCCGTGTGACCGCGGCGGCCGGAAACGCGTTTCCGGCGCCATTAAACACCAAAACAGCGTGCGGCGGTCCAATTCGGAGCAAACATGCTCCGAACGACCTGAAACCGCACGGGAACGATAGAAATATTATTCCTGAGATGCAGGAGGAGGCCGCACGTCAATCGAACGTGCGGTGCGCGCGGCACGTCCGATTGTGTCGTTTTCAGCAGCGCGGCGCGCGCTGAAATGGCGCGTTGGGGGGTCAAAACCACCCGAACGACGTCCGAATGCCACGAAACCGTACGAAAACATCCGGGGCGTGAATTGTGAAATGGTCGGCCAGACGGAACCTCATTCGGAGCTTGCCGTGTGACCGCGGCGGCCGGAAACGCGTTTCCGGCGCCATAAAACACCAAAACGGCGTGCGGCGGTCCCATTCGGAGCAAACGTGCTCCGAACGACCTGAAACCGCACGGGAACGATAGAAATATTATTCCTGAGATGCAGGAGGAGGCCGCACGTCCATCGGACGTGCGGTGCGCGCGGCACGTCCGATTGTGTCGTTTTCAGCAGCGCGGCGCGCGCTGAAATGGCGCGTTGGGGGGTCAAAACCACCCGAACGACCTCCGAATGCCACGAAACCGTACGACAACATCCGGGGCGTGAATTGTGATATTTTCGGCCAGACGGCACCTCATTTGGAGGTGCCGTGTGACCGCGGCGGCCGGAAACGCGTTTCCGGCGCCATTAAACACCAAAACGGCGTGCGGCGGTCCAATTCGGAGCAAACGTGCTCCGAACGACCTGAAACCGCACGGGAACGATAGAAATATTATTCCTGAGATGCAGGAGGAGGCCGCACGTCCATCGGACGTGCGGTGCGCGCGGCACGTCCGATTGTGTCGTTTTCAGCAGCGCGGCGCGCACCGAAATGGCGCGTTGGGGGGTCAAAACCACCCGAACGACCTCCGAATGCCACGAAACCGTACGACAACATCCGAGGCATGAATTGTGAAATGGTCGTCCAGACGGCACCTCATTCGGAGGTGCCGTGTGACCGCGGCGGCCGGAAACGCGTTTCCGGCGCCATAAAACACCAAAACGGCGTGCGGCGGTCCCATTCGGAGCAAACGTGCTCCGAACGACCTGAAACCGCACGGGAACGATAGAAATATTATTTCTGAGATGCAGGAGGAGGCCGCACATCCATCGGACGTGCGGTGCGCGCGGCACGTCCGATTGTGTCGTTTTCAGCAGCGCGGCGCGCGCTGAAATGGCGCGTTGGGGGGTCAAAACCACACGAACGACCTCCGAAAGCCACGAAACCGTACGACAACATCCGGGGCGTGAATTGTGAAATGTTCGGCTAGACGGCACCTCATTCGGAGGTGCCGTGTGACCGCGGCGGCCGGAAACGCGTTTCCGGCGCCATTAAACACCAAAACGGCGTGCGGCGGTCCAATTCGGAGCAAACGTGCTCCGAACGACCTGAAACCGCACAGGAACGATAGAAATATTATTCCTGAGAAACAGAAGGAGGCCGAATGTCCATCGGACGTGCGGTGCGCGCGGCACGTCCGATTGTGTCGTTTTCAGCAGCGCGGCGCGCGCTGAAATGGCGCGTTGGGGGGTCAAAACCACCCGAACGACCTCCGAATGCCACGAAACCGTACGACAACATCCGGGGCGTGAATTGTGAAATGGTCGGCCAGACGGCACCTCATTCAGAGGTGCCGTGTGACCGCGACGGCCGGAAACGCGTTTCCGGCGCCATAAAACACCAAAACGGCGTGCGGCGGTCCCATTCGGAGCAAACGTGCTCCAAACGACCTGAAACCCCACGGGAACGATAGAAATATTATTCCTGAGATGCAGGAGGAGGCCGCACGTCCACCGGACGTGCGGTGCGCTCGACACGTCCGATTGTGTCGTTTTCAGCAGCGCGGCGCGCGCTGAAATGGCGCGTTGGGGGGTCAAAACCACCCGAACGACCTCCGAATGCCACGAAACCGTACGACAACATCCGGGGCGTGAATTGTGAAATGGTCGGCTAGACGGAACCTCATTCGGAGGTGCCGTGTGACCGCGACGGCCGAAAACGAGTTTCCGGCGCCATTAAACACCAAAACGGCGTGCGGCGGTCCAATTCGGAGCAAACGTGCTCCGAACGACCTGAAACCGCACGGGAACGATAGAAATATTATTCCTGAGATGCAGGAGGAGGCCGCACGTCCATCCGACGTGCGGTGCGCGCGGCACGTCCAATTGTGTCGTTTTCAGCAGCGCGGCGCGCGCTGAAATGGCTCGTTGGGGGGTCAAAACCACCCAAAAGACCTCTGAATGCCACGAAACTGTACGACAACATCCGGGGCGTGAATTGTGAAATGGTCGGCCATACGGCACCTCATTCGGAGGTGCCGTGTGACCGCGGCGGCCGAAAACGCGTTTCCGGCGCCATAAAACACCAAAACGGCGTGCGGCGGTCCCATTCGGAGAAAACGTGCTCCGAACGACCTGAAACCGCACGGGAATGATAGAAATATTATTCCTGAGATGCAGGAGGAGGCCGCACGTCCATCGGACTTGCGGTGCGCGCGGCACGTCCGATTGTGTCGTTTTCAGCAGCGCGGCGCGCGCTGAAATGGCGCGTTGGGGGGTCAAAACCACCCGAACGACCTCCGAATGCCACGAAACCGTACGACAACATCCGGGGCGTGAATTGTGAAATGGTCGGCCAGACGGAACCTCATTCGGAGGTGCCGTGTGACCGCGGCGGCCGGAAACGCGTTTCCGGCGCCATTAAACACCAAAACGGCGTGCGACGGTCCAATTCGGAGCAAACGTGCTCCGAACGACCTGAAACCGCCCGAGAACGATAGAAATATTATTCCTGAGATGCAGGAGGAGGCCGCACGTCCATCGGACGTGCGGTGCGCGCGGCACGTCCGATTGTGTCGTTTTCAGCAGCGCGACGCGCGCTGAAATGGCGCGTTTGGGGGGTCAAAACCACCCGAACGACTTCCGAATGCCACGAAACCGTACGACAACATCCGGGGCGTGAATTGTGAAATGGTCGGCCAGACGGCACCTCATTCGGAGGTGCCGTGTGACCGCGGCGGCCAGAAACGCGTTTCCGGCGCCATAAAACACCAAAACGGCGTGCGGCGGTCCCATTCGGATCAAACATGCTCAGAACGACCTGAAACCGCACGGGAACGATAGAAATATTATTCCTGAGATGCAGGAGGAGGCCGTACGTCCATCGGACGTGCGGTGCGCGCGGCACGTCCGATTGTGTCGTTTTCAGCAGCGCGGCGCGCGCTGAAATGGCGCGTTGGGGGGTCAAAACCACCCGAACGACCTCCGAATTCCACGAAACCGTACCAAAACATCCGGGGCGTGAATTTTGAAATGGTCGGCCAGACGGCACCTCATTCGGAGGTGCCGTGTGACCGCGGCGGCCGGAAACGCGTTTCCGGCGCCATTAAACACCAAAACGGCGTGCGACGGTCCAATTCGGAGCAAACGTGCTCCGAACGACCTGAAACCGCACGGGAACGATTGAAATATTATTCCTAAGATGCAGGAGGAGGCCGCACGTCCATCGGACGTGCGGTGCGTGCGGCACGTCCGATTGTGTCGTTTTCAGCAGCGCGGCGCGCGCTGAAATGGCGCGTTGGGGGGTCAAAACCACCCGAACGACCTCCGAATACCACGAAACCGTACGACAACATCCGGGGCGTGAATTGTGAAATGGTCGGCCAGACGGCACCTCATTCGGAGGTGCCGTGTGACCGCGGCGGCCGGAAACGCGTTTCCGGCGCCATAAAACACCAAAACGGCGTGCGGCGGTCCCATTCGGAGCAAACGTGCTCTGAACGACCTGAAACCGCACGGGAATGATAGAAATATTATTCCTGAGATGCAGGAGGAGGCCGCACGTCCATCGGACGTGCGGTGCGCGCGGCACGTCCGATTGTGTCGTTTTCAGCAGCGCGGCGCGCGCTGAAATGGCGCGTTGGGGGGTCAAAACCACCCGAACGACCTCCGAATGCCACGAAACCGTACGACAACATCCGGGGCGTGAATTGTGAAATAGTCGGCCAGACGGCACCTCATTCGGAGGTGCTGTGTGACCGCGGCGGCCGGAAACGCGTTTCCGGCGCCATTAAACACCCAAACGGCGTGCGTCGGTCCAATTCGGAGCAAACGTGCTCCGAACGACCTGAAACCGCACGGGAACGATATAAATATTATTCCTGAGATACAGGAGGAGGCCGCACGTCCATCGGACGTGCGGTGCGCGCGGCACGTTCGATTGTGTCGTTTTCAGCAGCGCGGCGCGCGCTGAAATGGCGCGTTGGGGGGTCAAAACCACCCGAACGACCTCCGAATGCCACGAAACCGTACGACAACATCCGGGGAGTGAATTGTGAAATGGTCGGCCAGACAGAAATTCATTCGGAGGTGCCGTGTGACCGCGGCGGCCGGAAACGCGTTTCCGGCGCCATAAAACACCAAAACGGCGTGCGACGGTCCCATTCAGAGAAAACGTGCTCCGAACGACCTGAAACCGCACGGGAACGATAGAAATATTATTCCTGAGATGCAGGAGGAGACCGCACGTCCATCGGACGTGCGGTGCGCGCGGCACGTCCGATTGTGTCGTTTTCAGCAGCGCGGCGCGCGCTGAAATGGCGCGTTGGGGGGTCCAAACCACCCGAACGACCTCCGAATGCCATGAAACCGTACGACAACATCCGGGGCATGAATTGTGAAATGTTCGGCCAGACGGCACCTCATTCGGAGGTGCCGTGTGACCGCGGCGGCCGGAAACGCGTTTCCGGCGCTATTAAACACCAAAACGGCGTGCGGCGGTCCAATTCGGATCAAACGTGCTCCGAACGACCTGAAACCGCACGAGAACGATAGAAATATTATTCCTGAGATGCAGGAGGAGGCCTCACATCCATCGGACGTGCGGTGCGCGCGGCACGTCCGATTGTGTCGTTTTCAGCAGCGCGGCGCGCGCTGAAATGGCGCGTTGGGGGGTCAAAACCACCCGAACGACCTCCGAATGCCACGAAACCGTACGACAACATCCGGGGCGTGAATTGTGAAATGGTCGGCCAGACGGCACCTCATTCGGAGGTGCCGTGTGACCGCGGCGGCCGGAAACGCGTTTCCGGCGCCATAAAACACCAAAACGGCGTGCGACGGTCCCATTCGGAGCAAACGTGCTCCGAACGACCTGAAATGAGATTATTTCTTGAATCGAAGTTTTTAAATTATTATAGAACAATGATTTGATATTATATATATATTAAATATATATTAAAACATTTAAAATATATTATATATATATATATATATATTTAAAATATTGTATTTAATAGTATATATATGAATATTTATATATATATATATATATATTTATATTCAATTCAATAAAAATTTTTTAAATTTTTTTTTTTTTAGAATAGCGACCGCCATAGGCGGTCGCTATAGGGTGCCCGGAAGAGGGCCTTCAGCGACTGCCTGGCGGTCGCTATAGGGTGCCCGGCAGAGGGCCTTCAGCGACCGCCAGGCGGTCGCTGAAGGCCGATCTGCCGGCCTTCTATAGCGACCGCCATTGGCGGTCGCTAAAGGCCTCTAGCGATGAGGCAACAGCGACCGCCAATGGCGGTCGCTGTGCGGCCGCTAAAGACCTTTAGCGACCGCCAATGGCGGTCGCTAATATCCTTATTTACAGTAGTGAATCCATAAACAAGAAGTAAAAATGTCCAAGGAATACAAAAGATGTAATAGTTGGTCATCTGGGCCCTACCGCAAACCCCCTCCTTGGATTTATACCATGAGTCCCCACATAGGTTCCATACTATGTCTCCCACATCAGTGCCATACTGTGTGTCCCGCATCAGTGCCATACTGTTCCATCCATAATAATCATAACCAAATCATTAAACATTTCATAAACCATTTCATTTATCATTTCATTAACCATTTCATACCTTTCATATACAAATGAAAAGGTGCTTACAACCGTTAATAATCCACTTTATTACCATATTCGACTTCCAAAAAAGAAAAGAGAGCACAACTCACCCTAATGGTGTCATATCCATAGTCAAACGTTCCCATGGGTGGTTTAGTTTGAGATATACAACCTCCAACCTTATATAAAGGTGTTATGGAATGTATTTAAGAATAATTTAACATTCAATTAGATGGTTTATTAATTTAGGAAGCAACGCCCAAAAGGTATGACATGAAGCACAAAGAAAAAAAGGTATAAATAACCATACTTTAAGGGAAAAGGTAGAGAAAACCTACCTTATGTCTATAGTAGATTCCTTGTCCAGTATTGACCCTTTATTTGGATTAGATTAGAAGAAAATGGAAGAATATATGAAAGAACTGAAAATAGGGTATATGATCCTACATGAAAACAACATCCCATATAGAGAAGAAAATGAAGGAAGGATAGAAGATGAATGAAGTTATTACTGATGGTGATCTAATGTGATAGACGACGTTGCAAGTAGAGGTCTGATGGAGAATAGGCTTTAAATCCTTGGTGGAAGGATAAGAGAGATCTATAGCATGGGAGGTAGTTTCTATAGAAGAGGAAAAGAAAAGAGTTTATCCCATTTTAAAGTAGTAAAGAAAAAGGTTAAAACACTTAAAAATTAAAGTGGTAAATGGTTTGGCTGCATGATTGGACAAGCCATACGCTAACCGTGTTCCAGTTACTATCCAAGGAAAGTGGCCCACATGGTTGGGGATCATGGTTTATCTAACCATGCTCTACCCATGCATCCCCCTTTCCCCAAGGTTCACACCCCACATGACCTGTAGCATAGGGTTAGAAAAAATTTGTGTGGACCGTGCACTCCCCTTTGTGGATCATTGCATCACCCTACATGATTTTCCAAAAACCATACATCCTCTAATGCATGGTTTGGTCAAACCATGTGCCTGACCCTTTCCTCCAAAATTTAGAGCTTCGGGCTCCGAACAAGCCCTATAGACCCCCAATTCATTCTTTAAGTGATTAGAAACGTTTGTAGGGATAAAAAATAAGATTAAAAATTAAATTTAAAAGATTTATACCTCATAAAAAACTTAGGATCTTACAATGTTTAAACATGTTTACTGACTAAAAACAATATTATGTTATAACAATGATAAGTTCCAAAATAAATATAGTTGACATGAAGTGGGATTTTGATGGTGGAATGATTTTAGCCTTGATAAAACCGTTTTTGTCCATAAAAAGATTCTACAAATAGATTCAATTTGAATTTTTATATTACATTTCCATCACTAAAAGTTCATATTTTATATTCTCAAACATAGTTTAATCCAATTTTATAGTAAATAAATTTGTAAGTTGATCATCAGTTGGAATATATTTCAAAAAAATGTCACATTTTTGAACATGGTCTCTAATAAAATGATATACTACCTCAATATGATTTGTTCTTGAATGATTTAAATGCTTATTTTAAATTTCAATAATATAATAATTATCACATAAAATAGGAAAATTTTCAATGTAAACATCAAAATCAGATAAAGTTTTCTTAATACAAAGGGATTGAGAACATCACCTTATAGAAGTAATGTATTCTGCTTCAATAGTAAATAAATCAATATTTTTTTTTGAACTCCAAGATACTAAGATTTTTCCTAGAAAATAACACATGACACTTGTGCATTTTCTATCTAATTTAAAACAACCAAAATGATAACCTATATAAATTTTTAACTCAAAATCAATTTTTCCAACACAAAATAGTCTAATGTTTAAGGAATATTTAACATATATTATTATTATTATTTTACTTCCTTTAATTGACTTTATTTAGGGTCACTTTGATATCTAGCACAAATATAAACTTAAAACATTAAATATGGCTGAGAAGTAGTTAAATATAACAAACTACGAATCATACCTCTATAATGTTTATTATTAACTGATTTTCTATATACATCAACATCTAGTTTACATGATGTACTCATTGGGTTATTTGAGATTTTAAAACTATCTAAACCAAATATTTTAACCAAATATTTATCATACTTATATTGATTTGAAAATATGTCACCATTTAATTGAAAATTTTCAATTTCACAAAATAATTTTAGTTCTCTCATAAGACTCATGTCAAAATCAATTGTCATTAATTCTAAAAATTAATTACACAAAGAATCATTTGAAGATACAAAAATGATATCATCTGCATATATTTGAAAAATAAATATTTCCTCATAATTTTTATTTTTAAACAAAGTAGGATCAACCTTTCCTTTTATAAATCCATTATGTAAAAGAAAATTTGATAATATTACACACCAAGCTCTTGGATCTTTCTTAAGCCCAAAAAGTGATTTAGATTGATCTAAAACATGATTTTTAAACTTTTAATTTTCAAAAACATGAGGCTATCTAACATGTAATTCCTTAAAAATAAATCCATTTATAAATGGAACTAATCTATCCTTCTAAAACTAATCTATCCATCACAATCCATTCATTCTTCTTGGAAATAGCCTTATGAAACTAATCTATCCTTATTTATTATAATATTTCCAAATTCATACAGTTTATTTCAATAAATCCATTTAATAATGATTACTTGATAATATTTAGGAGGTTTAACCAAATCCAAAAAATTATTTTTATAAAACTATTTTAACTCTTATTCCATATAAAATATCTCATTTGAATCAGTTAAATCTTTATCAATATTTTTTGGAACAACATAAAAAATGAATGTATTATGTGTTGGAGTTGGTTCCCTAGAAGAAAATTATATGTAATTTATGATCACCTATATTTATAGTTTTGAATATTAATAAACACCTTATAACATCATGATTATTTTTATGCATAATATAGTATGTGATAATGTCCTAAGAGTAGCTATCACACTAAAAGGTCATAACATTCCCCGCTATGATAAGAACCTTGAAGTGACATGATAGTATTCTTAAATATATGTTCTACAGATGGATGATATCATTTGAGGGACACAAATTATACAGACTATTAGGGGTGGAGACTCATAGGACTTCGATACCCCTTTTCATGGTGTATGCCCTTGGTAATATCCAGTGTAAGATATTATGAGAATGAGACCCGCCAGTAGAAAATACACATTTATATGTTTCATTGGATGTTCACATCTACATATGTATTTATTGATCCTTATAATTTAATATTATTATTAATAATAATAATTATTATTTTTACTTTGATGTATTTATGAAAACCGTGACAACATATGTTCATGGTGAGTTAAGATACATTGGGTGCCTCATGAGTAATATTGCATTAATGAATAACGTGAGAAAAGATTTATCCCTTTTGTTCTTTAATGGAAGTTGATATCTATATCCATTTTATGGAAATAATATAGCTTAAATAAATCCATGACCATGGTGTTCTATAGGAAAGTTCAATTTCTGGAAAGTCAAATAATGAGACATTGAACACATAGGTTGATGACACCAGTGTGAAACCTCATTGATTAGAGATATCGTGATAAAGGGATTATATTGAACATTGATAATCTATATAAGATATTATGTCCTTGCATCATTAAATACTTTCTCTATGGGTTCCTTAGAGTATTTCTAGATGATAACCTTAGAATTTAGGATGTTTCGCTTAATGTCACTGAGAAAGAGGCCTAGAGGGCCACACACTAAGTGTATCCATAATCTCATTTAAATAATATATTATTATTTATTATTTAAAAAGTTGAATAAATATTATTATCACATGTGGTTTAATAACTATTCATGTTTTCTTGATCGCATATATTCCATCCCCAGTTATTCAAGAGAATATTATGTGAGCAAAATATTTAATAAATATTTATTTTCTATTTAGTGAATATAACATTAATTTATTTATTAGAGAAAAATGCAATGATATTTATTTATTATTCAAGGATCGATAAATATTGTGGAGGAATGGAGAACCGAGGGTCTGGTGATAAATAATATATATTGAATATTATTTTAATAATTAATATTTAATTTTAATTCACAAGTTAAGCACATGTTGAGAAATAATAATAATATTATTATTATAGACACGAGGTTCTTCAAGGGATTAAATGAATAATAAAGGTCACTTGTGTAATTATTTATTTCTAACCCTAGTGATATATAAACCCAATTATATTATTTTCAAATAGATCTAATTCATTTGTTTTGTTGTGAACAACGAATCCATAGAATCCACTCGAAGCCCTAGAGAGCTCCCTTCTCTAAGAATGATCCCAAGAATGAAGAATGATCTTCCTCCACCTCCCAATCTTGAGTCTAGTGATATTAATGAGAATTTTTTGAAAGTTATTCTCATGGAGATCAAAGGATAACACCACAAGTAATAGGATCTTCCATGCTTGCACCTAAATATTCATACGGTGACATTCAAATATTTCTGGAACATGTGTAGATCACCACTAGAGGGAATATACTCTTGATTCCTTCAAAGTAATTATGGTAAAAAATAGATCTATTGTCAAATATATCAATGGAAAAAAGATTATAACAAGGTAATTCTTCATTAATTAAATTAATTATAAATAATATGTGAGGATCCTACAATTGGTTCTAGTGTTATATCTATTCTCTGTTTGTATTTGATTCAATTCCACTGATCAAAACATTAATCGTTGTTTAAATCCCAGATTTATCATCAATAATGACAAAAGTAAAGTTGGGAATGACCAATATCATGCTTATGATAGCCCAGAACCAAAAAGTGGTATCAGAGTGGTCGCATAATTATTTATAATTATTTAAAATATCATTGATTGATTTATGCATTTTCATTTAGTTTTCAATTCAAGTTTAATCATTATTTAATCCTAATTGTGAGATCTACTTGTTTCTATTTCATTTCTAGTAAATATAATCAAATAGATTAATTTTATAAACAAAAATAAAATTAAAGATCTCATCAGGAGGTGATGAGGATTATTGTCAGATAACATAAGAGTACACACCATGTACCCATAGGTACACACAGTGTACTAGTGTTCAATTCACCGAGAATTAATTCAGAATTAATTCATGCCTGGTGTATTTAATACATGATGTATTTAATTATACACCGCATGTTGACCAGTCCAACCTGGTGAATGGTTAACTGGAGTACACACAATATAGTCCACGTACACAGCGTGTAGTCCTTTTGTCATAGAAGGTCCATGTATCTTCTAACATGACCTAACCGAATAGTGACCATGTAACTCAGAGACCACACACTGTGTATGCCTTGTACATGTCATGTACTCTAATTTTTTTAGGCATGTATACACATAGATTACTTAGGCATGTGTCTTATATAGATGGTGAGAAACGTACATGCCATGTATCTGGCTTATACATGTTGTGTACTTCTACCAAATTGCACAGGATTAAAATCAATTTATTATACTATGTAAACCTTCTCAACTTGTTTTTGCATGTGTTCATTAAGTTGATAGGACATTCCATGCATGAGTTTTAATATATATAAATATTTAATTAATTTATACATAATGTTCACATCTTTATATCATGTATGATTTATATTATAGTTATTAATTTGTGTACATTGAAGCATAACACATGATAGAAAAATCATGTAATCCATGTAATCATTAAGTTGATAGTACATATCATGAATGTATGTGATAAATCGGGTATGCTACATGTTGTAAGAGTAAACAATATACGAGTATAATACATGATGGGTAGTTCAGATGGGTACTCACCATGTTGCTTCCATGTTACATTTATGTACACATTTAATTTTAAATAAATTTATTTAATTTGTTTAAAATCATTATGGAAGAGAATCTCAAGATAATTAAGATAAGAATTAAGATAAAAGAATTTATTAATTAAAATAAGATAATTAATTGATTCAAGTATGATTTATCTTAAATAAAGAATGATTATAATTGAATGATAATTTTATTAAATTCATAATTCATTTCATACTAATATATTATCATGATATTAGACCAAGAAATTTGTACGTGATTGGTTTCATTTAATTTAAATTAAAATTTCGACCTACATTTCTCATCTCATCTCATCATGTAAGGGACTGCATTCCCATGGTTTCTTTTATGTAAACCCCTTGTTTCCCTCACATGTGTGTGAGTAAAATCACATGCAATGGATGGAGCTCCCAAGTTAGTGGAGGTGGTTCAAGTTTGGATTTGAGGAAAAACTAATCTAAGATATATATATAGGTGGATAGGTGGAAAGTTGCAGCCAAAACCTTAATTGGTTCAAGGTGTTTTTCCACTATGTTGAAGGTTAGTTTATCATCCACTAGATAAACTAACTATTAGTATTAGATCACGATCAAACAACTTTATTAATATATTTCTATTAAGTATCATGGTTATTTCATTATGTATGTTTCGTCATGATCACATGAATTAATAAATTAACAAGCATGCAAGATATAACTAAAATGAATTGGATTATGCATAAATATTATCTAAGTCATGGTTAATCACTTATGTAAATCCAATTAATATTAAAAAACATGTTAAAAATATAATAATAGTAAATTTACACATAAAAGGATAAAATCCATCAATAATATATATTAAGTCGTTATAGCCTTCCACTACTTCAGTTAAAATCGAATCATAGTTCAATGTGATTGAACAACCAAAGTTGGGGTGCTTTTAATTATTAGGAAATTATAACATGAATTTTTAGGTTGAATTAACTTAGTTAACATCAAGGGTTGACTACCAAAGTAAGACTTGGTGTAACTGAGAGGCAAGAGTTGAGGAAATCCAATTTAAGGATTTCAAGATTGGGGAGTCTACTCAACTGATCAAGGAACTGTGATTTAATGCATTTGGAATTTGGAATGCCTACCTAAAACCATTCATGTTTCTTGACCAACCAAAGTTGGGGTAATAATAAGGGGAATATGGATCATTGACACTAGAATATTCAAGCAACAAGATATTCCAGAGCTAATGGATAGGGATATTGAATTTCGATAAAATAGTGGGAGAATAATAAATATAATTTTTATTTATTTGTTTAAATTTATCAGATAAATTACTAAAATTCTACTCATATTATTTGTAGAAACAACAATAAAATGACTTCAAACTTATCACTGTGATCTATACTTGATAAGGATAAAATTATCACTGGAATAAATTTCCAACAATGGAAAAGGTGCTTACAAATTATACTATGCCATGAAAGGAAATTATATGTGTTGGAAGAGCCTATTCTTAATGTGCCTAGAAATGAGGCTAGTGATGAAGAGTTAACTCTCTATGAGAAACATTTGAATGATTCCATAGATGTTTAGTGTTTTATGCCATCATCCATGAACAATGAGATTTTGAAGTAATATAAAGACATAGATGTGTATAAAATTATGCTCACCTTCAGAATATTTATCAAGAGAAGGTGAAAAAAGAGAGATATGAGATCTCCATTGATTTGTTTACAACTAATCTTAGAGAGTTTTCGCTAGCTAGTCCTCATGTAGTCAATATTATTGGATACATTGAATATTTATACATATTAGGGATTATATTTCCAGATGATTTGTGCATAGATATCATACTTTCATTACTAACTAAGACCCTCTCCAATTTTATTATTAATTAAAATATGATCAATAATAAGAAGAGTCCTTAAAAACTTATTACTTTGATTAACCAAGTGGATAAGGAAATGGGGCGTCATAAACATATAATCCTTATGAAAAATAATAAAATTAAGAATAAGGAGAAGGGGACCAAGAATATTAATAAGTCTAAAGATCCTAAACACCATTCTTATAAGAAGAGGAAGATCTAGAGGTAGGAAAAGGAAAAGGAGACAATATGTTTTTCATGTGGAATGTAAGGACACTGGAAGAAGAACTGCACTTAGAAGCAAGGGGAATATAAAGGAACATTCATTATCAAGTGTAATATTTTAATATCTAAACATTAGGTATTAGATATAGATTTTGGTTCCCACATCTGTATCAAAATGTAAGAGCCAATTATATTCTGAAAGATTTCTAGAGGATAGGTGGATTTGAGAGCTGCTAATGGTGTGAGG
This sequence comes from Viscum album, assembly GCA_963277665.1. Lineage (NCBI taxonomy): Eukaryota > Viridiplantae > Streptophyta > Magnoliopsida > Santalales > Viscaceae > Viscum > Viscum album. Next base: position 568,556,059 of record OY728146.1, on the reverse strand, counting down.
TTGACTGCTCTAGCCATTGGTGACTACCACCTTTAATTTCCAATGATAATGATTTTGGTTTTAAAATATTATTATTATGTACCAAATATTACCAAGAATATAATTTCTATATCATTCCTTGATGCAGATGAGTTTATTTTCAAGTTTGGAAATAAAAGTTGTTTCTTTTATAAAGAAAACATATGTTATGGTATGACACATTTAAATAATTGTATTTATGCATTAAATTAAAAAAACCAAGTATTGTAAATTGATAACTAATCATGTTCACACAACTCATATAACACACAACTATTGAATCATCATCTTAGTCATGTATATGAGAAGAGTTTGAAAAAGATCTATCAATATGGTTATTTAGACTCTTCTAAGTTAAAGCCACTTGAAATATCTCATGCTTCTTTATAAGAAAAATTGACCAAACCGCTATTTGGTGGATAGGGTGAAAGGGCTAAAAATATTCTGGAATTGGTACACACTAATGTGTGTGGACCATTTCCAGTAGAATATAGAGTTGGATATTTTTACTTTATAACTTTTACTGACGACTTGAGTAGATATGGTTATGTCTAATTGATGAGGTATAAGTCCGAGTCCTTTGAGAAATTCAAGGAATTCAAGAATAAATTAGAGAATCAAATTGGAAATAAGAAAAATAAACTTAGATCAAATCAATGTGGTGAATATATTAACCAATAGTTTATCAACTTTCTACACTTGTTTGGGATTCTATCTAAACTTACTCCACGTTACACATCATAGTGAAATGGTGTTAGTGAAAGGAGGAACTGTACCTTGTTAGAAATGATAAGGTCAATGATTATTTATATAGATCTTCCATTATCCTTTTAAGGATATTCATTACAAAAAGTGACATACACATTAAACCGAGTACTAACTAAAATGGAAAACAAAATTCCATTCAAGTTATGAAGTGGAAAGAAACGCATTTTTCCACATACATCTGTATGGGGTTGTGAGGAATTTTTTAAGGCCTTCTCAGGAAACAAACTAGCACCCCAGGGCATAGAGTGTATCTTTATAGAGTATCCCAAGGAAACAAAGGGATACTACCTATACAACCCTCAAACCAGAAAGTGATTATCACCAGACAAGCCATATTTCTTGAGAGGGAGAACATCCTAAAAAGGATAGTGGGAGAAAGACTAACTTCAATGTAGTTGATGCTCAAGATACACAATAGTTGGTACAGGAACAGATTCCATTTGTCCCCATGTAAGAATTAGTTCCTGAAACACAAGTGTTGCGTAGGAGAATAAGAGAGGTAAGAGAACTAGAGAGATAAGGTTTTCTAGTCATTGAAGATGGTGACTCATTATTAGTTTACAATGATGAACCTGTCTCTTACAAAGAGATAGTAGAGAGATTAGAAGCTGCAAGATGGAAAGAAGCTATGAATTCTAAAATGGATTCCATGTATTATAACCAAGTTTGGGTTCTAGTCATTGCACTAATTGATGTAAATACCATAGGGTGAAAATGGGTATTAAAGAGAAAACTAGAAATGGAAGGTAAAGTAAATATTTATCAAGCAAGGCTAGTTGCTAAAGGGTTTAAAAACATCAATAAATTGGCTATGATGAAACCATTTCCCCAATTTCCATGTTTAAGTCCATCAAAATTATACTTTCTATAGAAAATTACCATGACTATGAAATTTGGGGCAATGTATGTTAAAACTACATTACTTAATGGAAACCTTCAGGAAGATATCTACATGACACAACTAGAAAGGTTTGTGATTCCATGAAATGCCAAAAATATTTGAAAGTTGTAGAGATCCATTTATGGATTGAAGCAAGCATCCAGGTCATGAAACATTCAATTTAATGAAGCTATAAAATAATTTAGTTTCATTAATAATGAATGTGAGCCATGTGTTTAAAATAGGTTTAGTGGAAATGCAGTTGTTATTATAGTAGCATATGTTGATGACATATTACTTATTGGAAATGACATACCAGTCTTACAGTCTGTTAAGGTCTAGTTAAACAAATGTTTATCCATGAAGTAATTAGGTGAAGCAACCTATATTCTAGGGATCAATATCATTCATGATAAATCTAATATTCTTATTGGACTAAGTCAAAGTATATACATTGACCAAATACTAAAGAGATTTAGTATGGAATAATCTAAGAAGGGACTGGTTCCAATGTCACATTTTATATATCTTTCAAAGTAAACATGTCCTCATACACAACATGAGAAAGGGAGAATGAGTAAGATAACATATACTTCAGTAATAGGATCAATCATGTATGTCATGTTATGTACTAAACTTGATGTTACCCATGCATTGAGAGTGATATAAAGATATCAAGAAGATCTAGGAGAAAAAAATTGGTCTACTGTTAAGGCCATCCACAAGTATCTTATAAGAACTAAGGATAAGTTCCTGGTGTATAGAATAGATAAGAATCTAGTCATCAGGGGTTATACTGATGCTAGTTTTCAAACATATCAGAATGATCTAAAGTCACAGTCAGGATACATTTTCTATATCAACGAAAAAGTTGTGATCTGGAAGAGTTCAAAGTAGTTGGTTGTCATTGATTCTATAGTGGAGTCTGAGTATATAGAGGATTTTGATGTAGTCAAGGAATCCATTTATATATGAAACTTTTCTAGGAGATTTATGTGGTACCTAATAGTAAATATCCTATCACATTGTATTGTGATAATATTGTAGTAGTGGCTCTTGCGAAAGATCCAAGGTCACACCAATAGGAAAAGCATATACTTTGGAAGTATCAATTCTTGAGGGATTTTTATTAGAGGGGTGAAGTTGCAATAATAAGAGTTCCCATGGAAGAAAACATGGTATACCCCTTGACTAAAGGTCGATCTCAGTAGAAGCATGAGTATCATGTGAGAGCTAGCTGAGTGAAGGTTGTTAGCAGTTGGATCTTGTGTAAGTGGGAGTCTGCTGGAGTTGGTTCCCTTGAACCAACTTCTATGTACTTTATGATTACTTACATTCATATTTTTGAATATTAATAAACACCTTATCACATCATGATTGTTCTTCTGCATAACATAGTATGTGATAATTTCTTAAGAGTAGTTATCACACTAAAAGGTCATAGTAGTTCCCTACTATAATGAGAACCTATAAGTTCTATGAAATTATTCTTCCATATATTTTATATATCTATATTATATCATTTGAGAGAAAAAAATGGTACAATATATCAAGGGTGGATACTCACAGGACTTTGATGCACCTTCTCATGGCGTACGCCCTTGGTAATATGCAGTGTAAGATATTATGAGAATGAGAATTGCCAGTAAAAAATACACATTTATATGTGTTATTGGATGTTACTATCTATAAACATGTGTATTGACCCTTAGAATTTAATATTATTATTAGTGAGTATTATGAGTTTCATACTTTTATGTATTGATGAAAACTGTGATGAAATATGTTTGCAGTGAGGTATGATACATTGGGTGCCTCACAAGTAATATTACATTAATGAATAATGTGATAAAGGATCCATCCATTTTTTTATTTAATGAAAGTTGATATATTATCTCCTTTGATGGAAATGATATATCCTAAATAAATCTATTTACATGGTGTTCTATACTCAAGTTTGATTTCCGAAAAGTCAAAGGAAGAGACATTGAGCATATAGGTTGATGGAACCAGCGTGAAACCTACTTGATTAGAGATATCATGATAAAGGTATTATATTACACAGTGATCATCTGTATAATGTATTTTTTCATTATGACATTAAATTATTTCTTTATGGGTTCCTTGGCATGTTTTTAGATGCTAACCTTGTACTTTAGATTGTTTCGCCAAATGACATTGAGAAAGAGTCCTAGATGGTCACACACTAAGTGTATCCAAAATCTCAGTTAAATAATATATTATTTTTCATTATTTAAATAGTTGAATAAATACTATTCCTTCATGTGGTTTAATAATTATTCATGTTTTCTTGATCACATATATTCCATCACCAGTTATTCGAGAGAATATTATATAATCTGAATATTTAATAATTTTTTTATTCTATTTAGTGAATATAATATTTATTTACTTATTGTAAAATAGTGTAATGATATTTATTTACAAAATAAATAGTCATTATTTAAGTCCTGATAAATATTGTGGAGGATTTGAGAACTGATTTTAATGGTCCAATGAAAAATAATATACATTGAATATTATTTGAATAAATAATATTTAATTTTAATTCGCAAGTTAAGCGCATGTCAAGAAACAATAATAATATTATTATTATAAAAATTAGGTTCCTCAAGGGATTAAATAAATAATAAAGTGAAAATTTTAAATTATTTATTTCTAACCCTAATGATATATAAAACCAATTATATTATTTTTAAAGAGATCAAATTCATTTGTTTTGTTGTGCACAAAAAAACTGGAGAATCCTCTCAAAGACAGAGAGCTTCCTTCTCCAAGAACACTCCCAAGAATGGACAATGATATTACTCCACCTCCCACTCTCAAGTCTAGAGAGATAAATAAGAAAACTTTGGAAGTGATTCTCATAGAGATCAAAGGTGAAAGATTCAAGTGATAGGATCCACCGTGCTAGCACCTAGAGATTCCTACGACGACATTCAGAGATTTTTGGAACATGTGTGGATCACCACTAGAGGAAATCTTCTCTTGATTCCTTTAACATAATGAAAATACGATGTAGATATATTTTCATATCCATCAATAAATAAATAATTCTCACAAGTTAATTCTTAATTAATTAAATTAAATATAAATAATATGTGATGATCTTGTGCTTGGTTCTGACATTCTATCCCTTGTATGTTTTTCTTTGATTCAATTACATTGATCAAAATGTTTATTATGGTGTAAATATTGGATTTATTATCGATCATGATAAAAAAAGTTGGTAATGACCCTTAACATGTCTCTGATACACCCATAACCTACATTATGAGTAAAAAAATTCTTTAATTAATCTCTAGTTTGAATTATTGAATCAAATTTTTTAATTAATTTATCTAAAGGGTGATCTATATGTGATTTCCATGATTTTTCATGAGGGTTATTCTCCCCATCAGCATGTGAATTTTAATTTTGGGATTCAACCTCTCCAAACATAAAACCTTTAAATTCTTCTTTAAGTTGGTTCAAATCATTATCTTTTTTATTTTGAAATATTTTCATCAAACATCACAAGTATAGATTCTTTAACCACCATGGATATTTTATAGTAAAATATATAAGATTTAATAGAGTTTGAATATCCTAAAATGTTTCCTTAATCATATTTTGAATCAAATTTATCTAATGAATCATTTGTGTTAATAATATAAACTTTGCAACTAAATACTCTAAAATACCAAAATTTTGTTTTTCTATATTTCCAAAGATCATAAGGTGTTTTATTTAATTTTTTTTTGAAATAACTCAATTTTAAACATAAAAATATGTATTTACAACTTCCACTAAAAAATATCTAGGATTTTTAAATTCATTTAACATGGTTCTAGACATTTCTTGAAGGCTTCTATTTTTCCTTTCCACAACTCCATTTTATTGTGGTGTCCTAGAGGCTAAAAATTTATGAGAATAACTATTATCTTCATTTTTTTTGAACATCCATATTAAAAAACTATCCTCCCCTATCATTTCTAATATAAAAAATTAAAGACACTTTTTCTTCTTGAAAAATCCTATAATAATTAACAAACTTAGATAAAGTTGTAGGTTTTTGAGTAAGAAAGTAAGTTCATGTAAATCTACCAAAGTCATAAACAATCACAAAGACATACCTTTTTCCACCCATACAGGTAGTAGATATTGGTCTAAATAAATCATTATTTATTAGTTGTATGGCCTCACCATTTTTACTTTATTGATAAGTTTGAAATACTATTTATGGTGTTTACCTTTCCAATATGAGTCACAAAAATAGGTGTTTTCCATATTTAAAATTAGAATATGTAGGAATTTTTGATTTTTAGATAGCTTATATAGTAGTCAAAAGTTAGAATATCCAATCCTTCTTTCATATGGTAGGAAAACCCAGTATTCATATACCAAGTTTCATTTCTCAACATTTTAAGGAACATATCCTATAAATATATATTTAAGTGAATTTTGGTACCCATGAAAACTTGGGTCCCATCTGGTCATAGAAAATTTTCTTGGGAGCCAAAACTAATTTCAAACATTTATTAATATTTAATTTTTAGGATTAGGACTTATATATGAAGACTCCAGTGTGTCCAAGAGATTTTGAAAATCTCAATGAACATTCACTTGTATAGTGTCCTTTCATTCCACATTTAAAACAAGTAACTGTTGAAACAATTCCTTTTAAACTTTTTTAAAAATATTTCTCATACATTTTAGTTAATTTATTATCATAACCAAGACCAGATTTAGAATTTTTTTAATTTTACTAGCATATCATAGTTTTCCCTTCCTCGAACAAATCTTGGAAAATATTTTTTTTTAAACTTTCAATCTCATTTTTTAGCTTATCATTTTCATCCATAATAGCATTTAATTTATTTATTAAGATGAATTATTTTTATAAATATAATTATTTAGTTTAAATTTTTTTATTTTTGAATGATTTCTAAATCTACACATTTTTTTCCATTGGATATAGAGGTAATATTTCTTAACTTTTTATTTGCTTCAAGAGTTATCATGCTTTCCTTAATAAGTTTCCTATACTTACTCCTGACTTTATTATGAATATTTAAAATTTTAGAAATATCATTATGTAATATTTTCATTTTATCATATAATTTATCCATTGTATGTTCTTAAAAATTAGAATTATAAGAGACAATTTTATAATCACTTACTTGATTTAAAGAGTCTATTAACCACATATTTTCCAGCCCATTTTCAAAACCAAATTCTATAATAGAATTTGAGTCTTTGATACAACTCCATATTATAGTAATAGATCACTATCACTTTTGTTAATATTCTTATTATTTCCTTTCAACTTGAATCATTCAAGTTTAATGTGACCTTTACTTATGAATTCATAGAATATTACTTCAGGATATTCATCAAAATTAGAGTTACCTTTTCGATTTTTTATATGATCATCTCTTAAATAATATATTTTAATCCTTCTTGAATATCCATTCTTTCTCTTGTAAGATACTTTGGTGACATAGTAAGCTTCATCACAATCATTTTCCTACAACTTAGAATCATATGAGTAACAAGCAACATTCATCATTGATTTTAAATAAATTCCTTTTCTTTTTCCAGATTCCTTTTCATCAATATTTTTCAATTCTAACTCATATTTCAATAAAGATCCAATAATCTCATCTTGAGTATATTCTTTAAAATTATTACTCTCACCAATTACTACTTTCTTAGCATACCATATTCTAAGTATATCTCTTAAAAATATTTTAACTAAAACAGTATTATCTAAAGATTATCTTAATGAATTCATTTCATTTATACTATTAGTAAAATGATGAAACATTTGATTAATAGTTTAACCCATCTTAAAATCTCAATATTATACTCTAAACATACCAAGCTTAGTTATAATAAAATTTTTAGAACCATAATGATTAGTTTTTATTATTCTCCATATATCATGTGTTGTTTTACATGATGAAGTGTGACTAAATACATTTTGGTTAAAAACACAATAAAACATGTTCACGATTTTATTATTAATAACACATTTAAAATATTCATAACCAGTAAAAGTATCAGGATCATCCTAAGGGAGTTTTTAATGTTTTATCATGGCTGTCTAATGTTCAATACTTATCTATTTAAGATATGCTTCCATCTAAACATTACAATATCCATATACATTACCATCAAAATATTATGGTCTTTATGGATCACATAAATTATTAGAACTTTTTCATTCCATATCAAATAGATCGTTTCCTTAGATAGTTAAGTTTAGGATATGGGATAGTGAATATATATATATATATATAGCAAACCTAAAAATCCTTTCAATGTCCAAGTTCTAATATAATTTGTTTCCTAGTATGTGAGATAGTCAAATGGTTAAGAGGGGGTAAATTGACCTTTTTATAAAACTATAATACATATAACATAGTTAAGTAATTTATATAGTGTAAAATAAAATATGGACACAAGTGTTTTTATAGTAGTTCAGATCAAAGTGATCCTACTTATACTCTTCACACTCTCAACGTGAGAGTATGGAACCCACTATATAGTGACCTGAATTTTGAATAGAGTCAAAACCTTTTACAATTTCCATTTTAACACCTTGAGGTACAACCCGAATCCTACCTTTTTCTCACTTGAAGGCACAATAAATAACCTTCCTTTTAAATTGGATGAAGAACCAACCTTTCCTTTATCTAGACCAAGTCATAACTGAATCCACTGATTTTTACTAAATATGGAACAACTCGAAGTATGTTTTATGGGGGTTGTATACCCTTGACACTAAGATCCTTATTTATATGGTAAAATAATAAACCAAAAATAAAACATTGAAAAAACTATAATAATTTAGTACAATAGACACTAATTGAAACAATTGAGCTCTGAATGTCGATTAAAAAAGGACCACTCTAGCAAAAGGTTTATAACAACGAGGTTCAAATAAGGGTGTTTCAATAATGATCTCAAAAGTGTATAACACAATATAATTTTTGGTATCCTTGATAATTCTTTCAATTTATATTGAAAATTTTCCATTAAACTCAATATATATAATTCCTTTGAAAATTTTCCATGCATGCATAACCATTTTAATTTTTATCTTTTCCTATGAAATCACACTTTTCTCTTTTATAGATAATGAACCAATTCAAAGGTAATAGAAACTTTGATAATTTGTAAAATAAAAAATAGTTGTACAGAAAAACTCATTAGATGCAAACATTTAATACATTAATAAATAAACAGTAACAAATTTCCTTGAAAAGTTCCCATAAAGTATGTAAGAAAAAAATTTATATTTCAAATGATTCAAATTTAAAACTCATTAATTTCTAAGAAACCATCATGAAAATAAAATACATTTTATACCTTGAAATTTTAATTCAATTCAGCTTAAAATACTTATGAATTTTTGTTTATATAATTGAAATAATTAATGTTTAATTATAAAATAATTAAATTATAAAAAACATATATAACATATATATAGTAAATCAATATATAAAAAGATATGTAAAACCAATAATATTTTTGAATTTTGAAAAAAACTATTAAAGCATGCATAAAAATCATTTTTGTGTAAGCATGATTTTTTTGTAACCATGAATGCGTGTCAATATCATTTCTTCTGTAAGCATGAATTACATAAGCACCATCTCAACCATAAGAATGAATTTAAACGTAAGGATGATTTTCATAAGTTTAATCTTGTATTCTATAAGCATAATCCTATATTATGTAAGCATCATCTTAATTGTAATTATGATCTATGTAAATATCATATTGTATTTCATAGGCATTAATTTGTGATGCATAAACACCATCCTAATGTTCTTCATAAACATCATTCTCCTCCAATGTAAGTTTCAATTTATGTTCTGCGTAAGCATTATCCTATGTTTTGATAAAGCATCATCTTATGTGAAAGTAACATAGGATGTCCATAATAATAAAAAGAAGCAAGAATAGAAATAAATAATAAAATGAATAATTAATAATAATAAATTAATACACTAGTAGAAAAAAGGTCTTTAACGTCGTTTTTTTTTTATTTTTTACGTCGGTTTTTAACCGACGTTGAAGTTGCCAACGTAAAAAATATGACTTTTTACGTCGGTTTTTGTAAACCGACGCCAAAAACAAATTTCAATTGCTTTTTTGCGTCGGTTTTGTAAAAAACTGATGCCAAATAAACTCATCCACGTCATTTTTGGCGTCGGTTTCCTTAAAAACCGATGCCAAAAAGTTTAAAAAATAGTTTCGGCATCGGTTCTTGAAAAAAACCGACGCCGTAAATGGAAAAAACTTATTTTTGGCGTCGATTTTTACAAGAACCGACGCCAAAAAGCAATTTTTATTGCTCGATGTTTTAGAGCATTTCCTAATCTTCAATTTGACTGGTCGTGGAGCTAAAACGGAGTTACAGATCAAAAGTTATGGCCGTCAGAAGTTGAACATGTCAAAGTATCGATTGATACAATATGTTTTAAAGAAAACAAGATAAACACAAGTTAAAATCATGTACACCAAATGATATAAAATATACATAATACTTCAAACACATTTCTATTATTTTTCGATCTTCCATTGAAATGATATGTTGTTTATCATCATATCTCTTATATTTAGCGTAGATCTCATGTGATAATAAAAACGACGATCGATAATTAAACTTACACCAAGCTTGGTAAATGTCATCCGAACGTTTTATATTTTTAACACAATAATAAAATTAAATCATCATTATTTTAAATCTAATTGAGTTGGTTATAAATGAAGGACATTAATAATAAAGAAAATGAATGAATATAATACGTACCATAATCAAATTAATGATTGATGCCGCATTGAAAACTTGATTGAATCGAAGAGGATGAAAATGATAAATGAAGGACAAACAGATTTATATATAGTAAATGAAAATATTTTCGTTTGAGTTGTATGAAAATATAGGCGGGATTTTAAAAAGTTAAACGTACGTTGTGAAAAAAATTGAAATTTTGATCCCGCGTATTAGTGAATACTATTTAGCGTCGGTTTTTAAATAAACCGATGCTAAAAAGATAAAAAAAATACGTTTCGCGTCAGTTTTTTTTAAAAACCGACATGAAAAGTAAAAGTAAATTGTTTTTCACGTCGGTTTTTAAAAAAACTGACGCGAAAAACAAAAAAACAGTTTTGGCGTCGGTTTTTATGAAAACCGACGCGAAAAGTAAAAAAAAATATTTTTGGCGTCGGTTTTTCTAAAAACCGACGCGAAAAACAAAAAAGTTTTTTTTGGCATCGGTTTTTATGAAAACCGATGTCAAAACATAAAAAAAAAATTTACCATGTGTTATAAAATTTCTTAAGCTTCGATTTGACTGGTCGTGGAGCTAGAACGGAGTTACGGATTAAAAGTTATGGCCTTTGAAAGTTGGACTTAATTAACACTTCTTTTAGAGAAGATTAACTTCCAACATCCATAACTTTTAATCTGTAACTCGATTTTGCTCCATGACCAGTCAAATCAAAGGTTAGGGAATTATCTATAGGACTGTAAATTTTTTTTACATTTTTGGTGAAGGTTTTCATAAAAATCGACGTCATAACTTTTTTTTTATTTTTTCACGTCAGTTTTTAAAAAAACCGACGCCAAATCATTTTTTTCATTATTTTTTCGCGTCGGTTTTTTTAAAAACCGACGCCAAAACTAATTTTTTTTAGTTTTTGGAATCGGTTTTTAAAAAACCGACGCCAAAACTTATCCGCAAAAATATTTTACGTCGGTTTATAAGAAACCGACGTCAAATTGACGACGTTAAAAATGATTTTTCTACTAGTGAATAAATAAATAATAATAACAAAAAATATGATTAAATAATAAGAAACTAATGGTGTGAGAAATTATAATTATCCAAACATAAGAATTTCATAGTATGATTCATAACACAACTCATTCTTATGTGGATTTTTCTTCAAAATCAGTTCATAATACGCATAACACATGTGGAGAAAAATTAACTAAACAATATCAATAATATTTTCTTTGAAAAGTAGTGTAATATTAAAATAAATTTCTTTACTCATATTAGAATAAATAAGATAATAATGTTTTAATTATCAAAATAAATTAATTTATGTGAGGAGACACTGAACATGATTTTCATTGATGGGTTTTGGGTTTCATCATATGAACATGAAAGTGGAAGGAAATCCATATAGTGCTTAATATATCCATGATGATATCAACATGAATTATATATCAAATGAATAACACATACATATATATACCTATATATTGAAAGCAATGGACTCAATATCTTTCCTTTTGAAGGGTAATTATTGATGTAGATCACCAAAGCAGTAGAATAAAAGCCACCTGCCTCTGAGGGATTACACTATCCATTGAATCCATGATTATATCATAAGGATTCCCATACATCATGAGGGGTTTTAGAGACTTCATTGTATGCAATGTATAATTATATGAGAATAAAGAGGGCTTCAGAAATCTATGTATGGAACTCATGAACATTTTCAAATCGTAATAGGAGGTATCACATCTATTTATATATCCAACCTCGATGCTCTCCATTTAGTGAAACACATTGTCCATATGCAGCATATCAGGTGTGCATGTTACTTCCCATTAGAGAAACCAATTAAACCCATTTAATATAATTTAAAGATATAATTAATCTATTTATAATGAATTAGTAATAGAAATAAATCACATTGGAAGTATGTAGAAGATTCATGCACTAAACGTGTGAGGTGGAAGATGCATGCACTCTGCCTACATTATGTTGGGTGCAATATGTTCCTGAGATTAGGATTAAGGATACATTGGATCCAATATATCCTTAATTAATATGCATTACATACATATTATTTTAGTTCACATCCAAAAAATCCCACTTACACTAAAATCCACAAGGAATTCGTGAACAACTCCACAAATTTTTGTGAATCCATCCAAAACTCCTTTTGGATATAGTTTCATCAAAATCTCCTCAATTTGGAAAAAAAACTTTGTCCAAAATTTAATCCAGATCAAAATTAATAACTATATGACCCTATAGGCCTTAGTATCATTGCAAACAAATATGAAATCCTTATTTTATAGATTGAAGAAAAGAGTACCCTCTAGTAAAGTATCAGTGCTACTCATGATACTAAGGGGTCTAGTGTGATATCCATCAAATATACTCATCTATTTATAAAAAAATGTCCACCAAAATATGTATCATATAAATAATATGAATACCTGTATATTACCTTTTTCATTGACATAGAGTGACCACTGTACATGGAACACATTAATCTAGTATATGCCATCTTATATATTCTTGATTCTATAAAATAGACTAACCAAGTCAAAGAAAACATCACATGTTATTCATGTAATGGATGATTACATCACATGTCCCTCATCCAAGTATCTGAACACATATCATGTGACTCCAATAAGAATTTCCATGAATTTCCTCAGTCTAATTAAGTCAAGGAACATATTTATTTACTCATCATACAAGTGGACATATCCAATCTTGGTTGTGCTCCAACCGAAGACACGACCAACAATATATACAACCACGCCCTAATTAGCTAATTCAATTTTTATATGTGTAATAAAGGTATAAAAGTATTAAGTTTCTCATTATAGGTATCTCACTAACCTCAGTTAATGAGGACTGATAATAAGCATACACCCCTAAGTATATCAATGACTATATGGCATTCCATGAGATATACTTTAGAAGTTCAGTCCATGTAATAAGTATCTAATTATTACAACATGAATCCATTATTCATACATCATATACAAATATTTGTAATGAGTAAAATATTCTATTAATGCCCACCTTAACATATTATCACAACCCATAATACTATGTGTTGATCATTAATTAGGGATAACTCAAAGATTTTATTTGAGGGGATATTATCATTTAATAATTCATGTAAAGTAAATTATGACACACATGAATGAATGATAAATATAGATTTCATTTACTATAAATAACATGATACATTATTCAACCATTACATCAATATCTTAAGTATCATATACCAAGAGAATCTACATGACCCTCATGTTTCTACTATAATAATAGTTTTGTTAATAGATCTACTACATTATCATTTATAGCCACCCAACATATCCTTACATCACACATATAAATGATCTTCTATATGAGATGGTATTTCAAAAGGATGTGTTTGGTCCTTTGGTGATATAGGGGTTCCTTATCCTGAGTGATAGCTCAATTGTTGTCATTTTAGAGCTTAATTACTCCTTGAATGCTAGAAACCACCTCAAGTTCATAGATTAACTTTCTGATCCAAACAACTTTCTCCATTGCATCAGGTGCAGCGATATACTCTAACTATTTTGTGGAGTCTTCTATGATGTATTGTTTGGAACTATTCCAATTTACAGCACCACCATTTTATAAAAACACAAAACCATGTTGATATTTCATATTATCTCTATCATATTTGAAACTAGCATTTGTGTAACCTTTTACCATCTAATGCTAAGAATTTTTTTATTAAGAGAAAAAGTGGGCTGAATCCCAAACCAATTCAAGGAGGCCTAAAGTAGTGAAAAACCAAGGCATCAGTGCGAACCAAGATAACACACTCAGAGGGAAGGGATACAATGTAACTAAAAATAATACAAGGATTGGTAGGTGTATCCCGTGATTCTAGGAATTCCACTACTTTGTTGCCTTATCTCCATTCATGATTAAGAATAATACTATCAGGAAAAAGATTTTGGTAATTGCGAAGGGAATATGTTCCATCAGGTCAAGTACACAGCATGACATACATGATAGATACTATTGCTGACATATAGGGAATTCTATTCATCCTTTCTAAATATTTATAAGGATTATGAATCTTCCTAAGATTTGTACCATATAACATTGGTAAATTCCCCTTCTTAGAGTTATCCTTGATAAATTGTTTTACCACTTTACTAATGTAAGTGACTTGAATGATTCTAAGAAACCTCTTAGATATATCTCTATAGATCTTCATACCTAGTATGCATTCATCTTTACACAAGTATTTCATTGAGAAACACTTTCCCAACCACATATTTTCCAGAGTGAAGTGTCAGGATTTCATTTCTAATAAGAATCATGTCATATACATACAATATAAAAAACCGTAATCCCACTATTTTTATTGTTAAAAAATAAATCATTTGTGTTCTTTATGAAAGAAAAATCTTTTATTTCACCATAAAATTAGATATTCTAACTTTGTGAAGCATACTTCAATCCATAAATGCACCATTATAGCTTGCATACCTTAGCAGTCTCATTTGGGACTTCAAAAACTTCATGTTGTTTCATATACACATCATAAAATAAATTCCCATTAAGGAAAGATGTTTTGACATCCATGTGATATATCTCATAATCATAGTGAGTTGATATGGCTAAAAAAATTCGAATAATCTTTATCACCATAACTATTAAAAAATTTTCTTTATAGTCAATACCACGAATTTATTTATAACTTTTTAAAACAAGTAGATATTTATATATAGACACTATACCATCCATGTCATTTTTATTATGGAAAACCCATTTGTACCCTATAGGTATTATCCCTTTAGGTTTTTCCACTAAGTTCCAAACTAGGTTTGTTTACATGGAGTCCGTATCTAATTTTATGGATTTTAACCATTTTTTAAAACTAGAACTCGCAATGTCCTCATTATAAGAAGTCAGTTCATCTCCCATGAACATTACTTCTTTCACTACCCCTCACTCCAAAGATACCGTAATGAAGGAAGAGAGATATTGAACCCCGGGTCCTGCCTACAGTAGGCCCTGAGTTAGCAACTAGCATCGAGGGTATAAAAAAACTCGCAAATGGGAGGCATTACCCTCTATAATAAATAGGATTGGGAGAAAATATATCATCAATAAATAAAATATATGACATAATAAGAAAAAAAAAACCATCCCAAATGAATATATAAATAAAATAGATATAGATACAAGTTTCCTAATGAATTCTCCAAAATAAAATCTATGGTAGTACACATTAATAGCTCTAAAGGTTCGAGCTAGTAATGTTCAAAACGATCTATAAATTCCTCCTAGAAACCTAAAATTAGTTTATAAATATGTGGGGTTAGAATATGAGTATAATTAGTATTATATCTAAGGTATCTCATGAACATGTGAAAAGAGCATACTTATGCACCAGTGAACAAATATTAGAACTAACAACACCTAAAAAGGTCAACTATCCAAACTCATCCTCACAATGAAAGTATCACCAAATAACACATCCAAGTATAATAATATAATGTGAAGAATATTGATGATAGGTACCCCACACCACTTTCTCACTGATTATCCACTCTCACACCCCAACGACATATGTCTTGGTGCTCCCACCTCTTCCATATAACATAACATAATATCACATCACATCACATCCTACCTATAGACACCTGATTCATCACATAACATCAAATCTTACTTAAAGAAACCTAGTCCATAACATCACATCACATATCATATCCAATGTAGTAGGGTACTGTGAACATGAAGGACATCAACCTCATGCCCTCCTCCTATCACGCACAACCCCCACCATAAGACATCTCATCATAACTCACCTGAATACTCTTAGTCTATAACCTATAATCATATCACATCTCAATGAACTTTTGACTTCTAGCCATAATATCCCATGTATTTCACTATCTCTTGGAATATGAGTGGGGAAGAGAAGGTGGCCATCCATCCATCATCCCACCAGGATGTTGGAAAAAACACCCCCAAAACAGTTAGTCATCGGCACTAGGTACTCGACATAGGTGGGGTGTATAAAGAAATTAAAATGAAATACAATGTATAAATAATATCATAACACAAAAAACCAACCTATGAGTTTACAACAAGATCACCAACCAACTCAAAACATTACTATTTTTTCTGCCACCCCTAAAATTACAACACCACATAAACAAGCCACATTCCACTAGCCAAATTTTATTTCAAATAATAAATTTTCAAAATTTCCTATTTACCAACCAATTTCATTCATTAAGCCCATTTATTTATCCATCACATTATTTAACATATAAACATAAACCACTTAAACCACACTCCTCAATTCTATTCATTATTTTATTAAAAATTTGAACCCAATTCATATCAATTCATTATTATAAACATTATTCTATTTTAACCTAGGAAACTAGAACAATGCCACACCCCAAAACATAGGTCACAACACAAAAAACCATCCTCTTACTACCAAATAACCCCACATTCCATCATTTCACAACCACAAACACTTACCACATCACAACCACTTTTCACATCGCATCCGCTTTACACATCACAACCTCCACATAATGAGTCCATCTCATATCACAACACCTCATCACATTCAGTACAACACCACCACATCACAACCACAAAAGATAACATATCACATACATACAACACAACTACTTTTCACATTTATAGATTTTAAAAGGGCTTTACATTACTTCCACTTCTTTATTTTAAGGGTATTTGCACACAAGCCATAATCCTATGGCAACCATTTTATATAAAGACCTGACCTTAAAAAATTACATAATATTGAATTAAATGAATTAATTCACATTGAGGATCTTTTCAGGTTTAGAGTTTTAGAGAATTAGGACATAACTATTACATCTTAAAAGATTATAAAGTAGACACTTATACTAAGTTTCCATTTTTTTTATAAAATAAAATCTCTTGAAAAAAAGAGTCTTGTCTAGTTCCATGTTTTAGACAACATGACTTTTCCTTAATCCCATCCTTGACCCTATTCATCTTTAAGTCCTGTGAAAACATTTCAAAACTTGGGATGAGCATAAAAATCTCAGTAAGGGTTATAGAAAAAAGAAAGAAAACATTAGTTCATAAATACATACAAAACATAAACTCTTTTACTTACCTCATGAAATCATAAGATTTATGAATAACACATAGAAATCATAAATCATAAAGGTAAATTGTGGAATCCATAACATACTTACATTGTACCTATCACAGCTACATAGGGAGTTACTTTGGAATACCCATCACAGTATATTCCCTAAATCTATTAGGAGAAACATTCATGTTTACCTTCATCACGTTACCCAATGCATTGGAGATCTATCTCAGGCTAACTCTGTAATGACCCAAAGTTTCATTAATGGAAAATCCCTCTTGATCTAGTTAAATGTCTCTTTATGAAAAATGTTTTTATAAGATGTCAAATTATTTGGTTTTTTGTTAAGAATTTTGACCGTTGTTAATATAGCCGTTGAACAGTGATCACATGATTAGTATAAATATAGGACATTAACAAATCCAATTTACTCAGACAAAAGAAACGATGGCCTCATCCAATAGAATTTCCCCATACGAAGCCCATTTGTTGGAGCTCGGAAAAGAGGTGGCATCCTTGGGCTTCATCCTTAACCAAGCCCAAGCTGAGCTTCACCATGTTAAGCTCGAACGGGACCATCTACGGGAAAAGTGGAAGTTGATAGAGATTACCACTCGAGCGATGTTATCCGAGCCGTCCCAAGAGTCTGTCACCATCGCACACCTTACCCTTAGGTCTTATGCGACTGTTTTAAGGGGTTATGTAACAAATAAGTAGTACTATGTTCATGTACATTATTTTGGTATATAATAATGAATATAATTTCTAGTCATTTTTGATACATTGTAAATAGTTTTTAAAGTACAAATGGTGTTTTTAGTTATTATTTAATTAAGAAATCTATTTTATTAAATTAAGGGATTTTTGAATTAAATAATATTTTAATAAAATAATAATAATATTATTAAAATAATTTTTTATTAAATATAAATGATCTTATAATTTTATGAATGCAATTAATTTTTTTATTAAGGTTTGAAATCCATTTTTGTCAAAACCCGTGAATTTTCGATAAATGTCAGTTTTTATTTTAAAAGTGAAAATTAACATATTTAGAAAATTATTTAGATAAAATAAATGTTATTTCTAGAATCAGGACGTCAAAATTATCCAATGGTGAATTTTTCATAATTTTCTGAGACCGTCAAAATTTTGGGTAAAAATTAAATACCGTTTAAATATATAATGTGTTTTATGACATCATAATGACCCAATGGTGATGTAATAAAATAATATAATCCTTATGTTCGGACAATATATGTTTTATCATTAAAATAAAGTGATTTTGGGTTTGTTTGACTTATTTTTCAAATCATTAATGGACCCCTCAAGACTTATTCAACACTTTGCCTTTTTAAATTAATTTCCATGGGAGTGTGACTCACCTCCACATAAGCAACCCTAATATTTTAAGAAGTTAGGAATTGGGCCTTATAAAATATTTTTTTCCTCTTCCCTTTTCTAAAATCCATGGGCAAAAACCATGGGATGGTTTGTGGTTTGGATTAATTTAATGTAAGGGGACCCAAACCTAAATAATAAAGAATTCCATCACCTTTCCTATATAAACCCACACAAGCTCCCACTTACTCCTCACTAAAATCCCTTTTAGTTCATCCAACCTCTGCCCTACTCTCTCTAGAATCCTACCAAGGTGCCCCAAACTCCCAATAATCCTCTCACAAGCCTCTCTCTAGCCTTTGTAAGAACACTTCCAAGTAAGGGGTTTTTCTTCCTTTCTCATTTTTGTCAATTTTTTTTAAGTTGTATTGCCCTTTTAATTTCAATTATGAATGTTGGGGTATGGTTTTTCACCTCCCCCATACTGCACTCTTATTGTTTTAATGATGGGATACCCCCTTCCCTCTCATTAAATTCCTCCCATGTACACCCGTTACTATGCCGAAATTCCGAAAGGAACTTCTCTCTCTTTTTTTACATTCAAGCAATGCTCTTGTATCATGAACCTAAATTACATTAAAATTGTTGGGACATGTATCTATATGACCTCATTACTGTACATTAAATGTAAATATGATGAGTAACCCCTTTACCTCTCATCAAACTTTTTTTTATGAATTCTTACGTCACACCGTTATGCTGCCGAAATCGCACCGATTTTCTAAGCCAATGCCATTGTGTAGTGAATACCATGCCCATTTCTCCATCAAGGGTATTAAACTTTATGAACCTTTACTTATTGATTAAAAAGTTTTATTTATGAATTCCACATTCCTTTATCGTGGAATAAATTATTATGTTTTATGAATACATGTTTTATGATCCATGTGGCACACTTATGCATGAAATGAAATGTTTAAGAAGGGTGTGCCCTTATAGCGCTCCAATGCATTGGGTAAAGTATAGTATCATGATACATCATGTGAAATGAGTGTTGACTCATGCTAATTCAAGTGCAATGAGAGTTTACTCATTCTTCATGTGCAATGAGGGTTTACTCATGCTTTATGTGCAATGAGCCTTGGCTCATGCTAATTCCATGTTAAGTGTTGTTGCCACATTTCCATGTTATGATTATCATGCTTTATCATGACTTTATGTTCATGTTTTTATTATGATCTATTGATATGCCTATTGTCTAACATGTATTGTACTCCTCATGTTATTCCATGTGTACTCCCTTACTGGGCTTTATAGCTCACTATTTTCTTATGCATGTGCTCAGGTTATCCCATGAAATTCTAAGTACGAAGGAATGTAGTGGTCATGAAAAGGAAGTTTTCAATAAAGATGTTGTATTTCATGTTTTAAGTTTTTATGTAATGATCCTAAGCCCCAAAGACACTAAACCTCTCGATCTTCTTTGTTTTATCAAGTGAAGTTTTATGTAATGAATCATGTTTAAGTTGTAATAAAAAGTAGGGTTGTCATAGTTGGTATCAGAGGATAGTTTTAGTTATTTTTGGGATTAGGAAACCCTTGTAAAGACTTAGATACAAGACTAAGTATAATAAAAACATCCCTAAGTTTTGGTAAATACTAAGTAAGTGGTTTGTCAAACAAATACATCCCTGTCTGGATATGAGCTTGTAGAGGCGGATCTGGCACAGATGTATCCTAGGGTTAAAACCCGAAAACACCGCTTTGAGATAGACTCAAATGGGAATTGGTGCATAAAAACGGGCCTTGCTGCAATCTTGGTTACGACACTCCCAGGGGATATGTTTTGATAAATTCACAATCTTAGTATGAACCCTTATTAAGGGAAAAATGCCCCTAAGAATATATGTTATAAAGTAGATCATGAAAAGCCTAGATTGAAGCCTATAGACTCATGAGTTAAGGAAATAAAAGTTTATTTATAAGTCATCAACTTTTGCCTTTGGATTACCCTTTATGTGTTACCCCTAAATTTCCTTTTATTCCAGCCAATGACCGGTAATAGGAGGACTTGGGCTAACAACCGTTGTGAAGATCAGTGTGATGACTGTACTAATGAGATGCCAAATCCAATGGGAGCAGGAATCACAAAATTTGTCACACTTCTCTCTCAGCTACCTCAAGTTTTGAATAGAAACACAGGACAAGAGGAACGTTCAACCCCCCCCCCCCCCCAAGAAAGAAAAAGTCACTATCAAGAGCTTCATGAGACAAATACCTCCTACTTTTAGTGGATCATATGATCCCACGATCGCTGAACAATGGATCAACTCCAATAAAAAGATATTCTCCATCCTCCAATGTTCTGAACAAGAGAAGGTTCTCCTGGCGGCTTATCATATGGAGGGTGAATCTGATCAATGGTGGACATTGATAAAAAATATGAAGCCTGAGGAGGATATCGAGGCGTTGGAATGGAAGGATTTCCGGAAGATGTTTTTCGATAAATATTTTCCGCGCACCCTCTGGCTTAAGATGGAAAGGGACTTCCTTTACCTCAAGCAAAAAGATGAAGAATCTGTTGGAGCGTATGAGGCAAACTTCACAAGGCTTGCACGATATGCTTCTGGATTTGTCGTTACCCCCGAATGCAAGGTTGACCACTTCTTTGGTGGGCTGAAGTCTAGCTTGCGGAAAGCATTAGAGATCCGTGACTTCGACAGCTATGAGGAAATTGTCTGATGTGCCCTCAAGGTTGAAATGGAGATCAGGGAATCACAGGGGTATCATGGGGACAAGAAGCGTAAGGTGGACTTCAATGCTAGTGGTCCGATGGATAAATCCAACGGTGCTAAGAAGATCCAGCACCCCACTTGCCAAAAGTGCGGAAAGAAGCACCCTGGAAATTGCCTTAAGGGGACGAGAAAATGCTTCAGGTGTGGAAGAGAAGGGCACCTAACTGTTAACTGTCGGCAAAAAGGACCTGCGGCTGTGACAGAGGAGAGGAACGCTCTGTTCGAACCTCAACGTGTTTTTCAATGCTAAAAATGCAAATAACTGGGTCATTTTTCAAATCAGTTCCCTAATCCAAGGATTATCGGAGGCAACCAACAACCTCCAAGACAACAAGGAAGAGCTTTTTCCATCACTTCTACCAAAGTGAACCCCGACAACGAAGTGGTGACAGGTACGCTAGTTATTCATTCAAGAATAGCGAACGTACTTTTTGATTCAGGTTCTACACATTCTTTTATATCTTGAAAGTTTAGTAGAACAATCCTAGCACCACCACAAATCATGGAAGTAAAGATGTCGGTGAGTACGGAAAATGGGGCAATCATTGCATCCCATGAATATAAGTCCTCCCCTGTTATAATCTATGGATTGAATTTCCTAGAGAACCTCGTCATACTCCTTCTGGTGAAATTTGATGCAATTCTTGGTATGGATTAGCTTTCCTTATATAGAGCCAATATAAATTGTCGGGAGAGGGAAATCACACTCCATATGGAGAATCGACCCCTGATTCTTTACAAGTGTCAGGAGGAAGATGAATCAACTTTAGCTCCATCACCTCAAGTGTGGATATTACTGCCCTATGAGCACGCGTATCTGGCTCAGATGATTGAGTCTAAGGAAGAAACCACCCTTGAAGAAATGCCTATTGTGAGGGAATTCGCTGAAGTGTTTCCCGAGGAACTGCCTGGTCTTCCTCCTAGAAGAGATGTTGAGTTCTCAATTGAACTTATACCTGGGGCGTTACCAATATCCAAGACTCCATATAGAATGGCTATTGTTGAGCTTGAAGTGTTGAAGAAACAACTACAGGAGAATCTGGATAAAGGGTTTATACGCCCAAGTGCTTCACCATGGGGTGCACCAGTCTTCTTCGTCAAGAAGAAGGATGGGTCAATGTGGCTTTGCATCAATTATCGTGAACTTAACAAAATCACAATAAAGAACAAGTATCCTCTCCCAAGAATCGATGACTTGTTTGATCAACTGCGTGGAGCACAATACTTCTCCAAGGTGGATTTGCGGTCGGGATATTATCAAGTAAGGGTGAAGAAGGAAGATGTCCCCAAGACTGCTTTTTGTACAAGATGAGGGAACTATGAATTCATAGTAATGCCTTTCAGACTCACCAATTCTCCAGCAATATTCATGGAATTGATGAATAGAGTCTTTAGAGATTACCTAGAAAAATTTGTGGTAGTCTTTATAGATGATATTCTAATATACTCCAAAACCAAGGAGGATCATGAGGATCATTTAAAAACAGTACTAGAGACTTTGCGCAAGGATAAGCTCTATGAAAAGTACAGAAAGTGTGAGTTCTGGTTGAAGTAGGTCTCATTCTTGGGCCATATCATCACAAGCAATGGGATATCTGTGGACCCCTCCAAAACAGATGCAATTGAGGGATGGCCGAGGCCAACATTGGTAACGAATATCCGTAGATTCTTGGGGCTAGCTGGATATTATCGACGATTTGTGAGGAATTTCTCATGATTGTCCAACCCTCTTACCAAGCTAACTCAAAAGGGAGTAAAGTTTTCTTGGAGTGATGAATGCAAAGAAAGATTCAAGGAGTTGAAAATGAGGCTTATCACTGCACTCGTGCTCACTTTATCCACAAGTGGGGAACTTTTTGTGGTATTCAGTGATTCTTCGAAGAAGGGATTAGGCTGTGTGTTAATGAAGAATGATAAAGTGATATCCTATGCCTCAAGGTAGTTGAAAATCCATGAGCAAAACTATCTAACGCATGATCTGGAGTTGGCAGCCGTGATCTTTTCCTTGAAAATCTGGAAGAATTATCTCTATGGAGAGAAATGTGAGATATATACTGACCACAAGAGTTTTAAATATATATTCACACAGAAATAGATTAATATGCGCCAGAGAATATGGATAGAGCTCATCAATGATTATGACTGTTCAATACATTACCACCCCGGGAAAGCGAACAAGGTAGCAGATGCCCTAAGTAGAAAGGACCCAACAATTCTATCAATGATGAGAATTGAGAAGGATCCAATATTCTTAGACTTGATGAAGATAGACGTGGGAATCATAAATAAGGGAACATCATCAATCCTTTCACAAATTATTGCTCAACCATCTCTTTTGTAAAGGTTAAAGGATGATCAAAAGGATGATCTGGGAATTCAGGAAAAAGCGAAAGCTATAAAAAAGGGTAAATACTCAGGGTTTAATGTTAAAGAAGAAGGAATTGTGCGGTTTGGGAAAAGAATATGTGTTCCATCAAGTCCGGAGCTGAAGAAGGAACTTTTGGATGATGCACATAGTTCAAATTTCTCTATTCACCCAGGGAGCACAAAGATGTATCGAGATCTCCGAGAAAACTTTTGGTGGGATAATATGAAGAAGGAGATCGCTGAATATACATCAAAGTGCCTAGTGTGTCAGCAAGTGAAGGCAAAGAGGCAGAAGTCTAAGGGGATGATGCAACCATTGCCCATACCAGAATGGAAATGGGAGAACATCACCATGGACTTTGTCACCAGACTTCCAAGGATATCCAAAGGCAACAATGAAATCTGGGTTGTTGTGGATCGTCTTACAAAGACTGCACACTTCATTGCTATTTGGGAGGATTTCTCATTGGATCAACTGGCATAGATATATATCAGGGAAGTGGTAAGGTTGCATAGTGTACCACTATATATTGTGTCTGACCAAGATCCAAGATTCACCTCTAAGTTTTGGAAGAGTCTTCAACATGCTCCGAATACTGAACTGAACTTTAGTATGACCTTTCATCATCAAACTGATGGCCAATCTGAGTGGACTATCCAAACACTTGAGGATATGTTGAGAGAGTGCTCAATGGACTTTAAAGGAGGATGAGATCAACATCTTCCTATGGTTGAGTTCTCTTATAATAACAGTTTCCAATCGAGCATCCAAATGGCACCATATGAAGCCCTATATGGGAAAAGGTGCAGAACACCGACATGTTGGGATGAGGTCGGTGAACGTAAGTTACTTGGACTGGAAATTGTCGAGGAAATGGTGGAGAAGGTAAAAACCATTCAGCAGCATATCAAGGCAGCCCAGAGTCGACAGAAGAGTTATGCAGATAATCATCAAAGAGACCTTGAGTTTAAAGTTGGAGACATGGTGTTTCTACACATATCTCTATGGAAAAAGGTCATGAAGTTTGGAAAGAAAGGTAAGTTAAGTCCAAGGTACATCGGCCCCTTCGAGGTTCTTGATCGTATTGGGGCTGTGACCTATCGACTAGCACTTCCACCTACTATGGCCAAAGTAAATGATGTCTTTCATGTATCCCTCTTAAGGAAGTACATACCAGACCATTCACATGTACTCTCTTCTGAGGTGGTACAATTGGAAGATGATCTTTCTTATGAGGAGAAACCAGTGAAGACCTTAGATCATAGAGAAAAAGTTCTACGAAATAAGACAATGCCCCTCGTCAAGGTGTTGTGGAGAAACCACAAGTTTGAAGAAGCGACTTGGGAATCAGAGGATATGATGAAGCTGAGTTACCCACATTTGTTTTAGTGTGGGAAAAGGAAAATTTCGAGGGTGAAATTTCTTAAGGGGAGAATATTGTAACGACCCAAAGTTTCATTAATGGAAAATCCCTCTTGATCCAGTTAAATGTCTCTTTATGAAAAATGTTTTTATAAGATGTAAAATTCTTTGGTTTTTTGTTAAGAATTTTGACCGTTGTTAATATAGCCGTTGAACAGTGATCACATGATTAGTATAAATATAGGACCTTAACAAATCCAATTTACTCAGACAAAAGAAGTGATGGCCTCATCCAGTAGAATTTCCCCATATGAAGCCCATTTGTCGGAGCTCAGAAAAGAGGTGGAATCCTTGGGCTTCGCCCTTGACCAAGCCCAAGATGAGCTTCACCATGTCAAGCTCGAACGAAACCGTCTATGGGAAAAGTGGAAGTTGATAGAGATTACCACTCAGGCGATGTTATCCGAGCCGCCCCAAGAGTCTGTCACCATCACACACCTTACCCTTAGGTCTTATGCGACTGTTTTAAGGGGTTATGTAACAAATAAGTAGTACTATGTTCATGTACATTATTTTTTTATATAATAATGAATATAATTTCTAGTCATTTTTGATACATTGTAAATAGTTTTCAAAGTACAAATGGTGTTTTTAGTTATTATTTAATTAAGAAATCTATTTTATTAAATTAAGGAATTTTTGAATTAAATAATATTTTAATAAAATAATAATAATATTGTTAAATTAATTTTTTATTAAATATAAATGATCTTATAATTTTATGAATGCAATTAATTTTTTTTATTAAGGTTTGAAAGCCATTTTTGTCAAAACCCATGAATTTTCGATAAATGTCAGTTTTTATTTTAAAAGTGAAAATTAACATATTTAGAAAATTATTTAGATAAAATAAAAGTTATTTCTGGAATCAGGATGTCAAAATTATCCAACGGTGAATTTTTCATAATTTTCTGAGACAGTCAAATTTTTGGGTAAAAATTAAATACCGTTTAAATATATAATGTGTTTTATGACATCATAATGACCCAATGGTGATGTAATAAAATACTATAATCCTTATATTCGGCCAATATATGTTTTATCATTAAAATAAAGTTATTTTGGGTTTTTTGACTTATTTTTCAATGCATTAATGGACCCCTCAAGACTTATTCAACACTTTGCCTTTTTAAATTAATTTCCATGGGAGTGTGACTCACCTACACATAATCAACCCTAATATTTTAAGAATTTTGGACTTTGGCCTTATAAAATATTGTTTTCCTCTTCCCTTTTCCAAAAACCATGGGCAAAAACCATGGTATGGTTTGTGGTTTGGATTAATTTAATGTAAGGGGACCCAAACCTAAATAATAAAGAATTCCCTCACCTTTCCTATATAAACCCACCCAAGCTCCCACTTCATCCTCACTAAAATCCCTTGGAGTTCGTCCAACCTCTGACCTACTCTCTCTAGAATCATCCCAAGGTGCCCCAAGCTCCCAATAAGCCTCTCACAAGCCTCTCTCTATCCTTTGGAAGCACACTTCCAAGTAAGGGTTTTTTCTTCCTTTCTCATTTTTGTCAATTTTCTTTAAGTTGTATTGCCCTTTTAATTTCAATTATGAATGTTGGGGTATGGTTTCTCACCTCCCCCATACTTCCCTCTTATTGTTTTAATGACGGGAGAACCCATTCTCTCTCATTAAATGCCTCCCATGTACACCCGTTACTATGTCGAAATTCCGAAAGAAACTTCTCTCTTTTTTTTACATTCAAGCAATGCTCTTGTATTATGAACCTAAATTACATTACAATTGTTGGTACATGTATCTATATGACCTCATTACTATCCATTAAATGTAAATATGATGAGGAACCCATTTATCTCTCATCAACCTTTTTTTTTATGAATTCTTACGTCACGCCGTTATGCTGCTGAAATCGCACCGATTTTCTAAGCCAATGCCATTGTGTAGTGAATACCATGCCCATTTCTCCATCAAGGGTATTAACCTTTATGCACCTTTACTTATTTATTAAAAAGTTTCATGTATTAATTCCACATTAATTTATCGTGGAATAAATGATTATGTTTTATGAATACATGTTTTAGGATCCATGTGGCACACTTATGCATGAAATGAAATGTTTAAGAAGGGTGCGCCCTTATAGCGCTCCAATGAATTGGGTAAAGTATATTATTATGATACTTCATGTGCAATGAGTGTTGACTCATGATAATTCAAGTGAAATGAGGGTTTACTCATGCTTCATGTGCAATGAGGGTTTACTCATGCTTTATGTGCAATGAGCCTTGGCTCATGCTAATTCCATGTTAAGTGTTGTTTCCACATTTCCATGTTATGATTATCGTGCTTTATCATTCCTTTATGTTCATGTTTTTATTATGCTCTATTGATATTCCTATTGTCTAACATGTATTGTACTCCTCATGTTATTCCATGTGTACTCCCTTACTGAGCTTTATAGCTCACCCTTTTCTTATGCATGTCCTCAGCTTATCCCATGCAATGCTAAGTACGAAGGAATGAAGTGGTCATGAAAATGAAGTTTTCAATAAAGATGTTGTATTTCATGTTTTAGGTTTTTATGTAATGATCCTAATCCCCAAAGACACTAAACCTCTCGATCTTCTTTGTTGTATCAAGTGTAGTTTTATGTAATGAATCATGTTTAAGTTGTAATAAAAAGCAGGTTTGTCATACACTTGCCCTAGGTTTATCACAGAACCACCTGTATACATAAATAATGCCCAATAACCATAACATGATCATAACATATAACATAAACATAAAGGAAAAATAACATTTCCACATTGCAATAAAAATATAACATTTCAATATATTAACATGTCAAAACCATTATCAAAACCATTTTCAATACCAAAAATACATAAAATAGTATATGATATTTATTTTCCTTTAAAAAACATTATGACTTGTTAAGTAATCCAAATATCAAATAATACTCACGGTGGCGGAAAGGTCGTTGTCACTGCTTACGTTAAAAAGAAACATTCTTTTTTGTCGTTTAGTAAAACGCTTCATAGAAAAAGATTCCCTTTGAATGAAATGAAAAGTAAAAGGTGTTTATATAGCGTATAAAAGAAAATCATGTATTAGAACAAAATATGGCTCAATGAAAGGAGATTGAGATGAAGTCCCTAACCTCGTGTCCGAATTGACTCGATCGTTCTTTAATCTCCTGAATAATAAACTAAAGTAAATTTATACTTGATTAAGAACCTTTTTAACGTTTATTATTCCTTTTATATCACTTATTACCATGTTATAAACATTATGTAATCATTTATGTTAATAACGTTCATTTTGTCGATATTTGGTACTTGAGTAAAAAATAAACACCTTATATTTACAAGTTGTCCATGTGGTCAATAGTCCATTATATCCAGAATGATATTCATTATTTAGATATCATATATATCATATATATCCATTATATATATATATATATATATATATTTATAACAGTACATATCATTTGGAGGTAAGAAATGAAATGCACCGTTCATGGAGACGGTAAGCCGTACGTACGCATGAATGCTACTTTCATTTCTATTTATTATTTTAATGGAATTAAAACATAATGATACATAGGTATATTATAATTCCAGTATAATATCATATATAATATCATTAAATACATCCTTTATACATCCCACATATGGCATTAACGAGTCATATCACTTTGAGGGGGCGGTAGTCCGCACTTCCTCAAATGAAATTATCACGTTTACCCATAATGGAAACCATAAAGTATGATATAAAAGAAAAATACAGAAGAATAAAGAAGTCATAAACATAGTATATATCATATATAAATATAGTGTCATCTTAATTTCCCCCATGATAGGCGGTTGGAGATAATCGAACAATCATCGTTTCGTGAGGCGTTAGTTTTCCATTAACATAAACAATATGTTATTCACCCATTAGATGGAGGTGTGTGTAAGTGTATTTAGAATACTTATCATAAAAACATAATAGTATATTTAGGATACTGGTTTTTTTATAAAATAAAGGAATAAAATAGTTTAGGTGTTGGAGAAGTAAAATAAAAGAAAAGAAGTTAAAATAAACTGTTACCTTTAATTTGGGTAATTCCCTTTGGTATGAACCAAAAGGGTTTCTTGAAGTGCCTTCTACCTAAGATAAGGATTCTAGGAGGAGAAGAGGGATGTAGTGAGATTAATTGGGCATATTTTGGACGAGAAAAAAGGCTTTAGAGGTGTGAGGAATTGGTTTGAAGTGAGGGATTTTTAT
Organism: Viscum album; assembly: GCA_963277665.1. Lineage (NCBI taxonomy): Eukaryota > Viridiplantae > Streptophyta > Magnoliopsida > Santalales > Viscaceae > Viscum > Viscum album. Next base: position 568,526,281 of record OY728146.1, on the reverse strand, counting down.
AAGAGGGATGAGGGGCTCTTTAGGAAAGTGTAAAAATATTATTTTATTATATAAGGATATTCGGTTTCTAAAGGTACAAAACTCATTAAGGTATAATATAAGATGACTCATGGTAGAAATAAATCCATCCAATAAGAATTGGATAGGTTTTGAATGTTATTTTAATATTTATAATCTTATTTATTTAATTCATTTATTAATGAGGTAAACACTACAACATTATTGTGTCATAAATAATTTAATTTATTAGAAGTCTAAAAATTATAAAAAAATACCATGATGTAGGAAATCTATTTATATTTCCAATTAATATTTATAGTAGAAAATATAACTTATGTAAAACCATGTAAAAATTAATTTACAAAGAGATATTTGTTTATGTCATTTTTGCCTTTACATTAAGTTAATTAAAATAAGGTGTCATTATCATTCATAAGTTGCTCCATGGGGTCCCAAAATCAACCCAAGGATGCCCATGGTCGGACATTACTCATCCAATATGGTTAGGATAAGTTTTAAGGTAATTATGAATTATTATAATATTCTTTTTACCTTAAATTACCCTATTCACCTTTAACCGCGGTAAATAAAAGTCAAAAGTTACTATTCACAAAAAATTATTTTCATCTTATTGAACCAAATTTTACTTACTAATAACAACCATGTATGTCGGATTTTTGAAATTCAATTCATAGAAGTGGTAAAATTTCATTTAAATGAAAAAGTTAGTTTTTTAACTACTACTAAGTGGTTTCACTATTCATAAAAAATTGAAGTTTTTCATAAAACTACCAAAAATTCAGCCTAATATATATTTGATATTCCAAATTAAAAAATGATGTCTATTTTTACAAATTCAAAACATAGAAGTTTCATTAATTAATTTAAAATTAATTCTCGTTGTTAAAACAAATTGCATGTTTTTAAGAAATAATAACTATCAAATGATTGACACTTGTTCAATTCCAATTTAAAAGTGAAATTAATTCCAATGACCAAAATTGGATTAAATGGTAAAAATATATTCTAATTTTACTTTAAAACCAATTAAAAATATAATCTAACCATATAAATAAATTAGATTAAAACGTAGTTTTGAATTGAAATACAATATTTTCACTATTCATTAAAAAATGAACTTTATAGGAAAAATTATGAAAATTTACACAATGTAAATTTTGATGTCCCCATTATAAAGAATGATTTTATTTGGTCAAATGGAATGTATTAAAGTGACCAAAACTATATTTAAAGAGGGTTCACCGTTAAAAGGCGGTAAATCGACCTTTAATGTAAATTTTCTTAAAATTAGATTTATTCACATTTTAAGCCTCTAACTTTTTTTGGATAAGTGTTAAAACATTTAAAAAACATGTATAATAATATTTTAGTTAGTTTTTTTCATTACCTCTAGTACAACTACTAGGAGTTAACTACCATTTAAAATAATAATAATATATTATTAGTGTGCAACGTAAGATTTCAAAGAAACCTGTTGTTCTATATTGGGTATGCTATCGAACATAGCAACCCCTTTAAATTAAAATTAATTTTTAATTCACAAATATTAATAAATATTAAATATGTATTATTCTTTATTTACCTGGGATGTTACATCTTTCCCCCTTTTAAAAATTGCGTCCTCGAAATTTTTATTCACTTATCAAATAAGTGGGGGTATTTGTCCCTCATAGCATTTTCAGATTCCCACTTTGCCTCTTCAACCATATGGGTTTTCCACAAAACCTTTACTTGGTGAATTACCTTATTTCTCAACACTTTCTCTCTATGGTCAAGAATCTAGACTGGTTGTTCTTCATAAGAGAGATTCTCTTCCAACTGAACTACCTCTGGGCTAAAAACATGAGATGGATCTGGCATATACTTTCTCAATATCGAAACATGAAAAACATTGTGTACCTAGGATAAACTTGGAGGTAAATCCACTCTGTACACAACAGATCCAACTTTATCTAGGATTTCATAAGGTCCAATGAAACTCGGACTCAACTTTCCCTTCTTACCAAAATGCATCACACTTTTCCATGGAGAAACTTTGAGAAAGACAAGTTCGCCTACCTCAAAAGAAAGATCTTTCCTTCAGTTATCCAAAAAACTTTTCTACCTACTCTGAGCTGTTCTCATGTGCTTCTGAATCAACTAAACTTTCTCTGTCATCTCTTCTACCAATTCTACTCCCATAAGATTCCTTTCACCTACTTCATCCCAAAATGCTGGAGTTCAGCAACGCTTTCTATACAATGCTTCAAATGGATCCATCTATATACTCGAATAAAAACTGTTATTATATAACAATTAAACCAACAAAAGATGTTCTTCCTAACTTCCCTGGTAATCCAGTGAACAAACACATAGCATATCCTCCAGGGTCTGAATTGTTCATTATGATTGACCATCTGATTGAGGATGAAAAGATGTACTAAAATTTAATTTAGTACCCAACAAATTCTGAAGGACTTTCCAAAATTTAGAAGTAAACGTGAGATCACGATCAGATACAATGGAGAGGGGAACTCCATGCAACCTAATTATCTCTTTAACATACAACTGAGAAAGTTGATCTAGAGACAAAGTATCTTGAATAGGAAGGAAATGAGTAGATTTAGTCAATCGATCAACAATAACCCAAACTGCATTATTACCTCAAGATGTTTTTGGTAATCCCACAATGAAGTACATGGATACATTTTCCCATTTCCACTATGGCACCGGTAAAGACAGAAACATCCCTTTTTGTAACTGCCGCTCTTCTTTAACCTGTTGACAAGTCAAACACTTCACAGTAAAGTCAAAAATATCTCTTTTCATTCTATCCCACCAGTAATACCCTGAAGATCTCTGTATATTTTAGTACTACCAGGATGAACTGAAAACGGGGAATAATGAGCTTTACATAACAACTCATTCTTCAACTTTAAATCACAAGTCACACATAATCTCTTTCCAAATCTCAAAACACAATCATTATCAATGTTAAATTCAGGAAACTTACCCTTCTAAACCAACTCTACCTTTTTCTGTAACTCACTGTCTTCCTTTTGTGCTTGCTTAATTCTATCTGATAGAGATAATCTCAGTGACACATGATACAAAACAGAATAATTTTCTGCACCAACAACTTCTATGCCAAAGTTTATCAAATCAAAAACCAAAGGATCTTGTTCCAAATGTAACATGGTTAATGAATCATTACTTTTTCAACTCAAAGAATAAGACACTTTATTTTCTTTTCCTAGATGGTAATGGATCATGAAATCATAATCCTTGATTAATTTTAGCCATCTCCTCTGTCTCATGTTTAATTATTTCTGAGTGAATATATACTTTAAACTTTTTGGTTAGTATATATTTCACATTTTAATCCATACAAATGATTCCTCAAATTTTTTAATGCAAAAACAACAACAGCTAATTCCAAATCATGTGTAGGGTAATTTAACTCATGTGGTTTCAAATGATGTAAAGCATAAGCAACTACCTGATCATTCTGCATTAGGACACAACCAATTCCTTTGAACGAAGCATCACTGTAGATAACAAACTCACCATTTCTGGATGGCAGTGCCAAAACTGGAGAATTCACCAATCTTCTTTTCAATTCCTGAAAACAATCATCACATTATTTTTTCCAAATGAACTTAACACCTTTTCAAGTTAACGTAGTCATTGGACTAGATAACCATGAAAAATTTTCAATAAACCACCAGTAATAACCTTCCAAACTAAGAAAACTACGGATCTCAGTTATATTTGTGGGTCTTGTCCATTCTTCAAAAACTTTTGTTTTAGCAGGATCAACAGGTATGCCATTTTTTTGAAACAATGTGACCAAGGAAAGAAATTTGTTGTAACCAAAACTCACACTTGTTGAATTTCCCAAATAGTTTCTTTTCTTTTAAGGTTTGTAAAACAACCCTTAAATGACTTTCATGCTCCTCTTTACTTTTAGAATAAACCAAAATATCATTTATAAACACAACCACCATTTATCACCTGAGTAAACTGAGACATCACTACAACAAACTGTTCAATTATGATTTCAACCATCTCAGGTAGCTGATTTGGAAGGTCATTTACCTCTGTATGTCTTCCCAGAAAATCTTCTCTGTTTCCTTTAAGAAAAACCATTCTGAACAGAGAAATATCTTAGGCAAAGAAACATTGTAATTTGTAAATGCTATATGATATCAATATTAACATAAATTACTTTATGGATATTAATTTAATAATACCCTAACTCCTAAAGTTATCTAAACCGACCTCTCATACCAACTATAAGGACCCGGCCTTAAAACATTACATAATATTGAATTAGATGAATTAATTCATATTGAGTATCTTTTCTGGTTTAGAGATTTAGAGAATTAGGAAATAACTATTACATCTTAAAAGATTACAAATTAGACACTTCTACTCGATTTCCATTTTTTTTCATAAAATCAAAACTCTTGAAAAAAGGGTCATGTCTAGTTCCATGTTTTAGACAGTATGAATTTTCATTGATCCCATCCTTGACCCTATTCATCTTTAAATCCTATGAAAACATTTCAAAACTTGGGATAAGCATAAAAAGATCAGTAAGGGTTATAAAACAAAGAAAGAAAGCATTAGTTCATAAATACATACAAAACATAAACTCTTTTACTTACCTCATGAAATCATAAGATTTATGAATAACATATAGAAATCATAAATCATAAAGGTAACTTGTGGCATCCATAACATACTTACATTGTAGATATCACAACTACAAAGGGAGTTACTTTGGAATACCCATCATAGTATATTCCCTAAATCTATTAGGATAAACATCCATGTTTACCTCCTCCATGTTACCCAATGAATTGGAGAGCTATCTCGGGCTCACCCGCCCTAGATTTATCACGGAACCACCCGTATACATAAATAATGCCAATGAACCATAACATGATCATAACACATAACATAAACATAAAGGAAAAATAACATTTCCACATTTCAAAAACAATATAACATTTCAATATATTAACATATCAAAACCATTTTCAAAACCATTTTCAATACCAAAAATACATAAAATAGTATATGGTATTTATTTTCCATTTAAAAACATTACGACTTGTTAAGGAATCCAAAGATCAAATAACACTCGCGGCGACGGAAAGGCCGTTGTCAGTGATTACATTAAAAAGAAACATTCTTTTTTTTTTCATTTAGTAAAACACTTAATAGAAAAATATTCCCTTTGAATGAAATGAAAATTCAAAGTTGTTTATACAGTTTATAAAAGAAAATCGTGTATTAGAACAAAATATGCCTCAATGAAAGGAGATTGAGATGAAGTCCCTTACCTCATGTCTGACTTGACTCGGTCGTTATTCAATCTGCTGAATAATAAACTAAATTTAATTTATACTTTCTTAAGAACCCTTTTCATGTTTATTCTTCTTTTTATATCACTTATTACCATGTTATAAACATTATGTAATCATTTAAGTTAATAATGTTCATTTTGTCGATATTTGGTACTTGAGTAAAAAATGAACACCTTATATTTACAAGTTGTCCAAGTGGTAAATAGTCCATTATATCCAGAATGATATTTACTATTTAGATATAATATATATCATATATATCCAGTATATATATATATATATATTTATTATAGTACATATCATTTGGAGGTAAGAAATGAAATGTGCCGTTCATGGAGATGGTAAGCCGTACGTATGCATGAACGCTACTTTCATTTCTATTTATTATTTTAATAGAATTAAATAATAATGATACATAGGTATATTATAATTCCAGTATAATATAATATATAATATCATTAACTACATCCTTTATACTTCCCATATATGGCATTAACGAGTCATATCACTTTGAGGGGGTGGTAGTCCGCACTTCCTCAAATGAAATTATGGCGTTTACCTATAATGGAAACCATAAAGGTATGCTATAAAAGAAAAATACAGATGCATAAAGAAAACATAAACATAATATATATCATATATAAATATAGTTTCATCTTAATGGACACCATGATAGGTGGTAGAAGATAATCGAACAATCATCGTTTTGTGAGGCGTTATTTTTCCATCCATAGAAATAGTATGTTCTTCACCCATTAGATGGTGGTGTGTATAAGTGTAGTTCGAATACTTCTCATAATAACATCCTAGTATATTGAGGATGCAGGTTTTGTTATAAAATAAAGGAATAAAGATATTTTAGGGGTTAGATAAGTAAAATAAAAGAAAATAAGTTAAGAGAAACCGTTACCTTTAATTTGGGTAACTCCCTTTGGTATGAACCAAAAGGGTTTCTTAAAGTGCCTTCTGACTAAGGTAAGGTTTCTAAGAGGAGGATATGGATTTAGGGAGATTAATTGGGTAGATTTTTGATGAGTCAAAAGTCTTGAGAGTTGTGAGTAATTGGTTAGAAGTGAGGGCTTTCTATATGGGGGAGGAGGGGATCTTTAGGAAGGTGTGATAATATTATTTTATTATATAATGATATTCGGTTTCTAAAGATCCAAAACTCATTAAGGTATAATATAAGATGACTCATGGTCTAAATAAATTCATCCAATAATAATTGGATAGGTTTTGGATGTTATTTTAATATTTATAATCTTATTTATTTAAATCATTTATTAATGAGGTAAACACTGCATCATTATTGTGTCATAAATAATTTAATTTATTAGAGGTCTAAAAATTATATAAAAAATACCATGATGTAGAAAATATATTTATATTTTCAATTAATATTTATAGTCGAAAATATAACTTATATAACACCATGTAAAAATTAATTTACAAGGAGAATTTTTTTTATGTCATTTTTGCCTTTACATTAAGTTAATTAAAATAAGGTGTCATTATCATTCATAAGTGGATCCATGGGGTCCCAAAATCGACCCAAGGATTCCCATGGTCATAAATTACTCATCCAATAAGGTTAGGATAAGTGTTAAGATAATTTTGAATTATTATAATATTCTTTTTACCTTGAATTACCCTATTTACCTTTAACTGCGGTAAATAAAAGTCAAAAGTTACTTTTCATCAAAAATTATTTTCATCTTATTGAACCAAATTTTACTTACTAATAACAACAATGTATGTAGGATTTTTGAAATTCAATTCACAGAAGTGGTAAAATTTCATTTAAATTAAAAAGTCAGTTTTTTAACTACTATTAAGTGGTTTCACTATCCATTAAAAATTGAAGTTTTTCAGAAAACTTCCAAAAATTCAGCCTAAGCTATATTTGATATTATAAATTAGAAAATGATGTCTATTTTTCAAAATTAAAAAGATAGAAGTTTTATTAATTAATTTAAAATTAATTCCCATTGTTAAAACAAATAGCGTGTTTTCAAGAAACAATAACTATCAAAAGATTGGCACTTTTTTATGTCCAATTTCAAAGTGAAATTAATTACAATGACCAAAATTGGATTAAATGGTAAAAATATATTCTAATTAAACTTTAAAACCAATTAAAAAGATAATATAAATATATAAATAAATTATATTAAAATGTAGTTTTGAATTAAAATACAATATTTTTCACTATTCATTAAAAAAATGAACTTTATCGGAAAAATCCCAAAAATTTACACAAAGTAAATTTTTATGTCCCCATTCTAAAGAAGGATTTTATTTGTTCAAATATAATGTATTAAATTGACAAAAACTATATTTAAATAGGGTTCACCATTAAAAGTTGGTAAATCGACCTTTTAATGTAAATTTTGCTTAAAATTAGATTCATTTACATTTTAAGCCTATAACTTTTATTGGATAAATGTAAAAACATTTAACAAACATGTATAATCATATTGTAGTTAGTTTTGTTCATTACCGCCAATATAATGTCTAGGAGTTAACTATCATTTAAAATAATAATATTATATTATTAGTGTGCAACGTAAGATTTTAGAGAAACCCGTTGTTCCGTATCGGGTATGCTATCGAACATAGAAACACCTTTAAAGTAAAAATAATATTTAATTCATAAATATTAATAAATATGAAATATGTCTTATTCTTTATTTACCTGGGATGTTACATTTTATTAACCAAATATAAGTGGTTATCCAATCTCCATATTTTTTTGATGATAAAAAATAACACAAAATAAGGTTTCCATAACCTATAATCTATTAATAAAACAAAACCCCCAATTACCACAATTTTCAATAGGGAATCAAGACCATACTATTTACAATATCTATAAATTAAAAACTATAAAAGCATGAAATTTAAACCCCCCCTTAAATTTCAATTAAACTGATTAATTATAATTATTTATCGAACAAAAACCATCTTACCAAATATGAGAAAAAGCATAAACCCACCCATATGATGTAACTAAATGAGAAATGAAGGACCCCTAATTGGATTTGTAGACCTAACAAAGATGAGAATTTTTTTACAAGGCCTGATATGAAGCCATAAACGCTCGATTATCCATCTCTAATAATTTAAATGCTAAAATAGGATTTAATTAATTATGGAAATTATAACTCGATACTTGTGAAAAAAACAAGGCTCTTATATTATACTCTTCAAGATGAATCTAATGAAACTGATGGTGCATATATCCAATTAATATCAACGGAGATATGATAGAAAGAAGTTGAGGAATTGAGGTATTTTATTTACCCAATTTTCAATACAAAAAACATGTTTTTCATTTAATTCAAAACATATTGCAGAATTATTATTTAATTTTTATGTTTCAAATTCCAGAATTTATTATTTTTATTATTATTAAATGTATTTTTTTCCTTTTTCCCTTTCCCCCCATTTGTATGGGTGTTGTGCCACCCCCATGGTGCGCCTCCTCCACTTCTCACACCTCTCCCCTAATGAATCATTTATTTATTTATTATAATTATTAATCTCATAACTCACCACCCTCTTATAATTATTCATATTTTTCTCTCCAATCAATTACCCCCTTCAATTCCCAACTCTTTTTATTCTATTCATTCAACTTTTTTAAACATTTCCTATATATTTAATATACTAATTTTCTATTCTTAAATTCTCACATTCTCTCTCCCCTATCAATTCAAATCATCACTTTTATCATTATTACACCACATGTTTTACACTTATTATTATTATTATTAAAATTATTTAATATCCTCATTTTTCTAACGCTATATATATTTAACAATACACAAATATATATAACATTTCAATATAAATAAATAAATAAATAAATAAATAAATATATATATATATATTCCCACACACATATATGTATTTATATAAATATATAATAACTCTTATTATTCATATAATATAATAATATATATATATATATATATATATTGAAATGTAATATATATGTATACATACATGCAAATATACATATACATATGTGTATATTTATATATAGATATCATTTTTCAACAAAAATAATTTTTTATAATGTTTAATGACAACATAAATCATGTAAATATATATATTTACACACATATATAACATTTAACATGATGTACGATAGTTTTTTATTAACATGCAGTGTTTCCACCTCTTCCATGATCCCATATAAAAGGAATTAATTTTATGTATAATATATTTTAAAATTTTCTTTTATAAAACTCTTTGAATATTTAATAAAATTTTTGTGAATAAAAAATGTAATATTTATTAGGTTTTAAATTTGAAAACCATCTTCACCCAAGAAATAGATAAATTAAGGGATTAGAAAATCATAACTCTTATATTAGATATATCTCAAACAATTATCAACCTAAAGAATAAAAAAAATTATAAGGGAAGGGAGATGGTGGCCAGAACAACCAACCTGGAAGATAGATATCAAGGATATTAATATATATTTAGAACACAGTAACCACTTGGGAAAAGAAGTTTAAATATACACAACATTTTTAACTATCTCTCAAGGGAGATACCTCTCAAATAGAAGTAAGACCATTTATAATGCATTACATCAAGGAAGGAAATTCATATCATATATCAACATGAGATTAAATAATCCATCCCAACAAAATAAGCTTTAAACAACTTGAAATTTTGAGCATACACCAGTGACTCTCATTCCTATGTATAGTCACACCATCACATCAAATTACGCATAGATAACTTAAACAAAACCATCAAGAAAAACATATCAATAAATTACGAGAAAAACATTCTTTTCAACTCAATTCATCATTCAAAGTTTAAACACGCACATGCATTTCAAAATCACCCTTCACTTATAGACTTTTTTTGAATCTATAAAATAACCACTTCATCAAATCACTTTTCATTTTATTTCATTATTTTTTTCAACACAATATTTTAAAATCCTTTAAAATAATGTTTTATTTCACAATTACACACATTTTATTTAAAAAACAAACATTAAATGGTTTTTTTGAAAACCAATGCATCTTATTTGATACCATCCCAACTCAAATCATAGAACATTTCAAACCCTTTTAATTTCATCAAAATTATATTTCAAATTATTATTTAAAATAAAGAACATTTTTAAGAAAATAAATAAATATTTGTTTTAAAAAGCCACTTTCAATGTTTTTCATCACACAAAACATGTCATTTCATGTAATGGACCGAGGTTTTGGGGTCCATTACTTGGTGAAAATATGATGTTTAGGTGTTCAGGGTAGTATGGGAAGCTATCACAGCTTCTCGGTGAAGCTTAAGGCTCCTACCGGTAGCTCGGCTTACCGGTAGCTCGGCCTACCGGTAGAAAGACTACCGGTAGCTCGGCCTACCGGTAGCTCGGCCTACTGGTAGCTCGGCCTATCGGTAGCTCGGCCTACCGGTAGCAGGGCTACCGGTAGCTCGGCCAACCAGTAGCTCGACCTACCGGTAGCTCGGACTACCCGTAGCTCGGTCTACCAGTAGCTCGGCATACCGGTAGCTCGGCCTACCAGTAGCCGTGACCTACTGGCAGCTCAGCCTACCGGTAGCCGCAACTTACCGGTGGCTTGGCCTATCAGTAGCTTTGGCCAACCGGTAGCTTGGGCTACCGGTAGCCTTGGATTACTGGTGGCTCGACCTACCAGTAGCTTTGGCCAACCGGTATCTTGGCCTACTGGTAGCCTCGGCTTACTGGTGGCTCGGCCTACCGGTAGACCTAGCCTACTGGTGACCACGGGTTTTCCCAGTGGCACCTCTTTTTGCACAAATTGGCTTTTAAGCTGCGTTTTGACCCCCTTTAAAGCCATTAATGGGATTTAATTAAATGTTGGTGAGGTGTGCATCTGTTTTAACCACCCTGAAAGTGGGGGACGCTTTAATGACGTGTGGGGTGTCCCAACCGCGTGGTAAACCCACGATCCCGCTCCTTATGCGGTTTCAAGTTTTTCTCTCCGTATCTTAACTGCCCGGGGTGTGCTATATCTCAGCCCTTATCAGCCTTTATAACCTAAAGGCTTCTCCCTAGGATTGTTTTTCTCGATCACCCTGCTGTCGGAATACCCTTACTTCCAAAGAGTTATAACCTACCGACGAGTTGTAACCCCACGAAGTTTTCCTTGATCCTGTTCTGTGGAGCTCCTGCTACTCACCTGAGTACTTAACGTCGATCCTTGATCAGTTAGGTAGGGGTTTCACCTTTGTCTCTCCTTTCTGTGTATCTTCCAGGTTGGGTATGCTAATGATTTTGTATAATTGGATGACCCAACTTTAATGGTGATAATAAATGGATTCTAAAGAATGAAGGGGAGGGGTGTGATCAATGATGCTGCTCTATTTTTTTCCTCTTTCATGATTAATGATTTCTGAATTGAGTGGGCTTACTCATACTGAAAATCATGGTCATTGGTGATCTTTCTCTATGCACTAATAAATCCTTACCCCTTACCCCTTGTGATGTGTAAATGGATTGTAATTTGGTTGTGAACCTTTTTCTGTGTAAAGGAAATTGATTAATTACGTATATTCAGATAAATAAATTGGAAGCACCAGTATCAACTCATTTCTATGATAACCCCGGTTTAAGCCCAGTGGAATTGAAATCATGGAGTGTGTTAAATCTATTAAATCTGAAAATACCTGTTGAGTCTGCCTTGTGTTGGTAGTATTGGTTTGGTTGCTTCCTCCACAGGCCGAGTACGAGTGACCTTATGGTTTTCTTGGATAGAGGCTTAGATTGCTGGGGTGATGTGGGTGAGGATGGGATCCTCTGTTTGTATCACGAATTGGGGTGGGATCCTCTTCTATTGTGAAACCTTCTTATTCATAGTTTTGGGAACTTGGTACTGTATCTCACTTTGACCTGCTTTGGTTCCAATACTTAGAGGGGTCTCATTTGATGTGCTTTTACAAGAGAAACGAGTGTGAATGTTTAAATTTCTATTGGGTGTACTCTTTCCTTGGCTTGTGCTTATGCTTACTAGTTGCCCAAGTAGGTGCAGAAACTTATTTAAACCTTATTAATGAACATGAAAAAAAAGGATGGGACAAATGGGGATTTTGTTTGGTGTGAGTTGTGACTTGGGCATGGGTGTTGTTCTCTTCTCTTATGAAGGAATAGTAAGTATAATGTTCTTTATGCTGGCTGAAGAAAAACCTAGATTGGGTGAGTGCTTGTTACCTATACATATACTTGTAGTTTTTTCGTTTCTTATTCGTGCCCCAACCAAGTTGAGCACTTAGTGCTGAACACCCCCATTTTATGGGGGAGGGTGTTTTTCCCAACACTCCTATGAGTGGCTGGTTATTAGCTCCTTTCTACTCCCTTTACCGAATAACCCAAGACTCTACGGGCAGGCTGTGATGGCCTGAAGTCCATTATTAGCCCAAGAATCTTCGGGTAGGGTAGTGTGATGGTTGGCCCAGGTGTGTGTGGGTAGGTGGTTTCCAAAGTATCTTTGGGATGAGGCCCAAGTTTCTTCGGTCATGGCAGTAATTCTTCTAGCCTAGGTGTCTTCGGGCGTGGTAGTGGTTGTTCTGGCCTAGGTGTTTGCAGGCGTGGTTACGTGTGACAGTTGTTGCCCAGGTGTCTGTGGGTAGGTTAGTGGTTGTGACCCATGTGTTTGTGGGTGGGATGTGTGGTTGTGGCCTAAGTGTGTGCGGGCGGGGTACCCAAACATCGATGTGCTATTACTATACATTACTTGACTTGCGTTATTTGGGGAGTGTGCCTTGGTGAGGCTTGGGTGGTTAGTTTCCTTGCTAGGTGCTTGGTTATCTCTTTTCTCACAGGGCATTAGTATGCCTCCCCACTTGTGCATGAGAGTCTTTGGTTTTTCCCTACTGAGTATACTTGTATGCTCACCCTACGTATATAAAACTGCTTTCAGGTTTCTAGGAGGACTTCAGGGATCGTGCAGGACCGTACTAGCTTGGACCTTTGGGGCAGTTGCTGTTGTTGTTTCCCTTTTTCTTGGTATCTTTTTACCTTTGGAGTTTTGTGACTTGTATCTTTTACCTTTGAACATGCATATGGGAATGGTTTATTTTTCAGCCGTATTTTCACTTTTAGTTTTGGTGTTGTGGTATTTACTATCTTATCTCCCGATCCTATTAAAAGAAAAAGGGTAATTCCTTCCATTTAGTGTCTGATTATATACCCTTGGTGCTGGTCACCACTCTAGGACCTATTGAAGGCAGGTTTCAGGGGTCATTATCTCTCCTTCAACTTAAAGAAGGAAGGGCCTGACAATCTGTTGAACCTTCCCTCCTTTTGGTGAAGTCGGGTCGTGATAGAATGGTATTAGAGGGATGGTTGAGAGATAGGATGAAGTCTGGAGTTAGGCACAATAAGGATTGCATGGGATGGTAGGGAAACAATATTGGGTGACCTTGGTGCGTGAATTAGGCCAGGGAAGACCAGCTGGGACATGGGATTTTAGGGCCCCCCATGGTCCGATGCAAGGACTCTGGACCTACCGAACGACCAAGTAAGGACATGTTGATTGTAGGGTAGAGACCTGAGGAAAGGTACATACATCATAATGACTTGTGTTCTTGTGTTTCATGGGTGTTTTGGGGATTTAAATAAGTAAGAATTTTAAGAACAATATTCTACACTACTTGGGCTTATGCATTCCTTGTTTACCTTGCAGCTATGACACCTGGGAGGAAACCACATGCGGTGTGGGAAATCGAGGCCCAGGGGGTTGACTTGGCCGATCAATAGAGGGCTGATCGAGAGGAGGAGGACGTCCAGTGGCAGAATACGATTCAAGCCTTCCAGTGACAGACCCTCGAGAAGTATGAGGGAAGCACCTCTGACATGAAGACAGAGAGCTGGCTAGAGGAACTGGTGATAGCTTTCGACTTGATTCGGGCTCCGAACGAGTACTGGGTTCCTCTGGCCGTCAGCCAGATGTGGGGAGCAGTGCGTCATTGGTGGACACTCTACCTAGGGGAGAGGAGAGAGGTTGAGGTGGCATGGGCTGATTTTGAGAAGGAGTTCCGGGCAGAATTCCTCTCTTCTATAATGAAGGCGGAGAAGATGCAGGAGCTACTCTCCCTCCAGCAGGGGAGTATGTCAGTAAGGGAGCTGGGAATCAAGTTCAAGGACCTCCTCTGTTTTGCTCCGGACCTCTTTCTCGATGAGGAGTCTCAGGTGAGATGTTTAGAGGGGGCACTCCGATCCTCCATCCAATATGCTGTTACCCCATTCACCTTACCGAAATACTTGGAGGTCCAGAAGAAGGCTGAAGTGGTGGAGAATATGCACACGCTAGGAGGTGTGTCGCGAGAGGGGATTAAGCTAGGCCTATCAAAATGGAAGGCTGTCAGCACCAGACCTCCAGCATCAGGACCCTCTAGAATCCAACCAGTAGAGAGCAGGCCACAACAGTTCCAGTTCCGGTCCCCCGGTCCTCACCCTTTTCCTTTGGGCCCAGGACCGATGTTCTTCGTTTGTGGGAGCCATGTACATCTCCGAAATCAGTGCCCAGACTAAGTACAGTATGGTAGTGGCGGACATGCCCAGCACCTGCCCCAGCAGCAGCTTCCAGATAGGCCCTTCCAGCAGCAGTAGTAGAGGAAGCGAGCTCCCGCTCCTCTGAGGGCAGGCGTTGCAGGGGGAGGCTGACCTCAGGGTGCTCCTCAGAGACCTCGACTAGGGCATGGTTGGGGAGGCAGCTGACAGCCGAGAGGCAGAGGAGCTGGACGTGGGAAGTTTCACGTCACGGAGGCAGCAGTTCTAGCAGGACCGGAGATCGTTCGAGGTACGATCGGTTTGTTTAGTACCCTTGATTATGTCTTGTTCGATACTAAAGCTTCACACTCCTTCATTGCACCCAGTCTAGCTCATGCTATGGGTCTAGATGATGAGAGACTTCTAGTGCCCCTGGTGCTGAGCACACCATTCAGAGTTCAGACCGACTTGTTATATATTTTTTGAGGATGCAGACTGATGATAGGGCCACATTAGTCAGTCAGGGATCTACTACTACTACAGATACGGCCATACGATGTCATCCTAGGCATCAACTGGATATTCTCTATGTGTGTTGTCATCGAATGCTTCCGAGGAAGGGTTGTGTTCTCAGACTTGGGCGTTCGATGTGTTACTTTCACCGGTGAGCGGAGCGGTCAGAAGGGCAGCAGGTGAGAGGAACCCCTCCTCTCTTTGTTAGCCGAGCTGTCAATAGAGTCAGTAGATGCTGAGATGGAGGAGGTACCAGGGATCTTCAGTGAGTTTATGGACGTCTTTCCTGGGAGGTATGACTCTAACCCCTCGACGTGATGTCGAGTTTGGGATATACTTTTAGCCTGGTGCTCGTCCGATTTCGATGGCTCCTTACCGGATGGAACCTTCGGAGATACGAGAGCTGCAGATTTAGATTGAATATCTGATGAAGAGGGGTTATGTTTGACCAAGTGCATCACCGTGGGGTGCTCCAGTTTTGTTCGCAAATAAGGTTGACGGTGGTCTCAAGTTGTGTATAGACTACAAGAGGCTGAATTAGGTAACGATCAAGAATCCCTACCCTCTTTTGAGGATAAACGATCTTTTTGACTAACTGAAAGGGGCAGGATGGTTCTCAAAGATCGACCGGCGGTCTGGCTATCACCAGTTGAGGGTAAAGGAGGGCGACATCCCGAAGACGACCTTCAGGTGAAGATATGGGCACTTAAAGTTTTTAGTCATGCCTTTCGGTGTTACGAATGCCCTGGCTGTGTTCATGGGGCTTATGAACTCCATCTTCTGAGAGTACCTGGATCGGTTCGTAGTTTTGTTCATCGACGACATCCTGATCTATTCAAGGTTAGAGGAGGACTACGCGGAGCATCTGAGGATGGTTTTAGAGGTCCTCCGACAACACCAGATATATGGGAAGTTGTCTAAATGTAAGTTCTGGATGCGAGAAGTACACTTCCTTGGGAACATAGTGTCCGAATAGGGGGTATCAGTGGACCCATAAAAGGTTGAGGAGGTTGTTTCTTGGGCAACACCCAAGAATGTGGCAGAGGTTCGTAGTTTCCTTGGGCTGACAGGTTACTATCGGAGGTTCGTACCCAACTTCTCCCGAGTTACAACCCCTTTGATAGCCTTGACCAAGAAGGACCAGGTTTTCGTGTGGAGTAAGCAGTGCGAGGCAGCCTTCAACTATCCGAAGGAGAAATTGGTTAGTGCCCTAATGCTGAGACTAACAAAAGAAGGGGCATCGTATGATGTGTTTTGTGAAGATTCAGGGCAAGGCCTCAGATGTGTGTTAATGCAGCGACAAGGGGTGATCTCTTATGGGTCTAGGCAGCTACACCCTCATGAGTGTAATTATGCCACCCATGATATGGAACTTGCAGCGGTCATTTTTGCACTGAAGTTATGGCAGCATTACCTCATCAGAGAACACTTTGTGGTCTTCACGGATCATAAAAGCTTGAGGTATGTCTTCTCCCAGCGGGACCTAAACATACAACAATGAAGGTAAATGGAGTTCCTCCAGGATTACGACTTCGATATTTCCTACACTTTGGGAAAAGGGAATGTAGTGGCTGATTCTTTGAGCAGGAGGTCGCAGAAGGATGCAGTCTGAGAGTCGGCAGATGCCTGGAAGGTAATAGAGGAGTTGGCTGCCTTGCACCTGGATGCGAGGATGGATAGCGGTAGTGTAACGCCCCGACCCCAACTACCCAGAGTCGGTGCATTACTTCGTAACATTGGCATGATCACAAAAGATCAAGTCTCAAAAGACCGATTAGTTTAGTAGCCTTGGAAACACTAGATACATTCATAAGTCTTACATTACATCATAAAGTAAAACAAAACTACTACATCTTCTCTTCATATCCCCTTATAATATCCCTGCAGGTCATTCATAATATACTTCTTCACATCCTGGAAAATATTAAAACATTGAAAGGGGTGAGCTCAGATGCTCAGTAAGGATAACAATATTGCGGAAGCTTTCATAAATAAACATTAACATTTAAGGCAATGTATAACAAAAACAAAAGCCTTTTAAACATGAACTTCAACATAATATGGCAAAAGTAAAATTAGATAATGCCATTTACTTATTCACATGGATATTATACTGGTCGAATAATCACATGCAATATCATTAACCACTTTCATAATGATGGAATGCATAATGCCAGACTATCATAACCACGTATCCAAGGCCTCATGCCAAGACCACAAATAAGATTTTGTCAAGGCCTCGTGCCAAGACACTAGTTTGTCTCATGAGACCTACCGATGCATCGAGGAGCTATAGCGGGCTCCACTCGTCACTTATTAAGTCCAATGCATTCCTCATATGAATAGGTTTAAACATTTCATAGACCATAACATAATCGTATCACATAAAACATGCATAAAAGAAACATTACATTTCCACATTTCAATCACAAGATATCAATACAACACATTGATATAATAAAAACGCTTTCAAAACCATTTTCAATACCAAAATAAAAGAAAGTCAAAACTTTGTTTTTATTTTTCATTAAAAAAAGTGATGGCTTCTAGAGGAAGCCGAAACTCAAATAATGGTCACGGCGGCAGAGAAGTCGTTGTCGCCGCATATGTACGGAAAGAAAAACATTCCCTTTTTGTCATTTAGTAAAACGCTTCATATAAAAAAGATTCCTTTTGAATAAATGTAAAAGTCAAAGGGGTTTATACACCGTATAAAAGAAAGTTGTGTATAAAACCAAATATGCCTCAATGAAAGGAGATTGAGACGAAGTCCTTAAAAAGATCATTTTTAAAATAAAATAGATCTATTATGTGTACTCACTATAGGTACACATAAAGAAAGTAAAAATACAAAATAACACATAATAATATCATGACATAATTTGAAAGTAGGAGATTAACCCAAAGAATGGAAATTGGGTTAAGAAGTTCCCTTACCTTGCGTCTTGTCCTAACTCGACCGTTATTTAACCTCCTGAATAATAAACTAGAGTTAATTTATATTTACTTAAGAACCTTTTTCATTTTCATTATTACTTTTATATCCCTTATTACCATGTTATGAACATTATGTAATTATTAAAGTTTATAACGGTCATTTTGTCGATCTTAGGTACTTGAGTCAAAAATAAAATTCTTATAATTACAAGTTGTTCATGTGGTGATATATCCATTATATCCAGAATTATATTCATGATATAGATATCATATATCTCATATATATATAGTATATACATGCATTTATAAAATTCCATAATGTTTAGAGGTAAGAAATGAAATGCACCATTCATGGAGACGGTAAACCGTACGTACGCATGAACGCTACTTTCATTTCTATTTCGTATTTAATGAAATCATAATGATATAAAGGTATATTATAATTCCAGTATAAAATCATATATAATATCATTTACTCCATCCTTTATACATCCCACATATGGTATTAACGATTCAAATCACTTTGAGGGGGTGGTAGTCCGCACTTCCTAAAATGAAAATATCACGTTTACCCATAATGGAAATAATAAAGGTATGCAATAAATAAAAAATAAAGAACCTTAAGTAAAACATAAACATATTATATATCATTTATAAATAGAGTGACATCTTAATGTCCACCTTTGAAGGTGTTTTATGAGTGTTGAACAATCATCGTTTCGTGAGGCAGAAATTCGCCATCCACAGAAACCGTATGTTCTTTAACCATTAGATGTAGGTGTGTGTAAGTGTAGATCGAATGATTCTTATAAAAACATCCTAGTATATTGAGGATACTGGTGTTGTTACAAAAGAAATGAATAAAAAGAGTTTATGGGGTTGGAGAAGCAAAATAAAACAAAACAACATTAGAGAAGACATTACCTCAAAATCGGGTAACTCTTTTTGATTTGAGCCAAAGGCTTCCTTGGGAAGAGTTCTTCCCAAAGTGAGGCTTCTAGGAGTAATAGGGGGATGTTGGGAGAGTATTTGGGCAGAGGTTGGCCGAGACAAATGGTTTGAAAGTGTGAATGAGGTGGTAGAGGTGGGGGCCTTTTATAAGAGGAGAGGAGGGGCACTCTTGGAAAGTAAGGAAATTTTACATTATTATACAATGCTTTTCGGATTCTAAAGGTCCCAAACTTATATAATTCGTGGATAAGGTGATAAGGGTTCGAAATATACCCATCCAATAGTCTTTGGACAAGTTTAAGCCTTGGATTTTACATTATCTTTTCATTTTATTAAAATCGTTAAATAATGAGGTCATCGCTGCATCATAATGATGTCATAAATAATTTAATTTATTTAGTGTCTAAAAATTATAAAAAAAATACTATGATGTAGGAAATTGTTTTAGCTTTCCAATTACTATTTATAGTCAAAAATATGACTTGTATAACCCCATGTAAAAATTGTTTTAGTAAAACATTTCATGTTTGTGTCATTTTTTACTTTAACATTAAATAAAAGGTATTTATGTCATTTTCCAACTAAAGTGGATCCATGGGGTCCCCAAGTTGACCCATGTATTGTATTTATCGGCCATGGCACATAAAATGAGGGTAGGACATGTGTCAAGCTCATCTCATATTATTAAAACATTATTTTTACCTTAAACTACACTAATTACCTCTAATCGTGATTAAGAACTTAAAAGTTACTATTCACCAAAAATTATTTTAATATCATTGAACCACATTTTACTTATTAATGACAACCATGTATGTCTGATTTTTGAAAATCAAATCACAGAAGTGGTAATATTTCATTTAAACGAAAAATCAGTTATTTAACTACCACTTAGTGGTTTCACTATTCATCAAAAATTGAAGTTTTTCAGAACAATGCCAAAATTTTACCCTAAGCTAGAATTGATATTCCGAATTCAAAAATGATGTCTATTTTACAAAATTCCAAACATATAAGTTGAATTAATTAATTTTATAATTAATTCCCGCTGTCACAACAAATAGCGTGTTTTTAAGAAATAATTTATATCAAAAGATTGACAATTTTTTATGTCCAATTTCAATGTTAAATTAATTCTAATGACCACCATTGGATAAGATGGTAAAAATATATTATAATTATAATTTAAAACCACTAAATAGTATAATTTATCACTATAAATTATTTTTATTAAAAAAGTTGTTTTAAGTATTTTTCACTATTCATAAAAAAATTGAAAGTTCTCAGAAAATTACAAAAAACTCAAATTAGGATAATTTCGATATTCCAAATACAAAAATGAAGTCCATTTTGAAATATAAAATTTATATAATTTCAAAAAGTGGGTATTACTATTCATAACGGCTACTTTGATTAGTTGCGGTGTGTTAGAACTCGAAGTTGCGTACAATACAAGCTATTGCATTATTGAATGAGAAGCATATCATAGAAGCTCGGGGTGTTACAGGTAGAGGTTGCCTGTATCAGATGACAGTGAAGTTTTCTTTGTTGTGGAAAGTGGTGGAGTCTCAGTGGGGAGACCCAGAGTGCGAAGTGATGCGTGACCGAGTTGACCAGGGCAATACCCCGGAAGGGTGGATGGAGGATGGTCAGAACCAGATGCTTTTCCAAGGAAAGTTGTTTGTTCCAGAGGTGATGCACGACCGGGTTCTTAGTGAGTTCCACAACTCACCCCTAGCAGCTCACCGGGAGTTTCCAAGATGTACCAGGGTCTGAAGAGACAGTTTTGGTGGCCCAGAGTAAAGCGAGCAGTGGCAGAGTTTGTGGCCAAGTGCCTAGTGTGTCAGCAGGTGAAGGCTGAACACCGTGTTCCAGGCAGCTTGCTGTAGTCTATATATGTACCTAAGTGGAAGTGGGATGACATCTCGATGGATTTCATCATGGGACTGCCCAAGGTGCACGTGGGATACAACGCCATCTGGGTAGTAGTGGACCAGTTGACAAAATTGGCTCACTTTATGGCTATCAAGGAGTCAGGTACAGTAGATGCTTTAGCATGAAGGTACATGGATGAGGTGGTGTGGTTAAATGGAGTTCCGAGGTCCATAGTCTCTGATAGGGATGTACGATTTACCTCACGAGTCTGGAGAGGATTGCATCACGCTTTTGGTACCCAGCTATGTCTTAGCACTACTTTCCATCCCCAGACAGATGGACAGACAGAGCGCACCATACAGACCTTGGAGGATATGCTGCAGGCATGTGTTCTGGACTCAGGAGGATCGTGGGTGTGACACTTGCCTCTAGTAGAGTTTTCCTACAATAATAGCTATCAATCTACCATTGGTATCGCCACGTTCAAAGCCTTGTATGGGAGGCCATGCCGCTCACCCGCGTGCTAGACCGAAGTCGGAGAAGTGGGAATCATTGGCCTGGAGGTGGTGTAGGGCACGACAGAGAAGGTTTAGCTCATGTGTGAAAGGATGAAGGCAGCCCAGGACCGGCAAAATTCTTATGCCGATCGTAGGAGGAGGCCCTTAGAGTTTGAGTTAGGAGACCATGTGTTCTTGAAGGTCTCCCCTCGGCATGGAAAACAAAGGTTTGGAAAGGGGAGTAAGCTCTCCCCTAGGTTCATCGGAACTTTAGAGGTGTTGGGATGAGTTGGTGAGGTGGCGTATCAGCTGGTGCTGCCACCTCAGTTGGAGAAAGTTCACAACGTCTTTCACGTCTCCCAGCTTCGTCGATATTTACACGATGACTCCCACGTCATCGATTGGGGAGGGTTAGATGTGGAAGAGGATGAGACCTTCATAGAACGACTGATCAAGATCGAGGATCATAAGGAGAAAGTGCTTCGAGGGTGAACCATCCCCTTGGTTCATGTCTTGTGGAGGCATGGTGGCGTGGAAGAGAGCACTTGGGAGCGGGAGGCCCAGTTACGCGTCCAGTACCCAGAGATTTTTTGACTTGTTGTTTTGTTCTGACCTTGTTGAGATGTTTTACCTAGTGTTTTAATGTATGTGAAATGCTTGTTTTGATTAGCTATGAAATGATCTGTTCCATGTTCCCTCTGTGTGTGTCCAGATGTGTGATAATGGGAAAACCTAACTGCTAATCAGGATGCATTAATGCGGATGCGATTAAACCTGTGCGGGCGAGTCAGTGCCACCCAAAGCAGATAATATCCTGACATGTAGGAAGTGACTCCCTCACTCAGGTGTTGGGCAGTGTAAATCCTTGTGCTTGTTGTGAATGTTGTGGTTGATAACTTTTGGGCGAGTGTTCCTGGGTGTAGGATGGGTTCTGTTCCAGCTTTGGAACAACTCAGGGGTTTCCCTTGAGAAGTATCTTTAGAGGGTGGTTGTTCGGACCCCACTTTTATCCTTTCTGGTTTGTTCTTATATTCTCAGGGATGAGAATAGTTTGATAAGTATCTAATGGAATGGCACGGGGTTTTAGGGTCCATACTTGGTGAAAATTTGATGTTTAAGTGTTCGGGGTAGTCTGGGAAGCTATCACAGCTTCTCGATGAAGCTTAAGGCTCCTACCGGTAGCTCGGCCTACCGGTAGCTCGACCTACCGGTATCTCGTCCTACCGGTAGCTCGGCTTACCAGTAGCTTGGCCTACCGGTAGCTCGGCCTACCGGTAGCCCTTACCGGTAGCTCGACCTATCGGTCATCGCGGCCTACTGGTGGCTCAACCTACCGATTGGAGAAAGGCCTACTGGTAGCCTCGGCTTACCGGTGGCTCGGCCTACCGGTAGACCTAGCCTACTGGTGACCACGAGTTTTCCCAGTGGCGCCTCTTTTTGCACAAATTGGATTTTAAGGCACATTTTGACCCCCTTTAAAGCCATTAATGGGATTTAATTAAATGTTGGTGAGGTGTGCGTCTGTTTTAACCGCCCTGAGAGTGGGGGACCCTTTAATGACATGTGGGGTGTCCCAAGTGCGTGGTCAACCCACGATCCCACTCCTTACGTGGTTTAGAGTTTTTCTCTCCGTATCTTAACTATCTGGGGTATGATGTATCTTATACCTTATCAGCCTTTATAACCTAAAGGATTCTCCCTAGGTTTCTTTTTCTTGATCACCCTGCCGTTGGAATACCCTTCCTCCCGACGAGTTGTAACCCTGTGATGAGTTGTAACCCCGCAAAGTTTTCCTTGATCCTGTTCTGTGGAGCTCCTGCTACTCACCTGAGGACTTAACGTCGATCCCTGACCAGTCAAGTAGGGGTTTCACCTTCGTCTCTCCTTTCTATGTATCTTGCGGGTTGGGTACACTACTACTTCTATAGAATTGGATGAACCAACTTTAATGGAGATAATAAATGGATTCTAAAGAATGAAGGGGAGGGGTGTGATCGATGATGCTGCTCTGTTTTTCTCCTCTTTCATGATTAATGATTTCTGAATTGCACGGGCTTACGCCTACTGAAAATCATGGCCATTGGTGGTCTTTCTATGTGCACTAATAAACCCGTACCCCTTACCCCTTGTGATATTTAAATGGATTGTAATTTGGTTGTGAACCTTTTGCTGTGTAAATGGAAATTGGTTAATTACGTATATTCGGCTAAATAAATTGGAAGCACCAGGATCAACTCCTTTCTATGATAACCCCAGTTTAAGCCCAATGGAATTGAAATCATGGAGTGTGTTAAATCTATTAAATATGAAAATACCTGTTGAGTCTGCCTTGTGTTGGTAGTATTGGTTTGGTTTCTTCCTCCACGGGTCGAGTATGGGTGACCTTATGGTTTTCTTCGATAGGGGATTAGATTTTTGGGGTGATGTGGGTGAGGATGGGATACTCTGTTTGTATCACAAATTGGGGTGGGATCCTCTTCTATTGTAAAACCTTCTTATTCATAGTTCTGGGAACTTGGGACTTTATCTCACTTTGACCTGCTTTGGTTCCAATACTTGGAGGGGTCTCACTTGATGTGCTTTTACAAGAGAAACGAGTGTGAATGTTTAAATTGCTATTGGGTGTACTCTTTCCTTGGCTTGTGCTTATGCTTACTAGTTGCTCAAGTAGGTGCACAAACTTATTTAAACCTTATTATTGAACATGAAAACAAGGATGGGACAAATGGGGATTTGGTTTGGTGTGAGTTGTGACTTGGGCATGGGTGCTGTTCTCTTATCTTATGAAGGAATAGTAAGGATGATGTTCTTTAGGCTGGCTGAAGAAAAACCTAGATTGGGTGAGTGCTTTTTACCTATACATATACTTGTAGTTTTTGTGTTTCTTATTCGTGCCCCAACCAAGTTGATCACTTAGTTCCGAACACCCCCATTTCATGGGGGAGGGTGTTTTTCCCAACACTCCTATGAGTGACTAGTTATTAGCTCATTTCTGCTCCCTTTTCTGAATATCCCAAGACTCTACGGGCATGCTATGATGGCCTGAAGTCCATTATTAGCCCAAGAATCTTCGGGAAGGGTAGTGTGGTGGTTGGACCAGGTGTGTGCGGGCAGGTGGTTTCCCAAGTATCTTCGGGATGAGGCCCAGGTGTCTTCGGGCGTGGCAGTGGTTGTTCTGTACTTGGTGTTTGCAGGCATGGTTACGTGTGATAGTTGTGGCCTAGGTGTCTGCGGGCGGGTTAGTGGTTGTGGCCCAGGTGTTTACGGGTGGGATTTGTGGTTGTGGCCCAAGTGTGTGTAGGCGGGGTATGACAGTGGGACTACGATGAGAATGGCGGGATTGGTCCGATGCGTTGGATATCTTCAATAACCAGTGGGAAAGTGGCCCAGGGTACCCAAACATCGATGTGCTATTACTATACATTACTTGACTTGCATTATTTGGGTAGTGTTCCTTGGTGAGGCTTGGGTGGTTAGTTTCCTTACTAGGTGCTTGGTTTTCTCTTTTCTCATAGGGAATTAGTATGCCTCCCCACTTGTGCACGAGAGTATTTGGTTTTTCCCTACTGAGTATACTTGTATGCTCACCCTACGTATATAAAACTGCTTTCAGGTTTCTAGGAGGACTTCAGGGATCATGCGAGACCGTACTAGCTTGGACCTTTGGGGAAGTTTCTGTTGTTGTTTCCCTTTTTCTTGGTATCTTTTTACCTTTGGAGTTTTGTGACTTGTATCTTTTACCTTTGAACATGCATATGGGAATGGTTTATTTTTCAGCTGTATTTGCACTTTCAGTTTTGGTGTTGTGGGATTTACTATCTTATCTCCCTATCCTATTAAAATAAAAAGGGTAATGCCTTCAATTTAGTGTGTGATTCTATACCCTTGGTGCTGGTCGCCACTCCGGGACCTATTTAAGGCGGGTTTCGGGGGTCATTATATCTCCTTCAACTTAAAGAAGGAAGGGCCTGACAATCTACTGACCCTTCCCTCCTTTTGGTGAAGGCGGGTAATGACATTTCAAATCATTTATCAAGAGTATCAAATTTGAAATATGATATGCAATGTAATAAAAATAAAACAAAAAGTTGGAATAATCCATTTTATCAAGGTTTATTTTTTTCCAAGTTTGCTATCAAATCTTTATTTACCATGAGAATACCCTTAAAATAATTTTACATAACATTTCCCAACCAACATAATCACTCATATCAATATAGACAGAGCTGTTGTAAGAATACAAATCAAAGGAACCCAGCCACCACACCATGATATTGTCTGCTTTGGGCAACATTGACTCACCTGAATGATTTCAAAACATGCCTTGATGTGGGAAAGAGTTTCTATATATTCATATGTTTGTGTCCATAACATGTTCCATCAATATAAGATCAATCACAAAAAAACCAACTAAAAATATATTAGTCAAACATTTCCATTACTTTATTCATAAAAAGGTTTAGGTGTGGGAGTCAAGAGCATTTTCATTTATTTTATGATTTTCAAAACAATAATTTTCTTTTATTCTAGAATTTAAGTGATTAAACATTTTATGGGGGGAAGATTATATTAATAAAAACATATTAGAAAACAAAAAAAATCCACACTCACCAACCAATGAAAACATCCACCAGACATATCACACAACCACATCACCTTATCACTTACCATCTGCAAGCAACAACCCTTTTTACATAACAATATAATCCATCACATACTCCATATTTCCTCAACTAATGACTACTACTATCATCACACAAAAAATCTCCATGCGCACAAATTAAGGAATTCTCTCTCCCATGTTATGATATTATCTACTTCGAGCGACACTGACTCTCTTGCATGGTTTTAATCACGTCAAAGTATAACGTGTATTTATTTAGGATCAAGTTTCCACCTCCTCATATTCTTGAAGTTTTTAATAAAACATCTCACAAGGAAACACATCCAGAAAAACCACAAAAATTAGCAACACATTCCAACTTCCACAATTATTCAAGGGATCACATTATTTTACCTTATCATTTAACATGGACATTCTCATATAATATGAAATTTTCCATAGGAAACCAGCTCATTTACCAAATATAGGTGATTATAATTTTAATTCATGGTGAGATTAATCATTCAATAACATTAAGGGTATAATAACCCTCAATAATTAGAGTGCAAGAAAGGTTTCCAATAATTATTATTTTCAACAAGTTATATCAACACTTCAATTCAATGATAACAATGAAACCACAAAAAACACTCAACATTTCCAAGTTATTTCCGATGAAACACCATCCCTTTCATTTAAATGTATCTAGAATGTGTCCAAGTAAAATATGAAACTACACACACGTCATCTCACACATCATGTTTAATTTTCAACACCCTGAAATTCTAAAATAATAACATTTTATTCAATAACGTGCATGAAACACAACACAAAACATAGTAGGGAATATAATATATTAATAATTTAAAATAAATTTACTATTTTAAATAAATTAAATATATTCTATCACTTTAATTATATGAAATTCTGATTTTATCTTTTGTTACACACAATAATGGCTTTCTTCAATGGCCAGCGTTACATGTTAGACCGCGTTTTACCGAATACTATTAATATTATCATTTAAAATGAAAATTTACTCCTAGTAATTAAATTGAAAGTTATAAATAGGATTAAATAACTTGTGAACACATATTATTTAATTAAATATTTTACAATTAATTATAAATTAATGTAAAAATCAATTGAATAAAAGGAAATATTTTTATAAAAACTATTTTTATACACCAAAGGCATTTTATCCTAACAAATTAAATTAATTACTATTAATGGATGATATTAATAAAATTTATATATTATATATTAAATAAATTTTCCTAAAATTCATCCAATATATTTTATAGCCATATAATATTAACAAATCCAATTTTATGCATAAAAAACTGTATTTTTCTAAAGGCAGCTTTGCCGCCTTTTGATGGAAGACTTGTTTCAAAACTAAATTTTGATACTTTTATAAAATTTGTATGAAAATATAAACTTCATTTTTCAAAATATTAATGTAAAAATAATATTAGGGTGATTTTTTTTATATTTTTTTGAGAAGTTTTATTTTTTGATGAATAATAAAAAATACTGAATTTTAATTGAAAAATGACGTTTCATATAAATAATTTACAATATTAAATTATATTTTAAGTTGATTTAAAAGTAAAATTAGATCAATCATACATCTATTAATCCAATTTAGGTCATTTTAATCATTTTTATATTGAATTTATATATAAAAACTTAGTTAACTCTTAAACATTTTCACTTTAAAAATCCGCTTTCTCATTCCATTTACGGGATTAATTTTTGCCTCTTCTGTAAATTGAATTTGAAAAAATGGATTTGATATTTGGAATCAGAATAATTTATAATTTCTAATAAGTTCAAATTAATTTTTTACCAAAGTTATTAGTGAAAATTGTTAAAATTAATTTCAGTGATTAAGGTAAAAACTAGTTTATTTAGTGGTTAAACTTAGAATACAAGGTGTAAAATGACCTACTAACTTATAAAACACCCACTTTATGACCATATTTAGACCCTTAACGCCTTAGTATATATATTTATGAGTTATTGGGATACTTTTTCATGAAAGTGACCCATATAATAATTTAAGTAAAGAAAAAGAAAAAAAATATTATTTTCTTACTTTTAATTTCTATAAATATTTTTGAAAGGAAAAAATATGAAATATGTTCAGTTATGTATATAATTTTGAAATATAAATGAGTTTTTTATATTATTATAATTTTTTTTAATTTTTTATAGATTAATTAATTACTTTAAATTCTTAAGAAACACTAACACAATAATTATTTAGTTAATAATTAACTAAAATAAATTATACTAAAAATATTAAAAGTGAAGTAAATTGAATGAATTATTGCCTTACATTAATTTTTTTAGATTATTAAATCATATTAAAATAGTTTTAAAATAATATATTTTAATTCCATAATTATATTTATATTACTAAATTTAAATTAAATAAATAATGTCAAAATTGATATTAATGTTATTTTATTATAATTGATACTTTATTAATTAAAAATTAATAAAAAAACTATATTCTGCCAAGTGATTTTTAAATGTAAATAAATATAAAATATTTCCCACTCATGAACCAATTGTTCTATTATAATTACTATATTTACCCCTAAATAGTAAAAATATTGTTAGTGTAATTAGGGTTAAAGTAGTGTTTTTGCGCATTACATGCGCTTTTGTTAAAATTAATTTCCAACACACATGATATTTTTATTTTATAAATTATATATAATATTTTTAATCAGTGGGTATAAATTATCTAATAATTATTACTTTAAATTAGTCTTTAAGGACAAATTTCATATGTTAGAAAACTAGTTACCATAATTGTAACACCCGAGACTTTTATGAGAAATATTTTGTTTTTATATAAATCATCAAAGAAATCTTTCACTACACACAACACTAGCTTGGCTTTCTTTACACGCAACCGCGACCTTCCTCGATAGCTTGCGTCGTACGCAATACCGTGTTTCACTAAACAACGATATGCTATTAAAATATTATAAAAATTAGCCGTTATGAATAGTATTAACTGAATTTTAAATTTTATAACATTTTAATTCAACTTATACATTTTCTAGAATGAGGTATGTAAGCAAAATCAGTTTTTTTTGGATAAAAGAAGTATTTTTCAAAAAATGCAGTTTTGCCACCTTTTGATGGCGCATCCACATTAAATCTAGTATTCGAAATGTTTATAAGTTCAATTTGACAAAATAAAATTCTTCATTTGAATCAGGGTATAAAAATTTACTTTGGATAAATTTTTGATATTTTTCTGATAACTTTCATATTTTGATGAATAGTAAAAATACGCTAATTTTTAATTAAAAACAACTTTTTTCATTGAGATAATTTATATGGATAAATTATAATATTGAATGGTTTTAAAGTATAAATATAATATATTTTTACCATTTAATATAATGTATATCGTTATCATTAATTTCAAATTGAATTCATAGGTAAAAGCATTTCAATCTTTGGCAATGTTTTAACTTCTAAAACCTGTTTTCTTAACAACGGGATTTATTTTAAATTAATTACTGCAACTTATATGTTTTGAATTTTGAAAAATGGATTCCATATTCGGAATCAGTGGGTCTAAATTATGTTAATAGGCTACTTTTTATTTTTGGGCATTATGAATAGTAACTACGGTAAATTTTATTTACCATAGTTAAAGGTAAATCGGGTAATTAAGGGTAAATATAAGATTATAAAATTACCCTAAAACCTTCCAAAATACTATTGGATGACTAAAAGTCGACCCATATCACCTGAGGGTTGGATTAGATTCATTTAATGTACTTTTTTCCATGAAAATAATTTATTTATTATTAAAACCAAAGAATGTGACAACATGCCACTTTCTTAAATCTTATAAGTATAATAATTTTAATTTGGTGATAAACTTAATGAAACTTCAAACATAAATAGTCTCCAGAAATATAATACAATTATCTACATCATATGAATTTATTTAGAATTTTTAGGGATTAAATAATTATCATTAATTATGACACAATAGTGATGTTAAAATTATTATATTAATTAAAATATCAAATAAATGGTTTTAAAAATATTAAAATAAATATTATATGAACCATTTAATGTGCTCCACTAATTTTATAGATACATATGACATTTTATGAATCTATTAAAGCTTTTAGTTTGAACATATCTTCTGTATATATTTTATTTAAATTCAAATAAATGAAGAGTGTCAAAATTGACACTATTGTTATTTTATAAAAATAACATATTATAAAATTGTTTAAAAATCACAAAAATATTTAAAATGTATAAATTAAAATTTAAATGGTCTACAATGTCATGAAGTTTTAAATTATGTAAAATTCACAACACATATGTAATTATTGATAATAATTTAAAATTTAGAATATTATTACCACAAATAAAATTAAATTGATAAATAAAGATAAATCAAGTTGATAATGTTTAAAATAAAATCCTAAAATGTCTAAATTTTATTGGTTGATGATATTACAACCCTATATCATCTAATATTTGTATATGAGTCATTTTGGAAGTTTTTAAGTGGGGTTGAGATTTAATATAAACTAATATTTCTTATATTTCCAAAGGTGCCCCTCTTCTCCCTTTTAAAAAGGCACCTCCTCCCTCTCCTCCTCACACCAATTTGAGCCTTCAAGATCGGCCAATACCTGCACATTTCACTTCCTCACTTCCCTAGAAACATCCTAGAGGTCCTGGTTTTCTTCAAAGACCAATTTTTGTGCCCTAAGAGGAGATCTCTAAGAGGCACTTCAAAGAAGAGGTAATGCCCGTTACCGATTCTTTCATCTTTATTTCTTCTTCCACTTCTTCTTCTTTAGTTGTTTCGTTATTAAGTAATAACATCAGTATCACTAATATACTGATATGTTATTAAAAGTATGAAACCACCCTATTTCACCATCTATCCATCCTACGGAAAATGAAATCATCGTGTGTGCGTACGTACGGAATACCGTCTCCACGCCATGGTGTAATCTATTTTCCCCCACCACCTTACTTGGATGGGTATAATGGTGTAAATAATAACTATATATGATTATTGTAAAGTGATATTGATTCTGAAATAGTATACATACACTCCAATACAATTCCACGATTATGGGAATGATATCATCGCTCGTGCGTACGTACGGAATACCGTCTCCACGATGTGATGCGACTCGTTATACATGATCGTCATTTCATAATGATTATATAAATGAATTGAATGAATAAATATGACATATAGTACACTAATAACATTTGTAAATGAGGTATCTATAACCTAAATAGAAGAATAAGAATTTATTCGACAAAACACACATAAGAACAAAAAGTAATAAACACCCGAATAACAAGTAATAATGAAATATTACTAATAATAAGCTATGAATATGACAATATATGATATCATAACAATAATTATGATTCTGGAATAAGTCAATAACATTATTTAAATCCTTATACATAAGGTTTAGACACTTACGAAGCAAATCAGACCTAAGGTAAGGGAAAATATCACAATCTCATTTTTATCCGAGATTGTTTATACTTTGGTATTTACTGGTGTGTATTTTATCATCCACATACATGTTTCCTCAATATGTAATATTTATATCCTTATACAATAGTTTATATCCAATTTTACCCTTCGGTGAGTTTTTAGTAAAAGATATGAAAGGAATCTTTTGTCGTTTTTCGTACGATGTAGTTTTTGGCTTTTCCGACAAAAGTACGAGAAGAATGTTTTTTTAACTTATACGGCATGAATGGATTTTTAAAACATTATTTCCAAGAATCTTCCTTTACAAGTTTTCAAGTTTATTTTTAATCAACTTCTTTTAGTTTAAAATTGTATGACATGTTAAGAAAGGAAAAATGTTTTTGAAGTAGAAAAGATATTTTCCTCAAGAATGGAGTTCAAGTGTTTTATCAAAATTATTTTCCATATAAGATAATATAGGGTTATATTTCTATACCTATTATTACATTGATTTGATTATTTTGTGATGGAAATATTTTTATAAATTCCTTTACCTTATATTAATTGTTTTATGATGTCATGATGTTTAAGATTCCCATTTTTATTACATGGGTTATGCTATGATGTATGGTTTATGATTTTGTGGCACACATAAGAATGGTATCATTATGAGATGAGTGGGACCTATATATCCCTATAATGCATTGGGTAAAGATTTTATATCTCATGAGATAGATATGGCTGGAACGGTAGGTTAAACCGGTTCATTGAAACAGGACTGAAACAAGGAGTGAACTCGGTTCAGAAATGGACTTTGTCCACTAAGATAGTCTTGGAAATGAGTCTTGACTAATAAGAAATGATTCTCTATGATTATGTGTGTATGCCACAAAGTTTCATGTTTTCAGTTATGATTATTGGGATTACACTTCACTACCATGATTTATCCCATGTTATGAAATTATGATCTCTTTTGCAGGATAAGATTTTCAAAATGTTATGTTCTTATGAATTTGATGTAATTGATTTTTCTTTTGTTTACCCTTACTGACCATTTGAGCTCACCCTTTTGTATTTTTTCTTTCCCCAGGTCGTGAAGAAAGGTATTAAGTAAGATATTCCAAAAGGGGACTATAAATATGATGAAATAAATGGGAGACAATGTAGATGCTTTATGAACCAGTTGTTTATGTTTCCCAGTTTCTAAAGACACTATACCTATACGGTCCTTTCATGGTTTTGTTATATGTTGTAATAAGTATTCTTCAATTTTGAAGTATTAAACATGTATGTAAAGTATGGGTTGTTATAGTTGGTATCAGAAGAAATTTATAGTCAACTTTTGGAAACTAGGATGTGAAAGCCTTAGTAAGAACCCTAAGGATAAGTCTAACCATATAACACAATGTTAGTGTTTTAGAAATGGCCATGAAAAACCTATGATAAGACCTTAAGTGTGAAATTTTATTCTTGATTATGTGGTTTTCCTATTATAATTAGTGTTGCTCACACTATTATTCTTGGTTTTAGTCAATGGATGGAACCCGAAGAAACCGTGTTAATGCGGAATGCGACGGGCAATGCAATGATTGTCCCACTGAGCAACCAAATGTTATGGGAGCTGGAATGAAAAATCTTGTAGCCATGCCCACACAACTTTCTCAAGCTATGAATCATGCAGGACTTACAAATGAGAAAAGGAAGGAGCAACATTCTATCGAATCCTTCATGAGGCAGTGTCCACCTTCATTCAGCGGGTTTTCTGATCCATTAGTGGCTGAACAATGGATCAGTACCACTGAAAATATATTTTTAGTTCTTCAATGTTCTGAACATGATAAAGTTATCTTAGCAGTGTATCGTTTGGAAGGTGATGCTGATCAACGGTGGAATCTTATTAATAATACGAGGCAAAGCGATGAAATTGAGTCCATGTAATGGGACGAGTTCAAGAAATTATTTTTCAATAAGTATTTCCCTCGTATTATTTGAACAAAGATGGAGAAGGAGTTTCTTGAACTGAAGCAAAAGGATGATAAATCCATTGGTACCTACGAAATTTTTTTTACAAGACTTGCAAGGTACGCTTCCAGATTTATTATCCAACCTGAGAGTAAGATCGATCGATTCTTTAGTGGCTTAAAACCAAGTCTTCAAAGGGCGTTAGCCATAAGGGACTTCAATAGCTATGAGGAAATTGTTAGATGTGCTCTCAAGGTTGAGATGGAGATTGGTGTAACCCATCAGTCACATGGGTTTGATAAGAAAAGGAAAATGGAATTCAAAGGAAAATCTAAAGACTACACTGAAAAGAAGGTGAGTTTTCCCTTATGCTCAAAGTGTTGAAATAAACATGGAGGAAATTGTCTTAAGGGGACAAGAAAATTTTATAAGTGTGGAAAAGAAGGTCATCGGGCAATTGAATGTCGAAATAATGGGAAGAAGATGTCTAATGATGCAAACAAAGGAATGGATACACAGAATGAACCTACTACACTTCAATGTTTCAAGTGCAAGGAGATGGTGCATTATGCTAATCAATGCCCAAATCCAAGGGTTGATGATGATGATCGACGTCAACAAAATCTTAAGGCCAAAGACAAAGGAAAGTCACATGAAATTACTATCAGCGATGTGGAGTACGACAATGAAGTGGTGAGAGGTACACTTACCATCCACTCTAAAGTAGCAAATGTTTTGTTTGATTCTGGATCCACCCACTCTTTTATTTCTGAAGAATTTTCTAAGGGTATCACTGTATTACCTCAATAATTAGATGTTGAGTTAGCTGTGACAACTCCTAATGGCACAACAGTCGCATCAAAAGTTTACAATTCTTCTCCGATTGAAGTTTGTGGGAAAGTGCTTCCTGGAAATCTTGTGATCCTTCCTATAGTGGAATTTGATGTGATTCTTGGCATGGATTGGATTTCTCTATATGGAGCTCATATCAATTTCCAAAGAAGGGAAGTAACATTTCATATTCCAGATCAATCTATGATCATCTATCGATGCAAGGATGAACATAACCTTCCAGTGGAAATTTCATCCATCTTATGGGTCTTGATTCCACTAAATGAAGGTTATTTATCTCAAATGGTTGGAGAGAAACTCATGATTAATAATATGACCATTCTACGAGAATTTGATGATGTCTTTCCGGAGGAATTTCCCGGTCTTCCACCAAATAGTGAAGTTGAGTTTTCAATAGAACTCGTACCGGGTGCTTTGCCTATTTCAAAGACACCTTATAGAATGGCCCCAATTGAGTGGCAGGAATTGAACAAGCAACTACAAGAGAATCTTGATAAAGGATTCATACGCCCTAGTGCATCACCTTGGGGAGCACCTATTCTATTTGTTAAGAAGAAAGATGGATCAATGAGACTCTGCATTGATTCTCAAGAACTTAACAAGATCACTATCAAGAACAAATATCCTCTCCCATGCATTGATGACCTATTTGACAAACTACGCGGAGCTCAATACTTTTCCAAGATTGATCTTCGTTCAGGGTATCATCAATTAAGGGTCAAAAGGGAGGATATACCAAAGACAGCTTTCCGTACAAGGTATGGACACTATGAATTTATAGTAATGCCATTTGGTCTTACTAATGCCCCTGTTATCTTCATGGATCTGATGAATAGAGTCTTTAGAGACTATCTTGATCAGTTTGTGGTAGTCTTTATAGATGATATTATTGTCTATTCAAAGAGCAAGGAAGAACATGAAGATCACTTGAGAATTGTATTAAAGACCCTAAGAAAGAAGAAGCTTTATGCCAAATTTACCAAGTGTGAATTTTGGCTTCAAAAAGTTGCATTTTTGGGTCACATAATTTCAAAAGAGGGGATATCTGTGGATCCAGCAAAAACAGAGGTTATCAAAAGATGGTCGAGACCAACAACAGTAACCGAGATCCAAATTTTTCTTGGTTTGGCTGGATATTATCGATGTTTTATGAAAGATTTTTCACGATTATGTAATCCACTCACCAGGTTGACTCAGAATGGAGTTAAGTTTGTTTGGACGGGGGAATGTGAAGAGAATTTCAAGGAGTTGAAAAGAAGGTTATCCAGTGCACCTGTACTCACACTGACTTGTAGTAGAGAAAGGTTTGTGATCTACAGTGATGCATCCAAGAATGGACTGGGATGTGTTCTCATGCAAAATGATATGGTGATAGCTTATGCCTCACGACAGTTGAAAACCCATGAGAAAAATTACCCAACTCATGATTTGGATTTAGTTGCGGTAATCTTTGAATTAAAGATTTGGAGGCATTACCTTTATGGTGAAAGGTGTGATATTTATACTGATCATAAAAGTTTAAAGTATATTTTCACACAAAAGGAGCTAAATATGCGCCAAAGAAGATGGTTGGAGCTGATTAAGGATTATGACTGCTCAATTCATTACCACCCTGGGAAAGCAAACAAAGTGCCAGATGCATTAAATCGACAAGACCATACTAGCTTATCCATGATGAGGATCATAAAAGATCTAATATTTATGGATTTACAAAGGATGGATCTTGGAATTATAATGGAAGGGGAAAAATCGTATCTTTCTCAAATGAATGTTCAACAATCTATACATGTGAAGATTAAAGAGGCATAGAAAGAAGATGTAGAGTTACAAAAGAAGGTAAGAAATATACCTGAATTCAACCTTGATTGTGATTGGATAATAAAGTTCAGGAATCGGGTTTGTGTTCCTCCCATCCCCAAATTAAAGAAGGAGCTGCTGGATGGGGCTCATAGTTCTTCATTCTCTATTCATCTGGGAAGCACGAAGATGTATAGGGATCTGAAAGAGTACTTATGGTGGGATGGAATGAAAAGAGATGTTGCTGAATATGTCTCTCAATGCTTGGTTTGTCAGCAAGTTAAAGCTGAGAGACAGAAGTCTAAAGGGATGTTACAACCATTACCCATACCTGAATGGAAATGAGAAAACATCACTATGGACTTTGTCACCAGACTTCCTAAAACATCCAAAGGCAATAATGTTGTTTGGGTCATAGTTGATCGTCTTACAAAGTCTTCACACTTCATTGCTATTAGAGAGGATTTCTCTCTGGATCAGCTTTCCAGGATATATATAAAGGAAGTGGTAATATTGCATGGAGTAACACTTTCTATTATATCTGATCGGGATCCGAGGTTTACCTCAAAGTTCTGGAGAAGTCTTCAGCATACTCTGGATACAGAGTTGAGTTTCAACACTGCTTATCATCCTCAGACAGACAGTCAGTCTGAGAGGAAAATTCAAACTCTAGAATATTTGTTGAGAGCTTGCTCTATAGATTTCAATAGTGGTTGGGATCAACACCTACCTTTGGTGGAATTTTCTTATAGTAATAGCTTTCACTACAGCATTCAGATGGCTCCTTATGAAGTTCTCTATGGAAAGAAATGCAGGACTCCAACTTGCTGGGATGAAGTTGGGCAAAGAAATCTATTAGGAACTGATCTCATTGATGAAATGGCAGAAAATGTTAGATCTATTCAACAACACATAAGAACATCTCAGAGTCGACAGAAAAGTTATTCCAATAACCGAAGAAAAGACCTAGAGTTTGAAGTGGGTGATAAAGTGTTCTTACAAATATCTCCCTAGAAGAGGGTCATGAGATTTGGGAAGAAGGGAAAGTTGAGCCCTAGATATATTGATCTTTTTGAAATTCTGGATCGTGTTGGGAAGGTAGATTACTGATTGGTGCTTCCACCAAATCTCTCTCAAGTTCACAATGTGTTCCATGTATCTCTCCTGAGAAAGTACATACCTGATCCTTTACATGTACTCAGCTCATAAGTTGTACATCTGGAGCAAGATCTTTCTTATGAAGAACAACCGATAGAGATTCTGGATCGTAGCAAAAAATTCCTACGGAACAAGACCACTGTCTTGGTGAAAGTTTTATGATGTAACCACCAATTAGAAGAAGCTACACGTGATTTTGAGGATATGATGAGGGAGAGGTATCCTCATCTGTTTGTTACAAAGTGACGAATTTTGAGGGTGAAATTCATTTTAAGGGGGGTAGAATGTAACACCCGAGACTTTTATGAGAAATATTTTGTT
This sequence comes from Viscum album, assembly GCA_963277665.1. NCBI lineage: Eukaryota > Viridiplantae > Streptophyta > Magnoliopsida > Santalales > Viscaceae > Viscum > Viscum album. The sequence continues at coordinate 568,488,429 of OY728146.1, read as the reverse complement.
TTTATATAAATCATAAAAGGAATCTTTCACTACACACAACACCAGCTTGTCTTGCTTTACACTCAACCACGACCTTCCTCGATAGCTTGCGTCGTACGCAATACCGAGTTTCACTAAACAATGATATGCTATTAAAATATTATTAAAACTAGCCGTTATGAATAGTATTAACTGAATTTTTAATTTTATAACATTTTAATTCAACTTATACATTTTCTAGAATGAGGTATGAAAGCAAAATCAGTTTTTTTTGGATAAAAGAAGTATTTTTCAAAAAATGCAGTTTTGCCGCCTTTTGATGGTGCACCCACATTAAATCTAGTCTTTGACATGTTTATAAGTTCAATTTGAAAAAATAAAATTCTTCTTTTGAATCAGGGTATAAAAATTTACTTTGGATAAATTTTTGATATTTTTCTGATAACTTTCATATTTTGATGAATAGTAAAAATACGCTAATTTTTAATTAAAAACTACTTTTTTCATTGAGATAATTTATATGGATAAATTATAATATTGAATGGTTTTAAATTATAAATAGAATATATTTTTACCATGTAATATAATGTATGTCATTAGCATTAATTTCACATTGAATTCATAGGTAAAAACATTTCAATCTTTGGCAATGTTTTAACTTCTAAAACCCATTTTCTTAACAACGGGATTTATTTTAAATTAATTACTGCAACTTATATGTTTTGAATTTTGAAAAATGGATTCCATATTCGGAATCAGTGGGTCTAAATTATGTTAATAGGCTACTTTTTATTTTTGGGCATTATGAATAGTAACTACGGTAAATTTTATTTACCATAGTTAAAGGTAAATCAGGTAATTAAGGGTAAATATAAGATTATAAAATTACCCTAACACCTTCCAAAATCATATTGGATGACTAAAAGTCGACCCATATCACTTAAGGGTTGGATTAGATTCATTTAATGGACTTTTATCCATGAATATAATTTAATTATTATTAAAACCAAAGAATGTGACAACATGTCACTTTCTTAAATCTTATAAGTATAATAATTTTAATTTGGTGATAAAATTAATGAAAATTAAAACATGAATAGTCTCCATAAATCTAATACAAATATCTACATCATAGGAATTTATTTAGAATTTTTAGGGATTAAATAATTATCATTAATTATGACACAATAGTGATGTTGAAATTATTATATTAATTAGAATATCAAATAAATGGTTTTAAAAATATTAAAATAAATATTATATGAACTATTTAATGTTCTAAACTAATTTTCTAGACACATATGACATTTTATGAATCTATTAAAGCTTTTATTTTGAACATATCTTCTGTGTATATTTTATTTAAATTCAAATAAATGAATAGTGTCAAAATTGACACTATTGTTATTTTATAAAAATAACATATTATAAAATTGTTTAAAAATCACAAAAATATTTAAAATTTATAAATTAAAATTTAAATGGTCTAACATTTCATTAAGTTTCAAATTATGGAAAATTCACAACACATATGCAATTATTGATAATAATTTAAAATTTAGAATATTATTACCACAAATAAAATTAAATTGATAAATAAGGATAAATCAAGTTGATAATGTTTAAAATAAATTCCTAACATGTCTAAATTTTATTGTTTGATGATATTACAAACCTATCTCATATAATCTTCAGATATGAGTCATTTTGGAAGTTTTTAAGTGGGGTTGGAATTTAATATAATCTAATATTTCTTATATTTCCAAAGGTGCCCCTCTCCTCCCTTATAAAAGGGCACCTCCTCCCTCTCCTCCTCACACCAATTTGAGCCTTCAAGCTCGCTCAATCCCTACCCATTTCACTTCCCCAATTCCATAGAAACATCCTAGAGGTCCTGGTCTTCTTGAAAGACCAATTGTAGTGCCCTAAGAGGAGATCTCAAAGAGGCGCTTCAAAGAAGAGGTAATGCCCGTTACTGATTCTTTCATCTTTATTTCTTCTTCCACTTATTCTTCTTTAGTTGTTTAATTATGAAGTAATAACATCAGTATCAATCATATAATTATATGTTATTATAAGTATGAAACAACCCTATTTCACCATCTATCCATCCTACGGAAAATGAAATCACCGCGCGTGCGTACGTACAGAATACCGTCTCCACGCCGTGGTGTAATATATTTTCCCCCACCACCTTACTTGGATGGGTATAATGGTTTAAATAATAACTATATATGATTATTGTAAAGAGATATTGATTCTTAAATATAATACATACACTCCAATACAATTCCATGATCATGGGAATGATATCATCGCTCGTGCGTACGTACGGAATACCGTCTCCACGATGTGATGCGACTCGTTCTACATGATCTTAATTTCATAATGATTATATAAATGAATTGAACGAATAAATATGACATATAGTACACTAATAACATTCTGGAAATGAGGTATCTATAACCTAAAGAGAAGAATAAGAATTTATTCGACAAAACACGCATAAGAACAAAAAGTAATAAACACCCGAATAACAAGTAATAATGAAATATTACTAATAAGAAGCTAATAATATGACCATATATGATATCATAAAAATAATTATGATTCTGGAATAAGTAAATAACATTATTTAAATCATTATATAGGAGGTTCAGACACTTACGAAGCAAATCGGACCTAAGGTAAGGGAAAATATCACAATCTCATTTTTATCCGAGATTGTTTATACATTGGTAATTACTGGGGTGTATTTTATCATCCACATCCATGTTTCCTCAATATGTAATATTTATATCCTTCTAAAATAGTTTATATCCAATTTTACCCTTCGGTGAGTTTTTAGTAAAAGATATGAAAGGAATCTTTTGTTGTTTTTCGTACGAGGTACTTTTTGACTTTTCCGACAAAAGTACGAGAAGAATGTTTTTTTAACTTATACGGCATGAATGGATTTTTAAAACATTATTTACAAGAATATTCCTTTACAAGTTTTCAAGTTTATTTTTAATCAACTTCTTTTAGTTTAAAATTGTATGACATGTTAAGAAAGAAAAAATGTTTTTGAAGTAGAAAGGATATTTTCCTCAAGAATGGAGTTTAAGTGTTTTATCAAAATTATTTTCCATCTAAGATAATATAGGGTTCTTTTTCTATCCCTATTATTAAATTGATTTGATTATGTTGTTCTGGAAATATTTTTATGAATTCTTTTATCTTATATGAATTGTTTTATGATGTCATGATGTTTAAGATTCCCATTTTTATTACATGGGTTATACTATGATGTATGGTTTATGATTTTGTGGAACACATAAGAATGGTATAATTATGAGATGGGTGAGACCTATATCTCCCTACAATGAATTGGGTAAAGATTTTATATCTCATGATATAGACATGGCTGGAACGGCAGGTTAAACCGGTTCAGTGAAACAGGACTGAAACGAGGAGTGAACTCGATTCAGAAATGGACTTTGTCCACTAAGATAGTCTTGGAAATGAGTCTTGACTAATAAGAAATGATTCTCTATGATTATGTGTGTATTCCACAAAGTTTCATGTTTTATGTTATGATTATTGGGATTACACTTCACTACCATGATTTATCCCATGTTATTAAATTATGATCTCTTTTGCAGGATAAGATTTTCAAAATGTTATGTTCTTATGAATTTGATGTAATTGATATTTCTTTTGTTTACCCTTACTGAGAATTTGAGCTCACCCTTTTGTATGTTTTCTTTCCCCAGGTTAGGAAGAAGGGTATTAAGTAAGATATGCCAAAAAGGGACTATAGATATGATGAAATAAATGGGAGATAGTATAGATGCTTTATGAACCAGTTGTTTATGTTTCCCAGTTTCTAAAGACACTATGCCTATACGGTCATTTCATGGTTTTGTTATATGTTGTAATAAGTATTTTTCAATTTTGAAGTATTAACCATGTATGTAAAGTATGGGTTGTTATAATAATGAAAAAACAAAATGGTAAATTAAGGAAACTTAGGAGTTAAGGAACAAAATGTTTAAAAAATGTGTTCTATTGTGTGGTGGAGGTGTGTATAGACCATATAATCCTTAATACCCATTAATTATAAATATTTGATCCTCATTAGGTAAATGTTACCTTCTAATAGTGAATAATTTTGAGTATTTTCAAGAATTCCACTCCTCCTAAACTATAAAAAGGCACTCACTCCCCCACTTATTAACACATCTCAAGATATTTGGATTGAAAAATATCTCCCCAAATCACTACCCAACTTACCTAACCAAATACTAGAATCTTTATTTTATCATAAAGAAATTTTTTAAGGTTTTAGTGTAAACCTAAGGAGGAAACTTGAAGAATATTTAATGTTCTTCTAAAAGAATTTTTATTTTATTTTCTTCTCCACCTCCTACAATTCATACCATCCCATGATCATATAATGAACTTAGTATATTACATATAATAGTATTTTTTTATATTAAGTTTAAGAAATAAAAATTTACACACTTCCATCAAATGGGTTATTAAATCATCATTCTTGTGTATGACGGACTACCGCCACACGAACCAATGTCATTCGTTTCTGAATTACCACATTTCAAGGTAGGGAATAATAATAGAATTAATATTTAAATATGATATATATTATATTTAAAATAATTATTATGTATTTATACATTTTTAATTATTATATAACACATAACTTCATGCTTTCCATTTTGCGGGAATACAATAATGTCATTCGTGTGTATGGAAGACAACCGCCTCACGAAGCATTGCAATTCATTCACGCATTAGATGAAATGTATTAAGGATAATTTTAATAAAAATATGTGATATATATAACATAAGAATGATAATTAAATTATAATATATATATTATTTAATTTTCTTTCTTTTAATATGAAAAGAAAATGGAAACAATGTTCATGCATATATACGACCTACCATCTCCATAAACAGTGTATTCCATTTCCTATCAACAAATTTTATAGATTAATTTAAATAAATATATAATAAATATATATTATATTTACATCATTATTTATATTATATATATTATTAAATCATGATCTAACTAAGAGGAACAAAAAGAAATAACAAGTCAAAATACACTTGAAAAATAAGGTAATTAACACTCAAAACAATGACAATAATGAAAGATTATTAAAAAATGGGTGATAAGATGTTATAAAAGAATCATATATGATATTATAATATTAATAAGGTTTTTATATGATTTAATAACATTATTAATACCCTTATACATGATGTTAAAGAGATTTCAACTAAAAAGAAGCACAAGGTAATGGATTTCGTCTCGATTTACATTCCGTTGAGACTTATTTATTATTATGAACCAATTAAATTTTACATAGTGTATATAATTCATCTTGACATTTATTTTCATGAATAATTCATTATTCATGGTATTTTATATTTTAATTTGAATTATTTCATCTAAGGATATTTGACTTGAAAACTACCAAGTGGTAAAAGTTATTGAACAATATCACTTTATTTTGTGATTATTAAATTTCTCTTGAAAAATTCATTTTATTATAATCATTTTTCATTGGAAATTACATTTATCTTAAATTTACATATTTTTTTATGATGGATATGATTATTTCCTAAATTTTCTACCATTTTTACATACAGTATTTACTTTGAATATTATATGATTTATTAAGGAAATATTGTTAAATCTGTATCCTTTACTCAATATAGATATTTGATAAAGCACATTGTTTATGAATTAAATCGATTATTCAGTATACGAGGAGTGATTTGGACATGTACTAATATGTTGGGGACCGGTTAATGAAATTACCTCGATGCATTGGTAGTATCATGAGATGAGTTAGTTAGCCAAATCAGATGGATTTTTACCCACATACTTAAACTGTCTTAAGGATAGATCTTGATAGTAACAATCATGAGGATAGATATTGATATCTAAGACATCCAAAATTATTCATTCCATCATTATTGTGATTTCATGTGATTATTCGATTAGTTAGAATATCCATTTTCAAGTTTCAAGCTCATATGATTATTTATATGGAATTATTTGATCATCTTTTATTCCCTCCATATCATGTTCAAGTTATTGATTAATTGGAATGTATTCTAGTAATTTACCTTACCATGATGGTTATTCTTTATTAATTTATGATATATTCTACTATAGTTAATCCTTAATGATCATATGATCTCACCCTTATTTTTTTCCTTTCCCAAGGTTTTGAAGAAGAGATATTTGAATGATTTTTCAAGGATAAAGTTTTTTAAATTTTGTTAAATATTATGTTTTATTTCATATTCCCAATATAAAATGGGTATTATGTATATATCTGGTTTCCAAAACTATTATAATTTTTGGAAATTTGGGACTCAAATCTGGAATCTATGACAATGTAATAAATTAAGGCAGCATCTCTGGGATACTGGGGTCAAGGCCATTACAATTGGTGTCATAGAAAGTTTAATAGAATCTTTGGGAAATTGATTTTAAAAACCTAGATTAGGGAATATAATCCTATGCATGGATTTGAGGAGAAAGAGAGTGGAATATTGGACTCTACGGTGAACAGAAATGGAGAGATTTCGGTAGTAGGGGGAGGAATTCGTAGATAAAGCGGTCGTGGAAAAATCTTGGGATCTTCTTATGTCCTCTAAGGAAGATATTCTGGAGGGGTTCCTAATCATTTAGGCTTAAAATTAGGAAACATAAAGGATAAATGGAAGACCAATTCAAGTGGAAGTAAGAAAAGAGTAGGGCGCTTAGATCGACAAACAACATTTAATTTTGACCTAAGGATTCAATGAAAGGAATATTACTATGGATGAGTTATTACAAGCTTGGGACAAGCTAGCTTCTCAATTCGAAGTGACCATCAATGAAAAGCTGGATAAAAAGGTTACTGATATGTCCTAGAAATTATTTAGGGTAGTTGCATCTAATATTTTCAAGTTAACCTTTAATATCTATGTTTTCTACTATAGTTATTGATGTCCTGTTGACTTGATGGTGTCTAACTTTTTCTATAAAAGTGTTTTATAATAAACATTTAACATGGAGGAGGAGGGAATATAACCCTATGAAATAATTTGTGTATAAGTATAGAAGAATATCCTAAAGTTTTGAAAATGTATACATTATGTGGATCTTCATATAAATACATCCCTGTATAGATACTACAAGTGTAAATGGTTCTGGAATAGATATACCAAGGGGTAATAACTCTGAAAAGGGTGTGTCTAGGTTGACTTGAGAATAAATTTGTACACAAAAATGGGCCTTACTGTGCACCTATTTTTAAAATACTGGGGGTTATTCTTAGGATAATTCATATTTTCTTTATAAACCATTATGAAGGATTTTAGGATAATGATATCCCCAAAGAAACCATGATTATGATTATGAGATTAACTATGCATAAATATTTCAATTTATATTATGTGTTATTCTATATTTAGAATTATTAAAAGTTCATAATTATTTAATATAATCTAGTATATAAAAGTTTTTATAAATGAAACTTAGAAGGAATAAAGGTATAAATACTCATGACCAATATAGAGTTTTCCTTACTGAGGAAGATGATATAGATGGTATTGGAATTGAACAAGTTATGGATATATTAGGTCATATTAATCAAGTTATGACCAATAACAGTGCTTGGATGGAGAAACTTGTTCCATATAAAAATTCTCTGATGCTGAATCTCTTTATGTGACATATTCCACCATAATTTAGTAGGAATACTAATCCAATGGAATTTAAGTAATGGATTAAGTCTTTGGAGATGATATTTATGGCATTGGAATGTATTTAAAAGGAAAATGTTATACTTTAAGTGTATTGTCTCAATGGAGATGCTGAACAATGGTGGTCGTTAATCTAGAATACTAGGGAGGAAGAGAAAATAGTTTTCATAGAATGTAAAGTTTTTAAGGAGACATTATTTTACAAATATTTTCCTCATGAGAAATAAACTGAGATAAATAAAAAGTTCCTTAGTTTAAAGAAAAAGGAGGAATACAGTTTGGTGGAGTATGAAGCTACCTTTACAAGGTTAGAAAGGTATGATACATATTTCATATACAACATGAAATTCAAGATTGACCATTTATTTTAAGGGCTTAAGACAAGTCTCCCAAGGGCACCAATGTCTCATTTTTTTTTTCTTTATATGATTAAATAGTTTTACGTGCTATCAAAATAGAGAAATAATTCTCCAGGTATTATTGATTCAAATGGAATAAAGAGAAGAATAGGATGGAAGAACAGATCAAGGATAAAGGGAAGAAGGGAAAGAATGATTTTCCCACATGTGATAACTATGGAAAGAATCACCCTGGAAAATACTTGAAAGGGATGTGAGTTTGTTATAAGTGTGGATAAAAGGGTCACCAAGAAAAATAATGAAAAGAGAAGGATGAAAAGACTTCTATTCAGTGTTTCAACTATAGTGAAATGGGAAATTATACAAATAAGTTCCCTAAGAATCAAGGGAATATACCTCATAAGAAGCTATGGGATCAAAGTCAAGATTATTCTATTAATACAACTGAAGTATAATGATTAATATGATTATGTATTTAGATCCATGAAATATGTTGTAAAAGTATTTTATTGATGATATTATTGTCATAATAATTATATATAAGGATTGTATTATAGTACTATTTCATTAAGTATTTGAGAGAATTTGTTTAATGGTAACAAGAAAAATGATTTAGTAGCAAGTGAAACTTTTTAGAAAACACCTCATTGAGGGAAATATAACCTTTAATTTGTTCACGATGTTGAGATAATGACGTTTGGATAAAGAGATGATTGATATGTATAAAGTAAATTGGGTACTAATAACTACCTTGTAACTAATTATAATATTTTGGATCATAATATTTGTAAGGGTCATAAGGTTACCCATTTATGAAATGGTTTAAGTTTATCTTTAGACAAGGTTTTAGATATTAATGTATTACTTCACCATATGATGCAACCTGTGTTAAGTGATAAATTAGAAATAGTTCAAGGAAAAACCAAAGGATAATATTTTTATTATGAAATAGAAATGTATCAAGTAAGTATATTTCCTTATACTCTTTGAGAGTGAAATATTTCCTCAACTCTAGGAAAAGGGTCTTGAAACAAAAATTTTGTCATATTATCATCATTTTAATGATATAAATAACCTTTTTCACACCTATGGTTTATGGATTTGTAGTCATTAACTTTCTCCTCAACAAGTTATCTACCACTATACCTCAATATTAGATTGTTAGTTTTCTCTTCTATGTCCATGTTTTCATTTCCCACATATGTTCTCCGATTTGGAAAACTAGTTATGTTTAAATTTCAAGGATACAATTTATTTAAGGTGGGAATAATGCAACACCCCAAAATTCTAAAAGAATAACATTTTATTCAATAGCGTGTATGACACGCAACACCAAGCATATAAGGGAATATAACATCTCAATAATTTAAAATATATTTATTATTTTAAACAAATTAAACCTATTATATAACTTTAATTACACACAATGCTGATTTTATCTTATGTTACACACAACAATGACTTTCTTCGATGGATTACGTTACACGTAAGACCGAGTTTTACTTAATATTATTAATATTATTATTTAAAATGAAAATTAATTCCTAGTAATTAAATTGGTAGTTATAAATATAATTAAATAAATTATGAACACATATGGTTAAATTCATTGGTTACCAATTAATTATAAATAAATGTAAAAACCAATTGAATATAAAGGAAACATTTTTATAAAAACTATTTTTAAGCGCCAAAGGTGTTTTATCATAATAAATTAAATTAAGTATTATTATTGGATGATATTAAATAAATTTATATATTATATATTCATTAAAAGGTTTTTAAATTCACTCAATATATTTTATAGACATATGATAAGAAAAAATCTAATTTTACGTATAAAAACCTGTATTTTTCTATAGACGGTTTTGCCGCCTTTTGATGGAACACTTGTTTTAAAAATAACATTTGATACTTTTATAAATTTATTTGAAAAGATAAATATCATTTTTGAAATAGTAATTTCAAAATTATCTTATCATGATTTTTTGGTATTTTTATGAGAAGTTTCATTTTTTGATGAATAGTGAAAAATACTGAATTTTAATTGAAAATTGTTTTTTGTGTAAATAATTTATAATGTTAAATTATATTTTTAATTGGTTTTGAAGTTTAATTATTCCAATTATACAATAATTAATCCAATTTATTTCTTTATTATAATTTTTATATTGAATTTATATATAAAAATTTAGTAAACTTTTCAATATTTTCACTTCAAAAATTTGTTTTCTCCTTTCTTCCACGAGATTACTTTTTAAATTATTTTTTTCCAATTATGTAAGTTGAATTTGAAAAAATGGATTCCATATTAGTAATAACCATAATTTATAAAGTATAATAAGGTCATACTAATTTTTTACCAAAGTAATTAGTGAAGACTTGTAAAAATTAATTATAGTGATTAAGGTAAAAATGAGTTTACTTAGTGGTTAAACTTAGAATATAAGGTGTAAAATGACATAAAAACTTGTATAAAACCCATTTTATAGCCATATTTCGACCCTTAACACCTTATTATTGATTTTAATGAGTTATTGGGACACTGTTTCATGAAAGGGACCCATATAATAAGTTAAGTAAATAAAAAGAAAAAAACTAATTTTTTACTTTTAATTTCTATAAATCTTTGGGATAGGAGAAAATATAACATATGTTTGGTTTTTTTTAAAAGTTGGAGTCGAAGCCTCATTTGTTATTAAAGAAAATCCAATACCTCTTTAATTGGGTAGAGGGAGACCCATTACATATCCCAAAGGCCCAGTGGGCATTTAGCCCATTACATGGCCCGTAGGCCCATTTTTTTGGCCCAAAGCCCATTCTGTGAATAGTACTGCTATAGTACCCACGCTGCTACAGTACTGCACAGTACCCGCTGCTGCTACAGTACTCTACTACTGCTATAGTGAATTTCCGCTGCTATAGTGCCCGTCGTTGCTATAGTGCCGCCGCTGCTACAGTACGCTACAGTACTGCTATAGTGCCCTGCACCCAATGGGTTTTGAACCCCCATTTTTCATGTATAATTAAGGGGTGCTTACCACTAAGCCAAACCCCAACTACATAACATATGTTTGGTTATGTATATACTTTTTAAATATAAATGAGTTGTTTATATCATGATAATTTATGTTAAATTTTTATAGATGAATTAATTACTTTAAATTCTTAAGAAACACCAATACAATAATTATTTAGTTAATAATTAACAAAAATAAATGATACTAGAAATATTAAAAGTGAATTAAATTGAATGAATTATTTTATTCCATTAATTTTTATGATGATTAAATAATGTTAGAATGGTATGAAAATAATATATTTTACTTCCATTATTGTATTTATATTTTTAAAATCAAATTAAACAAATGATGTTAAAATTTATATTAATGTTTTTTTTATTATAAATGATATTTTATTAAATTATTAAAAATTAATAAAAATCCTATATTCTTTTAAGTTATTTTTTAAATTTAAAAAATATAAAATAGGTTCCATTAATGTACAATTTTTTTTTATTATAATTACTATATTTACCCCTAAATAGTAAAAACCTTGTTAGCGTGGTTAGAGTTAAAGCAGTGTTCTTCCACATTACATGTGGTTCTGCTAAAATTCATTTCCAATACACACATGATTTTTATTTTATAAACTATATATAATATTTATAATCAATGGGTAAAAAGTATCAAATAATTATCACTTTAAATTATTTTTAAAGGATAAATTACTTAGGTTAGAAAACTAGTTACAATAATGAAAAACCAAAATGGTAAAATAAAGAAACTTAAGAGGTAAGGAATAAAATGTTTAAAAAATATGTTCTATTATATGGTGGAGGTGTTTATATACCACATATTTCTTTCACCACATTAATTATAAATCTTTTCACCACATGAGGTAAGGGAAACCTCCCAATGATGAATACTTTTGAGTATTTACAAGAATGCCATTCCTCCTCAATTATAAAAAGTAACCCACCCCCACTTATTCAAACCTATAAAGAAATTTTGATTGACCAATATGTACCCAAATCAATCCAGAAATTCCCCTCCCATTATACTAGAATCCTTATTTTTTTCATTAAGAAAACCTTTCTTGGTTTTAGTGCAAACCTATGGAGGAAACCTGGAGAAGAGGTAATGTTATTCTAGATGTGTTTTTATTTTATTCCCTTATCCATATACAATTATTATTATTATTATTACATGATAACATAATAACCTTAGTATATCAAATATAAAGAGATGTTTTTATGTTAATGGTACTACCTATAACTTCACATACTTTCATCAAATGGGTTACGAAATCATCGTTTGTGTGTATGATGGACTACTACCTCGCAAACCGATGTCGTTCATTTTTCAATTACCACCTTTCAAGGTTAGGAATAAGGATGGAAATACTATTTAAATATGATATATATGATATTTATGATGTCTTTATTCTTCTATAATTATTATATAACACATAAATTCATTCTTTCCATTTTTCTGGAATATAATAACATCGTTCGTGCATATAACAGAAAACCACCTTACAAAGCGATACAGTTTGTTCATGCATTACATAGAGTGTATTAAAGTTTGTTTTATTAAAAATATGTGATATATATGACATAATAATGATACTATAATCATAATAAATATATATATATAATTTAATTTTCTTTCTTTCAATATGAAAAAAAATGGAAAAGCGTTCATGTATACGTGCGACCTACCATTTCCATGAATTGTGTATTCCATTTCCTATGAGCAAATTTTTATAGATTACTATAAATACATATATATCAAATATATATGATATTTAAATTTTGGTTTATATTTTGGATAAGATGAAATCATGATCTATGTAATAGGACCAAAAAAATAAAAGTCAAAACACACTTGAAAAATAAGGCAATTAACGCCTGAAATAATGAAAATAATGAAAGATTATTAAATATTAGGTGATAAGATGTTATAAAAGGAACATATATGATATTATAAATATTAATATGGTTCTATTATAAGTTAATAAAATTCTTAAAACAATTATAAAATATGTTAAAGTGCGCTCAACTAAAAGTAAGTGTAAGGTAAAGGATTTCGTCTCAATTTACATTCCATTGAGTCTTATTTGTTATTATAAAACAATTAAATTTTATATGGTGTATATATTGCCAATTGAAATGTATTATCATGAATAATTAATTTTTATTGGTATTTTAAGTTTTACTTTGAATTATTTCATTTAATGGTATTTAACTTGAAAATTACAAACTGGTGAAAGTTATTGAACAATATCAATTTATTTTTTGATTGTTAACTTTCTATTGAAATAATCACTTTATTTTAATCATTTTTATTGGAAATTAAAATTATATTAAATCTTAATATTATTGTATGATTTATATTATTATTTCCTAAACCATATACCATTTTTATATACGGTGCTTACTTTGAACGTTATATGATTTATTGGGGAAGTATTGGTAAATCTGCATCCTTTACTCAATACAGATATTTGAAAAGGTACATTGTTTATGAATTAAATTGATTATTAAATATTTTAGGAGTTATTTGAAAATTAAATAATGGATTGGTAAAAAGTTATTAAAATCTCCTCGATGCAATGGTAGTCTCATGAGATGAGTAAGTTGGCCAAATCAAATGGGTTTCTACCCATAGACTTAAACTATATTGAGAATAAATCTTGACAGTAACTATCTTGAGGATTGATATTGATATTTTAGAAGTCCAACATTATGAATTATATCATTATTGTTATTCCATGTGGTTATTCAATTAGTTAGAATATCTATTCTCAAGTCTCAAGGTCATGTTATTATTTGTATAAAATTATTTGATCATCTTTTATTTCTACCATATTATGCTCAAGTTATTGATTAATTGGAATGTATTATAGTAATTTACCATGCCATGATGACTATTATTTATTGAGTTATTATATTTTACACTGTACTTAACCCTTACGAAGAATTTGAGCTTACCCTTATTTTGTTTTATTTTCCCAGGTTATGAAGAAGAAATCTTTGAATGAGTTTTCAATTATGTAGTTTATTAGAATTTTATATATATTATGTTTTATTTTCTATTCCCAATGTAAAATGGGTATCATGTATGTATCTAGTTTCTAAAACAATTATTATTTTTTGTTTGGGACTCAAATATTGTATCTATTCCAATTTAATAAAGTATGGCACCGAATCTGGGCAACTAGGGTCGGGGTCATTACAAATATGCTTAAACAAGATATTCTAGGTTCATTTTATTATTGAGGAAAACCAATTACAACTTCATTTGAAAATTTTACATGATAGTTTATTGTTCAAAATTAAAATACCCCATTATATACACAACATGATTTCATAATTCTCAGAATAAAACATGTACTATGATCACAAAATTAAAACTTTACATGTTGTATTACTTTGTTTGATGCTTTATCATGCTCAGACAAAACCTTAATTAATTATTTCATTGATGAGGTAAACATGATTATATTATGTAATAAGGATAACATGACTCCAATAACATATTTAAATACAAAATATTAAACATGATACATGCTCATGTCTCACATACAATAATTTCCTTAGTTTCCACACAAATGTTTTTTTAACTTTAGGAATGCTTCCCATAGAAAAGTACTCATGACCTAACATGTGAGGCATGGTTATTTAAGTACTAAAAAATTATTACCCATCATATAAAGAATAATTTTAATAGTTTCAAGTCTCAACAAGTTACTAAAAATCATTCTTATCATTGTCCAAAATTTAAAAATAAATGTCACAATAATATCAACCCAAACACATGCTTACAACATATGGTTATATCAACACTGAAAAAATAAAATCATGTCAAAATAAGGAGAAAGTTAGTCTTGTAAAGATTTACAAATTCAAAGAAATTATCAATGATCAAGATGGTCATTTTAATAAATTTTAGAATTTAAATGTCCAAAACCATGTTTTATAACAATTCCATAACACTTGCTCATGGTAAATTTCAAATGGAAAGAAAAGCATATCATATTAACTCACATGGGAACAAAAATACTAATAATTATGTTTTAAAAATAATTTATTTTACCAGGATAGTGTGAAATATACTCATGGTAAAATGCTTCATTATTATATTCAAAATTAAATATTTATTCACAATAAAATACACTAAGAATACTTCTCTAACAATTTCAAACAATAGGAAATAAATATGGAATGTTATACATTTTAATAAAGAAAAAAATCAATTCATTAAGAATAATGGTATAATGGGAAAGGAAAAAACACTTTCAAGCCTAATAAAGGTTTCAAACAAATAGATTGGGCTATTTAACCTTAATTTCACTCTTTATTTTTAGGTTATATAATTAATTCATCAAACAATAACAGTTAATCAGCAACTATAGCATGGTAAAAGTTAGATAAACACACAAAAAATATCTTGATTTATTTAATTAATTTCCTTAATATCATGAAACCACCTTGTTCAATAACAAGAGCAATAAATCATGATGCATGTACCTCTCCTAGGACTGTACTATAAAAATAGGTCCACCTAAATTGGTCATTTAATAAGATCAAATCCCATGCATTGGATCACAGGCCCCCTAAATTCTCACGTCCTAACTAATCTCCCAATCCTATATCACACACCAAGATCGAATACTACAATTTCTCTACCAACCCATGTAATCCTTACAATGCCTAACTCTAAAATTCATCATATCTATCAACCATCACCTTTGATACCACTTTTTCATGACCCCCTCCCTCCAAAGATATTGCAATGAAGTAATATATATAATTACCTATGATTCCTACCTCTAGTAGGTCCTAGGTTAGCGACTAGCACTGAGGGTATATAAAAACTCACAAATGGGAGGCATTACCCTATATAATAAATAGGATTGAGAGATAGGATATCATTGATCAATCAACCATATGACATAATAAGGAAAACAAAACCATACCATAATGAATTTATAAATAAAATAAATATAGATAAAATTATCTAAATGAAATCCCCAAAATAAAATCTAAAGGGAGATATATAATTATAACATGAACATAAGGGTATAAAAACACGATCATAACATTTGAAAAGAATACCCTTTATATCAAATAACAAAATCTTGAATCATGGTATAAAGATTGGTAGTTCATAAGACATGAATCATAAGGGAATAAAAGAACATGAGCCATGTGAGCATAACATTGGCATAAGACATGGATTTGTGGCATACACATAAGATTATAAAATCATTTCCATATTGGTCAAGGATTACTGCAAAGTCCATCATAGAAAACAAATCCCTTTACTAAACTGAGTTCAATCCTCATCCTAACTCTATTTTAATGAACTTGGTCTACTCCCCATCACAGATCTATCTTACGGTATCAGGTTCACCCCTCATTCTATCCATGCCTATCTCATGAGATATATAAATCTTTACCAAATTCATTAGAGGAAGATATAGGTCCCACCCATCTCATAATGAAAACCATATTTATGTATTACACAAAATTATAAACATTCATTATATCAAAACCCATGAAATTAAATGGGTATCATAAACATTTCATCATATTATAACCTATGGAAAAGAGACAGGTTTCATAATCATTTCATCATAGAATAACCTGTGAAAAGAAGCGGTATCCATATGCATTTCCTCATGGTATAACCCATGTAAGAGAAACATGTTTCATAAACATCATGAAATAAAAACATAAAACATTCATATAAAGAATATAAATGGTATACTAGGATCATTTCCCTAGTAAGGCATAGGTAACACCAACTAATTTCATATTTTATGAAAAATAATTTTGAAATATCATTTAAAACATATATTGAGTACAATATCCTTTCCAATTTGAAAAAAACTTTTTAAAATATAAAAAATTTTGAAATAAGTTTTCTTTGAAAATAAATTGGAAACATTATAAAGGAATATTTGAATCAAATATTAGTCATGATGTCATAAAATTCAATTCATGCCCTACATGTTAAAACAAATATTCCTTTTATATTTTAGGTAAAAGCCAAATGAGCATTGTTTTGGAAAATGACATGTATATTTATTTCAATTTTTTTTGAAAAAGTAAAAAATGGGTAAAAATTTATTTTAAAAATAATAAGAGAGTAATAATTTTTTTAGAAAACATGGTTTTGAATTAAAATAGATTTCTGACTGAGGAGAGAAATAAAGTCATATTTTCTTAATTATATTAAGTAAAAAATAGTGGAAAAATAGTACCATTACTTGAAGATATCATGGATAACTATAGGAGAATAAAATTCATGAGAATTAAGGTTAGGTATACCATGATAATTAAATATTGGAGACTTGATCATAACCAATCCCTATAAATGATGAGATTGTAATGTAAAATCATTACCACTTCAGTAACATTGAATCATAAATCCCATGAAGGAAGATCATAAAATAAAACTAAAAATATCATTATGATGAATAAATTTATTATATTCCATGTAAATTGGGCTTTATATACACCTCTTGAAAGAATATAGGTGCATAACATAACATGCATCTCAAAGAAGGAAGATTGAGACAAAAAATCCCTTACTACTTGAGTAAATTTTAAATTGTAATCCCTATGAAAGAATAAAATAAATGTAAAAATTAATTATCATAAAATTATTTATTTTAATTATATATCATTCCATATGTTATTATATACACCACACAAAATAAACGAGTGTTTAATATGGAATAAGTCTCTCAAAAATAAAAGTGAGATTAGAAACCCCCTTACCTTAAGTCCAAACTTCCTCCATACTCATTAACACTTACTGTATAATAAATATAAGTTTATTATAAATATATTATAGAAAAATATTCATATATATAATACCATATATTATTTATTATGACTTTATATTACCTGTTTATTAACAATTCCATGTTAAAGTTATGTTTTGAGTAATAATAGCTTTGCTTTTCGCACATGTTTTGACTTGTTATTCTTGGTTCACATACTTAGATCATGATTTAATAATATAAAAAATTTAAACCATGATATAAATATCAAATATATTAATTATATATTTATTTAGAGTAATCCATAAAATTTAGTGATAGGAAATGTAATGCACCATTCACAGAGCCAGTAGTTCGTACGTATGCATAAACATTGTTTTTCATTTTCTTGTTAGTTTGAAAGAAATAAAAGTAAATGAAATATATTATAATTCCAGAATAATTTTTATTTTATATATATCACATATTTTTATTAAACCCATCCTTAATACAATCCATGTAAAGCGTGACTGGATCATATCGCTTCGCGAGACGGTAGTCCGCCGTACACAGGAATGATGCTATCGTATTCCCAAAAAATGGAAAGCATGAAGGTATGTGTGATATAAAAATTATAAAAGAATATTAATATCATTAATATAATAAATATAATATATAAACAATCTTTCTATAATTATTCCTAACCTTGATAGGTGGTAATGAAAAAATAAACGACATCGGTTCGCAAGGCAGCAGTCAATCGTACACACAAACTATTATTTTGTAACCCATTTGATGGAAGTGTGTATCTCTATAGGCCATATACTTATCATAAAAACATATTAGTATATTTGAGATACTAATTTTATTATATAATAATGATATAAAAACAATTGAAGGGTTTTTATGGATAAATAAAACAAAAATGTTTGTTGATGAACGTTACATCTTCTTCAGGTATCCTCTTTAGGTTTGAACTAAAATACTTCATTGGTTGGAATTATATCCAAAATAAGGATTCTAAGATGATGGGAGGTAATTTAGGATGTTATTTGGGTAGGTATTGGCCGAACCAAATAGGTGTGAAGGTGTGAGGAAGAGAGATGAGGTGGCCTTTTATAAGTGGGGTGAGTGGAAAACATGTAAATTTTTGAAAGAGAGAATTCCATCCATGTTTTTTATATGTAAAATGTGTCCAAAATCTATAAAATTATAACCTTAGACATGATAATACCTAAATATTTCCATCTAATATTTTTAGACAATTTTATTGGTTAATTTTATCCTTATCTTTTTAGTTTAACACCATAGTAAACCCATTTTTACCTTAACTGCAGTTATTAATTTTTATTGCATTCACTATTAATTTTGGTTAAAAATTAAGTTGGATTTATTATAAATTATAAACTATTCCAATTCCAAGTATGAAATCCATTTTTTAAAATTGTGATGACAAAAGTGGGAAATATTTATTTAAAATTAATCCCACAAATGTGATGAGAAAGTGGGTTTTTAAATTAAAAATGATCAAAAGTTTAAAATGTTTTTTAATCAATTTGAATATGAAATTAATTAAAATGAAATAAATTGGATTAATATACATATAATTAAACTAATTAAAATTAAATAAAATAAAATATAATTTATCATTATAAATAAATTAAATGAAAAGATAGTTTTCAATTAATACTTAGCATTTTTCACTTTTCATCAAAAAATGAATCTTTTCTAAAAAATCCTAAACATTCACCTTAAAATAATTTTGAAATTATGAATTAAAAAAATTAAGTTTATTTTATCAAATTAATTTTATAAAACAATTAATAATTAATTTTATTATTGTTCAAAAAATAGATAAAAAGCAGTTCTTTGAGAAAATAGTATTTTCAAACATATAAAGACTATTAAAAATTATATATTTTGTTATAGATATGTTTAATTTATGTTAAACCATCATAATTAATATTTAAAAAATTATATATTACTATTTATTTTTCTATGTCTAATGTTTAGGTTATAATGGTCACATCTGAATAATATTAATAATATATCATGGTTTTACTGAAAATCAGTGTCACATGTCATGCAAGCTAACCAAGTTTTTCATGTAGTGCAAGATAACCCAGGGTTGCATGTAATGTAATAATTAATTGTTTTTTCATGTAATTTAATCCATAAAATAAATTTAATTTATTCGAAAAAAATTAATTCATAAAAACTCAAGGTGTTACATTTTACCCCCATTAAAATGATTTTTTATCTCGAAATTCATCACTCTGATACAAAAAAATGGGGATAATTCTACCTCATAATATCGTCAAGTTACCATATAGCATCCTAAAACTAGTGTTTTCACCATAGAAAGTTGACTAGGTGAGTGGTCTTATTTTGTAGAACTTTCTATGTATGATCCATAATCTCAATTTGTTGTTCCTCATAAGAAAGATCTTTCTCAAATAGTATAACCTATGAGTTAAGTACATATAAAGGGTTAGGTATTTACTTCCACAAGAGGGATATATGGAACATGTTGTGGATTTGAGAGAGGTTTTTTGGAAGTGAAAATTGATAGAATACCATCCCGATACAATCAATAATTTCGAAGGGACTGATATATATTGGTCTTAGTTTCCATTTCTTCCCAAATATCATAACCATTATCCATAGAGAATTTTTTAGAAACAAATTATCTTAAACTTCAAATTCTATATCACACTGGAAATTATTATAAAAAAATTTCTACCGACTTTGAGTTGCCTTGATGTGCTGCTAAATGGATTTAACCTTGTCTGTCATTTCTTAATCTATTTTTGGTTCTAATATATTTCTTTCTCCAAATTCATTCTAGCATGTCTAAGATCTAAATTTTTATCCATAGAGGGATTCATAAGGATCCATTTGAATTATTTAGCGAAAGCTATTATTTTACAAAAACTCAACTAGAGGAAGGTGTTATCCCAACCACCTTTAAAATCAGAAGAACAACATCTTAATATATCCTCTAGAGTTTTAATTTTTCTTTTAGACTAACCATATGTATGAGGATGGTACACAGTTCTAAAACTCAACTCTATATCAAGATCTTGCTGAAGGCTTCACCAGAACATTGAGTCAAACCTAGGATCCCAATAATATATAATGGAATTCAGTACTCCATGAAACCTTACCTCTTCCTTAATTTATATACTGGAAAATATAATCTAGATAGAAGTATTCTTTAATAGTGATGAAGTGTGATGATTTAGTAAGGTGATCAATTACAAACCATATAAAGTTACACCCTTTAGATATATTGGGGAGTCCAATGAGAAAATCCATGGTGATGTTTTCCCATTTCCATTATAGTATGGGTAATGGATGTAATATAACCTTAGAATTTTTTCTTTCAACCTTAACTTGTTTGCATACCAAGATCCGAGATACAAACTCTATGATATCTCTCTTCATTTCATCCCATAAGAAGTATTCTTTCAAATATCTATAAATCTTCATACTTCTAGGATGAATAGAGAATTAAGAACTATGATATTCCTCTAATAACTCCTTTAAATCTGGTATGGAAGGAAGGAATAAAAGGTTCCTAAACCTTCTAATTCCATCATGATCAAGGTTAAACTTAGGAACATTTCTAACCTTATTTTTCAGCTCTATATCCTTATTCCATGCCTCTTTAATCTGCACTTGGATATATGGTTCAATATTCAATTAAGTAAGATAAGATTTTCCCCCTTGAGGATTTCTTGATCCATCATTTGAAA
Source organism: Viscum album (assembly GCA_963277665.1). Taxonomy (NCBI): domain Eukaryota; kingdom Viridiplantae; phylum Streptophyta; class Magnoliopsida; order Santalales; family Viscaceae; genus Viscum; species Viscum album. The sequence continues at coordinate 568,466,783 of OY728146.1, read as the reverse complement.
ATACAGAAATATTGGATCTTTTGTGATCCTCATCATGGATAAGCTAGCATGATCCTTTCAACTCAAAGCGTCTTCCACTTTGTTCTATTTTATAGGGTGGTAATTTATTGAGAATTTATAATCTTTAATCAGCTCTAACCAACTTATTTGGAACATATTCAACTCCATTTGTGTGAATATATACTTAAAATTTTTATGATCAATATATATATCACACTTTTCTCCATAAATATAATGACTTTATATCTTTAATGAAAAAATTACCACAGCTAACTCTAAATAATTATTTGGGAAATTTTTCTCATGAATATTCTATTGTTGTGAGGCATAAGATATAACCATGTAATTCTTCATAATAAAACATCACAATCCCTTCTTGGATGCATCACTATAGATTACAAACTCTTCTCCACTATAGGGTAATGTAAGTACAACTACACTGATTAATCTTCTCTTTATTTCCTTAAAATGTTTCTCACATTCTTCTGACTAGAGGAACTTTGCTCCCTTCTAAGTTAACTTGGTCATAGTATTGGACAATCATGAGAAATTATCCATAAATTATTAATAATATCCATTCAAACCAAGAAAACCATAGATCTAAGTCATCGTGGTTGGTTTGGGCTAACATTCAATAGCCTATATCCTTGATGGATCTACTGATATACCCTCTCTTGAGATTATATGACCCAAAAATTAAACCTTTGTAGCCAAAATTCACACTTTGAAAATTTTTCATATTGATTATCCTTCCTTATGGTCTTTTGTATAATTATAAGGTGGTCTTCATGCTCTTCCATGATTTTTAAATAGATAATAATATCATCTATAAATACTACTATAAACTAATCAAGGTTATATCTAAATACTCTATTCATTAAATCTATGATTATAGTAGGGGAATTAGTAAGACCAAAAGTTATAACTATATATTCATAGTGTCCATGCCTTGTATGGAATTCTGTCTTGGGTATATCCTCCTTATTAACCCTCAATTGATGATATCCCTAACTAAGGTCAATCTTGGAAAAATATCAAGCTCCACACAGTTGATCAAACACGCCATTCATATAGGGAAGGGGATACTTGTTCTTGATCAAGATCTTGTTCAACTCACAATAATTAATGCAGAGTCTCATTGATCCATTATTATTTTTAACAAAGAGAATAAGTGCACCCTAAGGTGACACACTTGACCGAATGAATCCCTTTTCAAGGTTATCCTAGAGTTTCTTCTTTAATTCCTACAAATCAATCAGGTCCATTCTATAGAAAGTCTTTGAAATTAGTGTGGAACTAGGTATGAGTTCAATTGAGAAATTAAATTCACATTTGGTGGAAGGATAGGAAAATCTTCTATAAATACATTAAAAAAATCCCGAACAATAGGCATATCATTTATGTCAAGTTTCTAACCAACCATTTGAGATAAACACCCATTCTGAATGGGAATTAAGACCCATATAGTAGATGTTATCTCCATTAAAGGTTTGTAATTATCATTAAATTGATATAAATTCATAGGTTGGTTTGGAATATTAGATGAAACTTAACTTCCTTGAAAATTGATATGGGATTTATATAGAGAAATCCAATCCATGAATAATATGACATCAAATTACACCAGAGGAAGAATGAAAAGATTTTTAGGAAGTAAATTCCTAAAAACTTCAACCAGAGAGGAATCATAAACTTAAGAAGTGATCAACATATCATTTTGGGGTTTCAATACCAATTCCATATCTAATCATACGCGTGGCATCTTGATACCCTCAAGTAAATCTTTATAGATGAAGGAATGGGTAGATCCATAGTCAAATAAGTCATTGTCAGTTCTAGAGTGGATGGTAAGTGTACCTTTCACCATGTTGTTATTGCACCCCTCATCATAAATAGTGATCACATGAGATTTTCCCTTGTCCCTTGGTTTAAGATGCTACTAACATTGATCATCATCATTCCCCTCAGGTTTGGTCATTGGTTAGAATAATGGCCATTCTCCTTACACTTGAAGCACTAATGTTGGGGAGGTGTATTCTATGAAACTTTATCTCTATTCTCATTATTAGCTAAATTCTTCACATTAATTTAGCAATACATTGCTTTATATCCTTCCCTTCCACACTTAAATAATTTAGTAGTACCATTAAGACAATTTACTCCATGCTTCTTCCCACACATTTAGCATAAAGGAAAGTTCATATTATTCTCTCTATAGTTTTTAGATTTTACTTTGAACTCCATATTCCTTTTATTTTCAAAACCATGAGATTTATATTTAACTACAACCTATATTTTAATCTTGATAGCACATAGAACTATCTCTTTATAGCCACTGAAGTTTCTTATGGATAACTCCCTTCGTAGAAATGATTTTATCCAATAAAGAATTGATCAACCTTACTTTTATGTTGAGTGATAATACTAAAATAATACCTCATAAGTTTTGTAAAATTTTCTTCGTAGATACCAATAGATTCATAATCCATTTTCTTTGACTCAAGAAACTCCTTCTCCAACTTTGTATGAAGAACATGATAAATATACTTACTAAAAAATAAGTTCTTGAACTTATCTCAATCCATGTATTCAGTTTCATCTTATTGCCTCATATTCTTGATAAGATTTCACCATTGATCCACTTAACCTTCCAAATGGTAGACAAAAAAATTGAATTTTTCATGTTTTGAACACTAGAGAATGGAAAATATCTTTTTAGTGGTACCTATCCATTCCTCAACAACTAGAAGATTAAAATATCCACTAAAGGAAGGTGGATGTTGCCTTAGGAAAAACTAAATAGAATGTTGTTCCCTCCTTTTTTTATTTGGAAGTCCAACATGATTCATATATTGAGAAATTTGTGTGAGCATAACAACAATATTTTTCATTCCAACTCCCATAAAATTTGGATTATCAAGAGTAAAATCATTTCATTTTCGATTGAACTCATCATTAACACAGTTTCTTTGAGTTCCTTCCATTGACTAAAACAAAAAATCATAGTGTAAGAAATATTAATCATGACGGGGAACCACAGAATCATGAAAAATAACTTATATGATATCTAAATCATGAAACATTCTTTAATACATGACACATTAGGTTTATCTTAGGTCATTTTTAGTCATATCACTACCACAAAACTGGGCAAGCCTAGCCCCACCCCTTTATCAGCGCTAACGAAAAAGCGCTAATAAAGGGGGGGACTTTATCAGCGCTCAAAAAAGCGCTGATAAAAGTACCCCTTTATCAGCACTTTTTTTAGCACTGATAAATGCCCCCCCTTTATCAGTTCTTTTTTTAGCGCTGATAAAGGGACCCCCTTTATCAGCGCTTGTTTAGTAGCGCTGATAAAGGGGAGGCCTTTATCAGTGTTTTTTTAAAAGCGCTGATAAAGAGTCGACTTCAAAAAATAAAAATAAAAAATAATTTAATGTATAAATATATTTATATAGTTATATAGTTATATTGATATAAATATAATATATAATTTTTAAATACATTTTAGATAAGTATAAATGGACATTTACACTTATTATACTTAATATATAAGATATTTAGTGAAAATGGCTTCTTAAAAAATTTAAAAAATATTTTTAATTAATAATTTGCTAATTATTATGGAGTAATAGTAATTTAATAACAATTTGAAGACTAAAAAAATTAAAAAAATTAAAAAAAGATCTAAAATATGTTGAAAACACAACTCAAACTTCAAACGACCATAACTTTTGATCCGGGTGTCCGTTTGAGCTCTACCACATATCAAATTGAAGCCTGCGACGATCTCTACGTCAGTATTATTAGGGACACCCCAGTAAAGCGTTTTTCAAGGCCAAAAAAGGCCCAAAAGTCCTCCAAAACTGAGTTTTTTGTCGGGGTACCCAGATTTTTTAACATTTTGTGGATTTTCAGCCTCGTTTAAGGGGGTATTATTGGCCTTTTTTGGTGGGGACTGAATTTATTACAAGGTATTACATTCATATTGATATTATGTCTTTGAAATTTCATCCTTTTTTATAATTCACTGCTATTTATAATCAAATATATAACTATATGTACATATTTTTTATATATTTACACATAAAAATTAAATTTTTTAAATAAATAATTAAATATATTTACATATAAAATATATTAGCTTTATCTAAATAATAACTAATATACATTTTATTTAAAATACCAATATATGAATATTTATATAACCAATATATATTAATATAACTATACATATATTAATATAACTATATGTATATATTAATATAACTATATATATATATATTAATATAACTATATATATATTAATATAACTATATATATTAATATAAATATATATTACTATACAAATAAATATAACTAAATATATATATAAATAAATAGATATATCATGAATAAGAGAACAAATCAATATAGGGCAGTGGAAAAGGCTTTAGGTGCGCAGGGGGGAGGTCTCGAGATCAAATCCTGGTGGAGCCATGGGTGCGCGCGCAAGGTTGATTTAAAGGGATAGCGCTGATAAAGGGTGTAAGTGGTGAGGGTGGGCACTGGAGGTGCGGGAAAGTGCTGATAAAGGGGGGGCTCAAGCGCTGTAAAAAGCCCCCCCGAGATTGGCAGTATTTTTTTTATTATTATTTTTTTATTTTTTTTTATTTTTTTTATTTTTATCAGCGCTAAAAAAAGCGCTCATAAAAGTGGTCTTTTATCAGCGCTAAAAAGAAAGAGCTGATAAAAGACCATTTTATCAGTGCTTTGTTTTAGCGCTGATAAAAGACCCCTTTTATCAGCAATTTTTTTAGCACTGATAAAAGGGGTCTTTATCAGCGCTTTTTGGAGCACTGATAAAGGGGACCCCCCCTTTATCTTCGCCGGCTTTATCAGTGATTTTGTAGTGCTGATAAAGGCCATTTTTAGCACTGATAAAAGCCGTATTTGTAGTAGTGTATTCTATTTAAATCCTTTACAAGTTTTTTTAAATAGTTTGTGAATTTTCAAAACATATCCCTCAGGAGTGTCAAACTAGGTGTACATCAAGACCCATTTTCATGCACCAGTTCCTGATTGAGTCGATCCCAATACAGTGTTTTTGGGGTTGTTACCCATAGGTACATCTGTTCCAAACCCACATCCACTTATAGTATCTAAATAGAAGTGTATTACTCAGAAACCACCCACTCTATCCTTCAACAAAATTCCAGCACATTTTCTTATACTTTGACTTGTCCTTAGACTTATCCTTAGACATGTATTTATGGATCTCACTAAGGTTTTGTCATCTTAGTTTATAAAGGTTAGATAAACCTATCCTCTGAGATCAAATATAGTGTCATAGGCTTAACATACATAGATATTACATCATTTTTGATGAATATTCATTATACTACACAAACACACACTTGAGGACCATAATAGTTTAGTATATTTGGAAAATTAGAAAAATAAAACTAGTCCATAAGTGATCTATGTTATCTCCCACTATATTATTCACAACTAACACTCTTCTTAGACATATAATATATAATATATATTCATAAACTAGGAAAATGAAACATAATAAAGGGTGATCTTACATGCTCAGTAAGGGTAAACAATAAATATATATACGTATAACAAGAAAATAAAAGTATGAGAACATGAGAATAACATTTGAAAAGCATGAAATGCATATCAAAGATCATAATATTGAATCATGGCATAAATATTGGAAAATCATAAGACATGAATCATATAGTAATCAAATAACATGAGCAATTGGAGTAGAACATTATCATAATATATGGATTTTTGGCATACAAATAAATATTGAAAATCATTTCCATATTGGTTAAGGCTCACTTCCAAGGCCATCATAGAAGATGAAGTACTTTATTATATCGAGTTCAATCCTTATTCTAGCCCTGTCTTACTGAACTAGGTTCACTCCCCATTCTAGACCTGTCTTATTATACTGAGTTCACTCTCCATTCCGACTATGTCAATCTCATGAGATATATAAATATTTACTAAATGTACTGGAGGGAGATTAGGTCTCACCCATATTATAAGGAAGACCATATTTATGTGTTCCACAAGATCATAAAAATTAATTATATCATTAGTCATGAAATTAAATGGATATAATACAAATTTCATCATACCATAACCTATGGAAAATAGACAGGTTTTATAATAATTTCATCATAGAATAACCTATGAAGAGAAGTAGGTTTCATAATTATAATAAATATAAGTTTTTTATAAATCTATCACATAAAAATATTCATATATATCATACCATATATGATTTTATTACAACTTTATATTATCTTTTTATTAATAATTCCATGTTAAAGTTATGTTTTGGGTAATAACTGCTTCGTTTTTCATACATGTTTTGACTTGTTATTATTGGTCCTCTTACTCTGATCATTATTTCATAATATAATAAATATAAAACATGATATAAATATAAAATATATTCAGTATATATATATATATATTTATAATAATCCATAAAATTTAGTGATAGGAAATGAAATCCACCGTTCATAGAGATAGTAGTTTGTACGTACGCATGAACACTATTTTTCATTTTCTTATCGCTTTGAAAAAAATAAAAGTAGATGATATATATTATTATTTTAGAATAATTTTTATTTCATATATATCACATATTATTATTAAAACCATCCTTAATACATTCCATGTAAAGTTTGAATAAATCAGATCACTTCGTGAGGCAGTAATATGATATACACATGAACGACGTTATCATATTCTCACAAAATGGAAAACATGAAGGTATGTGTGATATAAAAATTAAATAATCATAATAATATCATTAATATTATAAATATCATATATAAAAATTATGTAAATAATAATTATCAACCTTGATATGTGGTAATGGAAAAACAAACGACATCAGTTCGTGAGACGGTAGTCCACCGTATACAAAAATGATGATTTCACAACCCATTTGATGAAAGTGTGTGTGGTTTTAGGTCATAAACTTAAAATAAAAACATATAAGTATATGGAATATAATAATGTTATTATATAGTCATTATATAAAAATAATTTAAGGGGTTTTAGGAGTAAATAAAACAAAAACGTTTATTGAGGAATGTTACCTATTTTTCTGGTATCCTCCTTAAGTTTTCACTAAAAGCCTTCATTGGTTGTATTTTTGCCCAAAATAAGGATTCTAGTATGAGGGGAGGAAATTTTGGAGGTGATTTTGGTATGTGTTTGAAATGTACAACCGATTGTCGTCTATCGACCGGTCAAAGTTATGGTGTTCTGCTAATGTGTATAGCAGCACTCGGGTCGAATCTTCGGCGATGATACTTTGTAACAGTCGTTTGTTTTTAGTTGATTGTATTTTGATTAGGGGGTTTGTTTGAAGAGATTAATTGAAATTATTGATTGAATTTAATTGATTTAAAAAATTGATAAAGATTGGGGTGAGTTCATTATTAGGTAGTTAAGCTTGTGATATCCTTGAGCTTTGCTTTATATTGCATTAAATTAACACCCATGTCACAAGATGACGTTGATTTAAATTCCTAAGTGTTAAGGCTTTAATCCAAGCCTTAAATTAACTTAGGATTCTAATCATTAACATTATTTTTTTATGGTAGTGTATTTATGGTTCCAATAATCCATGGAAACCACATGTTAAACAAAATATGTCATTAATCCATGACATGTTAAGTCCAACATACACAATGTTAATTCAAAGAATATTCATCGAGAAAAATCTCTCAATCACTTAACATAACTAAATTATAACTCACCCTAATGAGAGATTTACTCAGACATTTGGGTTTTTAATAATATGTTTATAATGATTATGATTATAAATTAAGAAGATAAGAAAAAGAAAGGGATAAGAAAAGAGTGGTACGTCGACACACACACACACACGAACAATGATGATAATTAAAAATGAACTTTCGATTGAATGAGGAAGAAAAAGAAGGGATGGGGATTCAACTGAATTTAAACTATTTTAAGAACATTAATATTAAACTATAGAAGGTGGAGGAGAATAAGAGATATTGAAGAAGAAACTTGCATTAAAACAGAATTACAAAAGAAAGGACTTACAAAATTACAATAATGAAGAACATGAAAGTAAGTGAAAACAAATAGGGGAGTAAAGGAATATCCAGTGAAAACTTGAGTATGTAAGGTCCTCCCAAGCCTTTTTCAAGGCTTTGGTCATGCCAATATGATCCCCTCTCTTCTGAAATTCTAACCCCTCTCAAGGAGAGAAGGGGAGAGTATTTATAGCCCAAGGAGTGGACTATTTGCATTCCCAATCTGTCCCTCCACTTTCATCGCCATGTTGGATATTAAGACATCAGAATATGGATATATATCCTTCTTAAAAGTTTTAGATAATAAAGTTTTACTACCTCTATCAAAATTTGGAGCCATTTGGACCTATGTAGCCAAAGTTATTGCCGATTTATTAAACAAATATAATCTGTCCATTTCAATCCAATTTTTTGATGTCAAAAATTTGAAAGGGTTTTGGAATAGGAATATTTCTTCAAAACCTAATGATGTCTTTAACAAAGTCGGCCACCTATATCCCCTCTTTCACACTGAAAAATATCAGCTCGATTTGATTCTTACATCATGAGATATGTCATGAATACTATACTGATTTTATTTATCGGACAAAATGGCGGGCTGGACTTAAAAGATTTATTTGGGCCCTTTGTTCTTAGAGTTGGGCCTTGAAATTTTTATCCATGATTATTTTGGATAATCAAGAACATATGGAAGATTTTAATGAAATTTTTTACTTCGGGATTTAGAACAGGAACTCAATCATCATGGCTGGTTCAGTTTCTTCACAAATTCTATAGGTCATCTTATGTGGTAAATGTGATCCTTTATATTGCAGAATTGGCCCATGATCCCTTCTAATGAAATGTTGTATATTTAATTATGAATCCTAAAAAATAATAACCACACAATTTTTATCAGTAGGGTGAGATTTATAAATAAAATAGTAAATTGACTCAATTGGACTACTTCTAAAAATGATCAAAAATTATACATATTAAAACATTAATATTTCACACAAATTATGCACATTTCATATAAAATCAGTAAAGAGAGTATATAATAATTCATGAAAATATTAATAACATCAACTCCCACACACTTAGTTTTGTGCATGTCCTCATATGCAACAAATATAAAAACATAACAAAATCATTTTCACTCACCAACAGATATTAAAATTTTGTTTTCTCCAATCAGGGGCGGTTTAGACTATTTCACTCATCAATTTTGAATTCAACCACAAGTTGTTACAGAAACAATGTTTCAAAACTAATTCATTTTTTCATTCTCAAATTTAGAAATTGAAAATGTGGATACTCAAAACTCACACCTCTCAAGATGATATAATTTATTTGTGGAGGTTCACTCTTTCACCAACCAAAAGTGAAAATCTTAGAGTTTGAAAGAGCTCTCAGCTTATAATCCCTATACAAAGTGAACAATAATCAAGAGGTCTTTTTAAGGTGGTTTTCTGTGGATATGGGACGGTAGGAATATAATGTCCAATAGAGATAATAAGAGTGTTAAAACACCAACATATAAAAAAGCAATGCACACTTTTTTGAAATAAAACATGGAAGGAAATGAAAACACATATTTAAAAGGGAATTATTGTGTGAAGAAAGACACAATAGAGGAAGAAAATGTGAAGGTAATGAGAAGATGGAATATTTATAAAAAACAAAACTTCTCCTAATAAGAATATAATGCAAGAGCTCTTTTTTTTCTTTTCCTTTTTTTCTTTGTTTTTTTGAAAGTTGACCTTGAAACAGATCTCACACTCATATCCCAACCCATGTTTGATCTCATCACAACACTAATTGTAATAGTTATAACAACATAAAAGGTTTAGGAAGAGTGATTTTTGACCTACCCAAAACACAACCCATTTTTTTGATTTTTTTGATTTTTTTTCATCATTTTTTATTTTTTTGAACACTTGTCAATAAAATTTACAAAATTACATAAATGTAAGTAAATTAGATTCCCCAAAACACACTGAATGAAAACCTCTCCCCCACACTGAAATGGATGCTTTCCATCAAGAAGATGATGACTCGTTGAAAATCAATAATAGGGTACCCAAACAATGAAATCCATTCCCCCCCACACTTAAATTTCAAAAAATTATGCAATGAAAATCCATGTCGATATTGGGTGGGAAAAGGTATTGGGCTTGTAATGTGGATATCAAGGAAAAGGTTTTCATAGGCTCGAAGGGAATTTCAAAATGAGGATTAATGTATGGTTAATGAGAGGCTATTTGGCTATTATAATTATCATGTGGTTCAGAAAAATCCCACTATCAAAAGAGAAAGTAAAAAGGTTGGACAAAATTTCAAAACTCGATGGTGAGTAAGCATGACTCATAATTTTATTTTTTATTTTTTAAGTGATTGTTTTTTTAGGTTTTTATTTTTGTTTTTTATAAAGATACTCACACACAAAAGAGAAAGTAAAAAAAGAAAGGTTTTGATAAAAAAAGTGGTAAAAAAATGAAAGAGAGAGGAATAAGAAGAAAGAGGTAGAGAGAGGAATAGATAGAGAGTTAAAGGGAAAGAGGTGCCCCTGGTTTGGATTTGGCGGGTTGCTATCTCCATCTAGTGTTAGGTCAGCTAGAGAAGTTGGGGATCCAGTGGAAGTCGAGGTGGTTCCCAGACCGTGGGAAGTTACCTGGAAAAGAAAATTCATTATCCATCTAATGAAAAACTAAAAAGAAATTAAAATTTCATAAAAGTAAAAGAAAAAATGGGTTGCCTCCCAAGAAGCACTGCATTTTTTTGTCTAAATCTAGACAGTTGCAGTGGACTACCCATAGTCTGACGGTGGCCATCGTATTTTCTCAACTCCAGTGTGCTTCCAGAAAAACTTTTTCTTTGATAGGCCTGATGATTCATTGGATAATTTCTTCCCATCCTTGTTGGCGTGCTTATAATTCAATGGGGGTGGAAAGAGAATATTTCAATCCTCGCTTTGGTCTTCAACCTGAGGAATGATGTTATCCACAAAGTGATGGCTTTATATGGTTGGAAATTCAGGAAGATGGATCAATTTTTATAGTTCATTTATGTAAGGATCAGATAACACAAAACCACAGTATGAGATCCGAATTGTTTTTGACTCATTTATTTCATCACTTACCGATGTAGAGTAATGGGGATCATTGGAGTCATAAGACTGAATAAAATTTTCAAAATCCTTTAGTTCAATGTTGTTTGCCAATGAATGGTCAATTTCAACCTCACCAGTGATCAATTTATTAATTAGGGTAAAAATATCACAAACATCACTACCATTGGGACAATATAAACACATTGGTTCAGGGTTCACTTCACATATAACAGAATTTTCAGAATCATGGATAGGAAAGGATGAATGTGGGATAATTAGATTTGAATAAACAAATGATCATTCAAGTTTATTTTCTTTATTATCATTCATGTTGGAGCATTGGAGGTTAGGGGTGAGATGAGATTCCAAAGAGTTTTCAAGATCCTTTAGGTCAATGAAGTCTACATTTGTAATGTCAACATAAACTTTTCCATTTATGACTTGGTTAATGAGGATACAATATTCACAAACTCCTCTATTAGTATAACATGAAGAATATGATGTATTGGGATTCAATACCCTCTCAGTGAGAGTTTCAGAAGAATGGATAGAGAATGCTGATTCATTCTCTGATGGGTATTGCATGGATTGAAAAATATTGAACTTGACCAGTTGGTCACCAAATTCCATGGATAAGATGCCAACATGGACATCAATTTTGGTTTTAGATGTCATGAGGAAAGGTCTTCCTATAATTAAGGGAGATTGAGAATAGTTTGTCTCACCTTCCATGTCAAGGACATAGAAATCTGCAGGGAAGATAAGATCATTCACACGAACAAGGACATCTTCAATTATTCCCTCAGGACTAGCTATGCTTCGATTGGATAACTGAATGACAATACCTGTTGGATGTAAGGGACCTAGACCAAGGTTGGAGAAGATAGATTTGGGCATGACATTAATTGAGGCTCCTAGGTCTATGAGTGCATCATCAAAGTTCGAACATCCAATTTGGCATGGAACTATAAATTTCCCTAGATCTTTGCACTTAATGGGTATGGAATCTTAGGTTGAAACATTTTTGAAGGTCCTAAGTTGCCTCTTGTGGGTGCACAATTATTTAAGAAACTTGACATACTTAGGAATTTGTTTGATGGAATCTAAGAGAGGAATGTTGACTTCAAAACGTCTAAACATGTCGAGCATTTCAAGATCGGATTCAAAGGACTTATTTGGATTAGAAACAGCTTGAGGAAAAGGAATTGGATTTTTAAGTGGAATGGAAGGAGGTGATGGAATGAATTCAGATTCCTTTTCAATTTTCTTTTTCTTTTAATTTTCTAGGTCAACATTAAAAGGAGGGTTTGAGGACTTATCTAGAGGCATAACAATTTGCTTTCTCGATCTAAGTGCAATTTCACTTACATTACCCTTGGGGTTGGGTAACGGTTGAGCTGGAAGTTGGGAAGAATTGGATGGTTGCTTCTGACTAAGGTGGGATTCAAGTTGACCAATTTGGGTTTCAATGTTCTTGAGGCTTGAACAGGTGAAGGAGGAAAGATCTTCCACTACACTTTCCCATGGTTTCTTGGAAGAAGAGGCTTGTCCCGAATTGGGATTACCTTGATTTTGGTTATTGGAAAAGTGATTGTATTGGTTTTGGAATTGGGAAGGCTCACTAGGATAGTGGAATCTAGGAGGTGTATTGTTCCTTTGTGGTTGAGGAATAAAAAGATAAGGTTGTTGGAAATTACCAACACCTTGGCCATATTGAAACTGGTTTGGGTTTTGAGGAGGGAATTGAGGGGGATGAGATATGGGATTACCATACCTAAGGCCTTGATTATAAGAAGAAGAGAAGGGCTCAGAGTGAGGTTGGTTGAAGTTTCTAACAAACTGACCTGATAGCTGAGGATTGGTGTTCCGCTAATCATATGCTGCATTGAGCTCCATTGGTCCAGATGAATCGGATTGATCCTCCTAAAGTTGTGGACATGTGTCAGTTGGATGAGATGGAGAGTTGCAGATTCCACAGTTTTTGATAGGTCTAGGAAACATTGATTGTGGAGAAGATGAGGTTGGGGATTTGGTAGCCACAGCTAGTTGTCGCACAAGACTTGTAAGTTCACTCATCCGCTCGGTCATCTTTTTCGGCTCAATTGATTGATTATCTTGGGCTTGTTTGACTTGAGCATGTGCTTGAGTATGGAATTATTGTGTGTTTGCAGCCATGTTACTTATGATACCTATTGCTGTTGCATGAGTTTTATCAACAAGAGCACCCCCACTTGCGGCATCTTTGAGAGTTATCTCCATAGACAATAACCCCTCATAGAAGTATTGGATCAAGATTTGGTTAGGGATTTGGTGGTGTGGGTAGGTTTCAATAAGCTTTTTGAACCTCTCCTAGTACTCATGGAGTGATTCACTTGGGATTTGACATATACCACTTATTTCCTTTTGGATAAAAGTAGTACGAGAAGCAGGAAAGAATTTTTCTAAGAAGAGTCACTTAATGTCACTCTATGTGGTTATGGAACCAGGAGGTAGGTAGTAAAGACATGACTTTGAAGTGTCAGCTTGGGAGAAAGGGAATGCTCGGAGTTTTATTTTTTCTTCAGAAACCCCTTAAGGCTTCATGGTAGAGCACACTACTTGAAACTCTTTAAGGTGGAGATGTGGATCCTCACCGGCTAGCCCGTGGAAATGAGGAAGAAGATGAATCAAACCCGATTTGAGTTCAAAATCAGCCTCTATGTTTGGATATTGAATACCAAGGGGTTGGTAATTCATATCAGGGGAAGCTAGTTCTTTAAGTGTTTGTTCCCTAGGATTGACCATATCTAATTTAATTGGTTGGAAAAGGACTGGTTCTTGAATTATTTGATTATCTCTTATGTTCCCCCTATGTTGGTGAAGTGTTCGCTCAATTTCAGGGTCAAACAAATCTGAGGGATTGTTTGGAAGGCTACGGGGCATTCAAAGAGATTTTGGAAGAAAGAGGAAGACGAGTTTTTCTTTGTGTTTTTTTTTCAATTTTTTTTTAAATTTTTTTGTTTTTTTTGTTTTTTGTAAAATAATGAGAAAATAATGACTACTTAAAGCACCATCCCCGACAAAGACACCATTTGAAACACACGGACGATTGTCGCCTATAGACCGGTCAAAGTTCCGGTGCTCTGATAATGTGTATAGAAGCACTCGGGTCGAATCCTCGACAATGATACTTTGTAATAGTCGTTTGTTTTTAGTCGATTGTATTTTGATTAGGGGGGGTTTGTTTTTAGAGCTTAATTGAAATGATTGATTGACTATAATTGATTTAACAAATTGATAAATATTGGGGTGAGTTCATTATTAGGTAGTTAATCTTGTGATATCCTTGATCTTTGCTTTATATTGCATTAAATTAACACCCATGTCACAAGATGACGTTGATTTGAATTCCTAAGTGTTAAGGCTTTAATCCAGGCCTTAACATAACTTAGGGTTCTAATCATTACCATTACTTGTTTATGGTAGTGTATTTATGGTTCCAATAATCCATGTAAACCACATGTTAAACAAAATATGTCATTAATCTATGACATGTTAAGTCTAACATACAAAATGTTAATTCAAAGAATATTTATCGAGAAAAAGCTCTCTATCACTTAACATACCTAAATTATAACTCACCCAAATGAGGGATTTACTCATCCATTTGGGTTTTTAATAATCTGGTTATAATGATTATGATTATAAATTAAGAAGAGAAGAAAAATGAAGGGATAAGAAAAGAGTGGTACGTCGACACACACACACACACGAACAATGATGATAATTAAAAATGAACTTTCGATTGAATGTGGAAGCAAAAGAAGGTAAGGGGATTCAACTGAATTTAAAATATTTTAAGAACATGAATATTAAACTACAGAATGTGGAGGATAATAAGAGATATTGAAGAAGAAACTTACATTTAAACATAATTACAAAAGAAAGGACTTACAAAATTACAATAATGAAGAACACGAAAGTAAGTGAAAACAAAGAGAGGAGGAAAGGTCTATCAAGTGGAAAATTTAGTATTAAAGGTCCTCCCAAGCCTTTGGAAAATATTTGGTCGTTCCAATATGATCTCCTCTCTTCTGAAATGCCAACCCCTCTCAAGGAGAGAAGGGGATAGTATTTATAGCCCAAGGAGTGGACTGTTTGCATTCCCAATATGTCCCTCCACTTGCATTGCCATGTTGGCTATTCAGATAGCAGAATCTAGAGAAATATTTTTCTTAACAGTTGTAGATAATATAGTTTTACGACCTCTCTAAAAATTTGGAGTCATTTGGACCTATGTATCCAAAGTTATAGCCGGTTTATTAAACAACTATAATCTGTCCATTTCAATCCAATATTTTTGATGTCTAAAATGTGAAAGGGTTTTGGAATAGGAAGATGCCTTAAAAAACGAATGATGTCTTAAACAAAGTATGCCTTATATATCTCCTATTTAACACTGAAAAATATCATCTCTATTTGATGCTTACATCATGATATATGTCATGAATACTATACTGATTTTATTTCTCGGCCAGAATGGTGGGCTGGACTTAAAAGCTTTATTTGGGCCCCTTGTTCTTAGAGTTGGGACCTAAAATTTGTATCCACGATTCTTTTGTATAATCACGAACATATGGTAGATTTTAATGAAATTTGGGCTTCGGGATTTAGACCAGGAACTCAATCATCATGGCTGGTCCAATTTCTTCACAAATTTTGTAGGTCATCTTGTGTGGTAAATGTGATCCTTTATATTGCAGAATTGGCCCATGATCCCTTCTAATGAAATGTTGTATATTGAATTAGGAATCCTAAAAAATAAGAACCACACAATTTGGATTAGTATGGTGAGATTTATAAATAAAATAGTAAATTGACTCAATTGGACTACTTCTAAAAATGCTCAAAAATTATACTTAATATTAAAACATTAATATTTCACACAAATTATGCACATTTCATATAAAATCAGTAAATAGAGTATATAATAATTAATTAAAATATTAATAACATCAGTGTTTTCCAAAACAAATATGTTTTAATGTGCGAGGAAGAGAGGATATGGGGTGACATTTTATATGTGGGGTGAGTGGTAAGCTTGTAAATTTTTGAAAGAGAGAATTCCACCGATGTTTTAAATGTGTAAAAAGTGTCCAAAATGGATAAAATTAACATAATAGGCATGATAAAGTTTAAATATTTCCATAAAATGTTTTTAGACAAATTTATAGGGTAATTATACCATTTTATTTTTAGTTTAACCCCCAGTAAACCCATTTTTACCTTAACCATGATATTTAATTTTTATTGCATTCACTATTCATTTTGGTAAAAATATAAGTTGGAATTATTAGAAATTATAAATTATGATGATTAAAAATATTTAATCCATTTTTTTAAAATTATAATTACATATGTGGAAAAAATTAATTTAAAATTAATCCTGCATATGTGATGAGAAAGTATGTTTTTAAAGAAAAAGTGATCAAAAGTTTACAAAGTTTTTATATTCAATTTCAATATGAAATTGATTCCAATGACCTAAATTGGATAGATAGATGTATAATTGAACTAATTAATCTTTAAAACAAAATTAAAAAGTAATTTAACATTATAGATAAATTAAACAAAAAGTAAATTTTCAATTAAAACTTATTATTTTCACTATTCATAAAAAAATGAATCTTTTCAGAATAATCATGAAAATTTACCCTAAGATAATTTTGACATTACGAATTTAAAAATTAATTTTATTTTATAAAATTAATTTTTTAATTGTGTCAAAAATTAATTTTATTATTATTTACAAAAGAAATAAAAATAATTTCTTTGAAAAAATAATATTTTCAAACATATAATGACTTTATTAAGAATTATGTATTTTTATTATCAATATATTTCCTTAATGAAAAAAATTATAATTAATATTTAAAAAGTAGTTATTACTATCCATTTTTCTAAGTCTAACATTTAGGTCACAATGGTCACATTTGAATAATATTAATAATATATCATGGTTTTGTTAAAACTCAGTGTCGTGTGTCATGCAACCTAACTGAGTTTTGCGTGTAGTAAAAGATAACACATGGTTTTTTTAATGAAATCTTGAATTGGTGTTTCATTTAATGAAATCCATCAATTAATTTTTTTTAAATTAATTTATAAAATTGTCGGGTGTTACATTTATCCTGCCTATTATTTTATATATAACCATCAACCGCTTAAACCAAACCTCTTAATTAAATACATTATTTAATTATCTATTTTAATACATGTCATATCAATTCATTATTAACCACATTATTCCATTACTACATAGGAAACTATCATAACACCACACCATGCAACATCGGTCACAACACAACAAATCATCCTCTGCCTACCCAAAAACCCCACATGCTATCATTTTACTACCATAACCACTGAACACATCACAATCACTTTCCACATCATAATATATACATACAAAAAACTTCTCATATCACAAAACCTCATCACATCCACCACAAAACCACTACATCATAACCGTACACAAGCTCACATCACAACCACATAACATAACTGCTTTTCACATTTTTAGATTTAACAAGGTCTTTACATTACTTCCACTTATTTATTTTAGAGGAATTATCACACTAGAAAAAATATCAAGGAAACCATTTTATTAACCAAATATAAATGGTCAGTGAATTAGAATTTTTTTAGGTGATAAAAAACAACACACAAAAAGGTTTATATAACATATAACCTATTTTGAAAATAAAGCCCCCAACAGACACAATTTTCAACAGGTCATCAAAACCATAAAATTCCCAATATTAAGAAATCAAAATAAGTAAAATAATGCGATCCAAAAACCCTTCCCCTTAAATTTCAATTAAACTGGTTAATTATATTTATTTATTTAGTGTAAACCATCTTCTTAAAGATGAACAAAATCACAACACCACCCACATGATGTAAATAAACGATAAATGAATGATTTCCTACCTATATTTTTAGACCCAATAAAGATAATTTTTTTTACAAGGCTCGATGAAAATCCATAATCAAACAATTCTATATTTTCAGTAATTTAAATGAAAAAATCATATTTAATTAAATTTGGAAATTATAACTCAATAATTTTTAAAAAACTAGGCACTTAAATTAAACTTTTCAATATGAATCCAATGAAACTAACGACACATCTATCTGACTAATATTGATTGAGATATTGTAGAAATAAGTTCACGAATTGGGGTATTTTATTTATCTGATTTTAAATTAACAAAAATATTTTTTCATTAAATTCCTCAATTTAATTCAAAACGTATTGAAAAATTATTATTTAATTTTCATGTTTTAATCCCCACCATTTATTATTATTTCTTTAAATATATTTTGTCCTTCTTTATTTTTATTTTTTTCCTTTGATTGGGTGTTGCACCACTCCCATGGTGTTTCTACTCCAGTTCTCATACCTCTCCCCTAATACCTCATTTATTTATTTATTTATTTTTTATAATTATTATTCTTATTACTCACCTCCCACTTATCATTATTTTCATTTATCTCTCCAATCAACCCCCTTTTAATTCATATTCCAAACCATTATTCTTCTATTCATTCAACTTTTTTAAAAAATTCCTATATATTTAATATACACATTTTTTATTCTTAAATTTCCACATTTTCTCGCTCCTATCAATTAAAATCCTTACTTTTATCATTATTACACCACACATTTTACACTTGATATTATTATTATTTTTAAAATAATTTAATATCCTCTTTTTTTAATGCCACACACACACACAGATATATATATATATATATATATTCATAAACACACATATATATTTGTATACATATATAATAACTCTTATTATTCATATAATATCATAATATATATATATGGAAATTTAATATATATGTATACATACATGCAGATATACATATACATATGTGTATATATATATAAAAAACATTTTGTGACACAAATAACTTTTTTAAATGTTTAATAACAATTTAAATCATGTATATATATATATATATTTATATTTAAACACATATATAACATGTGAGATTATGTGTGATGGGTTTCTTATCAACATATATTGTTTCCAGCTCTACCATGATCCCATATGAAAGGAATTTATTTTTTTTGTATAAATTATTTTTAGATTTTATAAAAAACCATTTAAATATTCAATAAAAAAATATAATGTAAAAAAGTAATATTTGTTAGGCGATAACTTCAAGAACTGTAACGACCTGACCCTAATTACCCAGAGTCAGTGCATTATTACATAACATTGGCATGATCACAAGGAAATCATATCTCGAAAGACCGATCAGTTTAGTATTATTGGAAACAAGATTCATACATAAGTTCAACTTTACAGCTTGAAGAGAAATACAACACAAATATATTTCATTAGAAACATCCAAGGCTCCTAGATTATGCCTGCAGGTCACTCATAACTAACTTCTTCATATCTTGGGAAAATGAAACATAAGAAAAGGGGTGAGCTCAAATGCTCAGTAAGGGTAAGTAATACAGCAAAAAGTGACATGAATACTAATCATGGTAAATAATTGAAACCACATTCCTTTACCAATAATAAACATGAATACTTTTATGGAAAGAATATGAGCTGAGTAAATAATGCCATAATAAAACATAATCATGGGCATTCTACTAGTTGAATGAACACATGAACCATCAATATTATTTCCATAATGAGGGAATGTATAATTCCAGACATTCTGAAACATTTTTTCAAGGCCTCGGCCAAGACATCTAAAAATGATTAAGGACTTGGCCAAAACCACAAATCAAATTGGGAAAGTTCCTCGGCCAATTCCACATCTAGTTGTCTCATGAGACCTACCGATACATCGAGGAGCTATAGTGGGCTCTACCCGTCACTTACTAAGTCCAATACATTCCTCATATGAAAAGGTTTAAACATATCATAAAAATTCGTATTAAAACTATCATATGAAATGTCAATAATTTAACCATAAATCCTAAATGGTATAAAAAATAGCACATCCACAGTCAAACATATCAAAAAACCTTCAATACAATATGGAAGTTTTGTATCATAATAAATAAACTCCAAATAAACTTAAAATCCATCAAAGGATGTTGACATAGATGAAATCAAAACTCTTTTTAGAGAAATATCTCTTTCTATTTTGGAATCATTTAAGAGTCACATAATTATAAAATAAAACATTTACTTTGAAAATATTCTTATAAACTTGTAAGGGAAGCTTCAATGAGTATATAACGGTAGAAAATAGCCGCACCCGCCGTATAAGTTAAAAAAGACATTCTTACATTAATTTTGTTGAAAAGGTTAAAAAGGACCTTATTTGGAAAACGACAGAAAGATTCCTTTATAAAAATCATATTAAAATTCAAACAAGGGTATAAATTACTTTAACCCATATTCTGTAAAATAGTAAGAATGTTTTTAAATAAATTTTTAAGAAACATGGATGTGGATGATAAAGAGGTCCTAGTAGATAATTATGTATAAACAACCTCGAATAATGAAGTGATTGTGAAATAAACCCTTACCTTGTACTTTTACTTGGTTGAGGGTAGGTTAAACTCATGTATAATGGTGAAATAATTTTTATTAAATTATACAAGAATCATATACATTAATATGATATCATATACGATCTTTTAACATTTCTTTGTTAATAATATCTTAGTATTATCATCGTTTCGGGTGTTAACTTACTCATTTTATTTTATATGTTTTGTTACATAAGACATATTTGTTATGGATAGGTTGTTTATTATTCATATCCAGAATGATTTCAAGTTCTTAAACATTATTTTCAATCATAAAATGAGAATTATAATTACATGGATAAGATGGGGAATGAATCTCATCGCGTTCATGGAGACGGTAGTTCGTACGTAAGAACGAGCGACAATATCATTCTTTTGATACTAAAATAATATATAATTGGATGGTATATCATATATACAGAATCATTATCATGTTATATTTATTATTTAATCAATTACAAATCATTATCATACCCGTCTAAATAATAATGTTTTGAATAACAATTACACCACGACATGGAGACGGTAAGCCGTACGTACGCACGTATGGTGACATGTCATTAAAAGGATGGATAGAATAATGAATATGATTGTACCATATTTATAATAACATAAAATTATATATAAGATACTGGATTTATTATTTTAGAAAGGAAATAACAAAGAAAGAAGAAGTTGAAGAAGAAAGGAACTTGGAAAAGGGTGGTGAAAACATTACCTCTTCTTCGGGTTCTTCCTTTTGATTTGATCAAAAGAGTTCCTTAGGATGGATTTATGAATAAAGAAAGGCATCTATGATGAAGTGAGTATAGTTGAGAGGGTATTTGTGAAGAGTTTTTCCAATCCAAAAGGCTTTGAATGTGTGAATTAGTGAGAAGGGGGAGTGCCCTTTTATAAGAGGGGTGAGGGGCACCTTTGGAAAAGCTAGATATATTATTTTATAATAAATTCATATTTGGTTTATAATGTCTCCAAAGTGGATTAGATAAAGGTTAATGTGGTTATGGGTTGAAATAATTTCAACCAATATATTTTAGATAGGTTTGGGTCACTATATTAACCTTATCTCTTAGTTAAATAGTTTGACATTTACCTTGTCTCTTTGTATTTTTATATTATATAGTTAATAAACTTACTATATACTTCCAAGAGACCCCCAAGTGGTCCATTAATGATACACCTATCATTATATAAGTAATTTGGCCTAACCTTATATTTTTATGAATAGAATATCAATTAATAATATAATATTTGTTTTAAAAACTCTTTTATGTCAATTTTGACACTATTCAATAATTGATTTTTGTTAAAGTCTTAACAACATTATTAATTCGAACCAAATTCATTTAAGAAATCAAAAAATGTCATATTAACAAATAAAATTCGTGTATGTCATCAAAACTTTCAAATTATATTTATTTTAACATTTATAATTCCAATTATTTTATTCTTTCATAAATAAGGAAAATAGTGCATCATTATTGTGTCATAAATATTTTTAATTATTCAATGTCTAAAAATTATAAATAAAATACCATTATATAGGAAATATTTTTATATTTCTAATTAATATTTATAGGTGAAAAAATAACATATATAACCCTATGTAAAAATTGTTTTTATAAAAGATATATGCTTATGTCATTTTTGTATTTACTTTAACTTAATTAATATAAAGTGTCCCTATCACTTACAAGTGGATCCATGGGGTCCCCAAATCGACCAAAATATGCCAATGGTCGGAAATGTATCAAACAATAGGGTTAGGACACGTTTTAGGGTAAATTAATATTATTATAATATTATTTTTTTACCCTAATTTACCGGATTTACCCTTTAACCATGGTAAATAAAATATTTACCGAAGTAATTATTCAAAATGACTAAAAATAAGAGTTACCTATTTACAAAATTTGGAAATCTTGATTTCAAATATGGAATCCATTTTTCCAAATTCAAAACACAGAAATGGAAGAAATTAATTTAAAATTAATTCCCGCTGTCAAAACAAAAAGCGCGTTTTTAAGAAATAATAACTATCAAAAGATTGACACTTATTTATGTCCGGTTTAAATGTGAAATTATGTAAAATGGAAAAAATTGTATTAAATGGTAAAATTATATTCTAAATATACTTTAAAAGCACTCAAATTCATAATTTATCACTATTAATTATTTCAATTAAAAAAGTTGTTTTTAATTAAAATTTAGTAATTTTCACTATTCATCAAAAATTGAATGTTTTCAGAAAAATACCAAAAATTCACCCTAAGATAATTTTGATATTATGAATCCAAAAATGAATTCCATTTTGGGAGATAAAATTTATAAAATTTCAAAAAGTGGGTATTACTATTCATAATAGCTACTTTGATTGGTCGCGGTGTGTTAGAATCTCGAAGTTGCGTACAACACATGCTACTGTATTATTCAAAGAGAATCGTACCGTGGAAGCTTGGGGTGTTACATTCTCCCATACTTCAAATAATTTCGTCCTCAAAATTTCTAGAATACTACCACATGAAAATACTCGAGTGGTTCTTCATCATAAGTTCCTCGGGTTCCCATGTTACGTCTTCCATCTTATGGTTTCTCCATAAAACTTTTACCAGATGAGTCATTCGGTTTCTCAACACTTGTTCTCTGGTATGAAGAATCTTGACAGTCTCTTCGCGATAGGACATATTAGGTTCCAGTTCTACTTCCTCATAGGTGAGTACATGCATTGGGTCAAGCATGTATTATCTCAACATTGATACGTGGAACACATCGTGAACTTTGGAGAGACTTGGTGGCATTGAAAAATGGTAAGCTATAACCCCAATTCATTCTAGAATTTCAAATGGTCCGATGTACCTGGGACTCAATTTTCCCTTCTTACCAAAACGTATAACACCCTTCCATAGAGATACCTTCAAGAAAACCTGATCTCCTACATGAAATTCCAAATCCTTCCTTCAGTTGTCAGTATAGCTCTTCTGCCTAATTTAAGCTGCTTTGATGTGGTTTTGCATTACCTTCACCTTTTCCATCATTTCCTCCACCAGTTCTAGGCCTATGAGTTTTCTTTCCCCAACATCATCCCAATAGGTTGGTGTGTGACATCTCTTTCCATATAATGCTTCATATGGTGCCATCTGAATACTCGAATGGAAGCTATTGTTATATAAAAATTCCACCAGAGGTAAATATTGATCCCACATACCTTGAAAGTCAAGTGATCATGATCTCAACATGTCTTCAAAGGTTTTAATAGTTCGTTCTAATTTTCCATCAGTTTGGGGGTGGTAAGCAATGCTCAAACGAAGTTCAGTATCTAGGGATTTAGGAAGACTTTTCCAGAATCTTGATGTAAAATGGGGATCACGATCTGAAACAATTGATAGGGGTACTCCATGAAATCTCAAAAATACATTAATATACAATCTTGCTAGATGTTCAAGAGGTAAATCTTCCCTTATAGCAAGAAAATGAGTTGACTTGGTAAAACGATCAACAATGACCCATATTGCATCGTTCCTTTTAGGAGTCTTTGGTAGTACCATGAAAAATTCCATCGTGATATTATCCCATTTCCACTTCAGTATGGGAAGAGGTTGCATGACTCTTCCAGGATGTTTCCTTCCAGCTTTCACTTATTTACAAACCATATATCTTGACACAAAATCTGCAATTTCTCTCTTCATGTTGTGCCACAAAAAATGTTCCTTTAAATATCTATACATTTTGGTGCTCCCGGGGTGTATAGAGAAATTGGAACTATGAGCATCATCCAAAAATTACCTTTTTAAGTCAGGTATATCGGGATCACAAAGTCTCCTCCCAAATTTCAAAATTCCATCTTTATATACAAAGTCACTCAATATCCCATCATTCATAGCTTTAATCTTCTTTTTAAACTCTTCATCATCGGCTTGAAAACTCTTTATCCTTTTTAGTAAAGATGGTTTGTCAACCATTTGAAAAAGTATCAATGTTTCAACTTTCGTGGTTATTCCCATATCCAACTTTACTAGATCCATGAAAATTGGATCCCTTTCAACTCTCATTTTGTTCAAAACTCCATGATCCTTTCTGATCAAAGCATCTTCCACCTTATTTTCCTTCCCCGGTTGGTAGTGTATTGTGTAATAATAATCCTTGAGTAGTTCAAGCCATCTCCTTTGCCTCGTGTTGAGTTCTATCTGTTAGAAAATATACTTCAAACTCTTGTGATCGGTATATATCTCACATTTTTCACCATAGAGATAATGTATCTATATCTTCAAAGAAAAGATTATAGTAGCTAACTCAAGATCATGAGTAGAATAGTTTTGCTCATGAAGTTTCAGCTGTCGTGATGCATAGGCAATAACCCTATCATTCTGCATAAGGACACAACCAAGTCCTTTCTTCGATGCATCACTATAAATAACGAACCCATCATTACCTGATGGTAGAGTAAATATAGGGGCATCGAATAATCTTATCTTTAGTTCTTCAAAACTTTCTTCACACTCTTTTGTACAAACAAATTTAACCCCTTTACGTGTGAGCTTTGTTAATGGGTTAGCCAACCAGGAAAAATTCTAGACAAAACGTCGATAATAACCTGCTAAACCAATAAAACTGCGTACCTCAGTTATACTCATCGGTGCTGGCCATTATTGGATTGACTTGGTCTTAGAAGGATCAACAGAGATTCCATCTTTGGAGAAAATATGGACAAGAATAGAAATCTTTTGAATCCAGAATTCACACTTGCTAAACATACCATATAATTCATGTCTTCTCAGAGTCTTCAAGATAATGCGCAAGTGATTTTCATGATCTTCATAGCTTTTGGAGTATACCAAGATATCGTCAATAAATACCAATACAAAATCATTGAGGTATTACTTGAAAACTCTGTTCATTAGATCCATGTATACAGAGGGTGCATTAGTCAATCTAAAAGGTATTACTGTAAACTCGTAATGCCCGTACCTGGTTCAAAATGCTGTCTTCAGAATGTCTTCCTTCTTCACACACAATTGATGGTATCCAAATCGAAGGTCAATATTTGAAAATTATTGAGCTCCATGCAGTTGGTCAAATAAATCATCAATGCGAGGTAAGGGATACTTGTTCTTTATTGTAATATCATTGATTTCCCTGTAGTCGATACATAACCTCATAGATCTATATTTCTTCTTAACAAAAAGGACAGGGGCTCCCCATGGAGTAACACTAAGGCGAATAAATCCCTTATTACTAAATTCCTCTAGTTGTTTCTTTAGTTCAACTAACTCCAGAGTGGCCATTCTATAAGGGGTTTTCGATATAGGCCTTGAACAAGGAATTAAATCAATAGAAAACTCAATTTCTCATTCTGGAGTATGTCCAGGTAAATCTTCTGGAAACACATCAATGTATTCTCTCACAATAGGTACATCATTTATTTGAACATTACTTTCCTCACCCACAATTATTTCATTCTCTTCCTCCTCGATAATTGAATTTAGTTGAGCTACTGGGGGTGGATCTAGATAAGAATCAGGTGGTGACGATTATGCTCTAAAGATAAGGTGTTCTTTATCATCATCATCAAAAATCGTAGCCTCCTTTTTCTTAAAATAAATTTTTGCATCATGGTCCGAAAGACAATCCATACCAAGGATTATATCAAATTTAGTCATGGGTATGATGATGAGATCAACAGATAAAGAACATTTATATGCCCTAATGGGAACTAATCCATATAAATTTGTAGCAATGATACTTCCCTTAGGAGTTTTAACTGAAAAATCCCTTGTTAAATCAAATTGGAAATATCTAATTTTATTAGAAATATGGGAATATATGAAACAATGCGATGATATGGAATCAAATAAAGCATTTTCTAAACTTGAGGAAACCATTAAATTACCTGCCACCACGTCTTTCGGGGTTTCAACCTTAGCAGTAGTGATTGCATAAGCTTAGCGTTGGTCCCTAGGCCTTTTCTGAGGTAATTTTCCCTAATGATTAGGATATTCATTTGCATAATGTCTCATTTCCCTGTAATTGTATCATTGGACATTGGTATCATATTTATTTTCTTTACAATCACCATCTAGATGGCCTTTCTGTCCACATTTGTAGCATACTCCTTTTCCTTTTAGACAGGCACCAGGGTGCTTCCTTCCATAATTATTACAGGGTGGAAATTCAATTCTTCCCTTCTTCCCTGTTTCCTTATTTCCTTTCCCAGAGTGTTCAGCATATCTCTTCTTCTCTGGCTTTGATTTAAAGTCATAAGACTTAGAGAATTCCTTTTCTGTCTTGATAGCACATGAGACAATATCTTAATATGATGAGAAGGATTGTGATACTAATGCTCGACAGAGAAATGGTTTTAAACCATCAAATAAATGATCAATATTACTTCTTGTGTTACATATATATTCTGCAACATGCCTCGCTAACCTTGTAAAGTTAGCCTCATACTTTTTGACATTCTCATACTCCTTTTGCCTCAGACTCAGAAATTGCCTTTCCATATCTGCTCGATGGTCATGAGGAAAGTATTTTTCTAAGAAAATATCTTTGAACTCCTTCCATTCCATATTTGATACTTCATCATCTTACTTTTTGTTTTGAATCAATGACCACCATTGATCAACATCTTCAGTGAGGCGGTAAACTTCCATGATAATTTTTTCCCATTCACTACTCCCCAAGTAATGGAATATTTTCTCTAATAAATTTATCCATTTCTCAGCCACTAATGGATTTGTACTCCCATTTAATATTGGTGGTTGTTTCCTCATAAAGCAATCTAACATTGATCCTCCACACTGTGGATTTGGGTGCTCCATACGGGTAAGGTTACTGTTCATTACCTGAGTGAGTTGTCCTAGTATGGTGATAAGATGATCAACACCAGTTGCATCACCATCTCCACTATAATTATCTTGAGCAGGAGACATGGAGTGCATGGATTGATACAGTTTCCATTCCTTCCACTAGGTGCTATTTCTAAACAATGGCATAAACTAGATTTTTTTATGAATCGAAATATATAATTCCAAACTTCTAAAATGCTTAACATAAATTGAATAGTTTATGGATATAATCCGTAATCATAAAAAAAATGTTTACTTTGAGGAAGTATATAATAATAAACCCTTAATAATGATATATAAAGAAAATGAGAATTATCCTAAGCATATCCCCCGGGAGTGTCATAACCAAGAGTGCAGTAAATCCCATTGTCGTGCACCAGTTCCCATTCGAGTCTAGCTCAAAGAGGTGTTTTCGAGTTTTACCCCTAGGTACATATATGCTAGATCTTCCTCTACCTGCTCGTATCCAGAGATGGATGTATTGCTTGGAAAACTCACAAAATCTCTACAATACCAAAATTATAGGAAGTTCTTCTGTACTAATCCTCAAAGTCTTTCTTAGGACTATGTTCTCTAATCAGAGTTTATCTAAATCTAGTTTCTAAGGTTTGTACTAAACTTCCTCTGATAATAACTGTAACGCCCCGACTCAAGTTACACAGAGTCGGTGCATTATTATATAACATTATCATGATCACAAGGAAATCATATCTCGAAAGGCTAATCAGTTTAGTATTATTGGAAACAAGATTCATACATAAGTTCAACTTTACAACTTAAAGAGAAATACAACACAAATATATTTCATTAGAAACATCCAAGCCTCCTAGATTATGCTTGCAGGTCACTCATAACTAACTTCTTCATATCCTGGGAAAATGAAACATAAGAAAAGGGGTGAGCTCAAACGCTCAGTAAGGGTAAGTAATACAGTAGAAAATGACATGAATATTAAGCATGGTAAATAATTGTAACCACATGCCTTTACCAATAATAAACATGAATAATTTTATGGAAATAATATGAGCTGAGTAAATAATTGCATAATAAAACATAATCATGGGAATTAGACTAGTCGAATGACCACATGAACCATGAATATTATTTCCATAATGAGGGAATGTATAATGCCGGACATTCTGGAACATTTTGTCAAGGCCTCGGCTAAGACGTCTAAAAATGATTAAGGCCTCGACCAAAACCATAAATCAAATTGGGAAAGGGCCTCAGCCAATTCCACGTCTAGTTGTATCAAGAGACCTACCGATGCGACAAGTAGCTATAGCGGGATCCACCTGTCACTTACTAAGTCCAATACATTCCTCATAGGAAAAGGTTTAAACATATCATAAACATTCGTATTAAAACTAGCATACGAAATGTCAATACTTTAACCATAAATCCTGAATGGTATAAAAAATAGTACATCCACAGTCAAACATATCACAAAACCATCAATACAATATGGAAGTTTTGTATCATAATAACTCAACTCTAAATAAACTTAAAATCCATCAAAGGATGTTGACATAGATGAAATCAAAACTCTTTTTAGAGAAATATATCTTTCTATTTTGAAATAATTTAGGAGTCACATAATTATAAAGTAAAACAATTAATTTGAAAATATTCTTATAAGATTGTAAGGGAATCTTCGATGAGTTTATAATGGTAGAAAATAGCCGCACCCACCGTATAAGTTAAAAAAGACATTCTTACCTTAATTTTGTCAAAATGGTTAAAAAGGACCTTGTTTGGAAAATGACGGAAAGATTACTTTATAAAAGTATTATAAAAAGTAAAACAAGGGTATAAATGACTTTAACCCATATTCTGTAAAATAGTAAGAATGTTTTGAAATACATTTTTAAGAAACATGGATGTGGATGATAAAGAGGTCCCAATAGATAATTATGTATAAACAACCTCAGATAATGAAGAGATTGTGAAATAAACCCTTACATTGTACTTTTCCTTGGTTGAGGGTAGGTTAAACACCTATATAATGGTGAAATAATTGTTATTAAATTATACAATAATCATATACATTAATATGATATCATATATGATCTTTTAACATTGATTTGTTAATAATATCTGAGTATTATCATCGTTTCGGGTGTTAACTTACTCGTTCTCTTTTATATGTTTTGTTACATAAGATGTGTTTGTTATGGATAGGTTGTATATTATTCATATCCAGAATTATATCAAGTCCTTAAACATTATTTTCAATCATCAAATGAGAATTAGAATTTCATGGATACGATGGGGAATGAATCTCATCGCGTTCGTGGAGACGGTAGTCCGTGCGTACACACGAGCGACGATATCATTATTTTGATATTAAAATAATATATAATTGGATGATATATCATATATACAGAATCATTATCATGTTATATTTATTATTTACATCAATTAAACATCATTATCACCCCCGTCCAAAAAATAATGTTTTGAATAACAATTACACCATGACGTGGAGACGGTAAGCCGTACGTACGCATGTATGGTGACATGTCATTCAAAGGATGGATAGAATAATGAATTTGGTTGTACCATATTTATAATAATATCACATTATATAGAAGATACTGGAGTTATTATTTTAGAAAGGAAATAACAAATAAAGAAGAAGTTGAAGAAGAAAGGAACTTGAAAAAGGGTGGTGAAAACATTACCTCTTCTTCGGGTTCTTTCTTTTGATTTGATCAAAAGGGCTCCTTAGGTTGGTTTTATGAATAAATTAAGGACTCTAGGATTAAGGGAAGATAGTTTAGAGGGTATTTGGGTAGAGTTTGGCCGAGCCAAAAGGCTTTGAATGTGTGAATTAGTGAAAAGGGGGAGTGCCCTTTTATAAGAGTGGTGAGGGGCACCTTTGGAAAATCTTGAAATATTATTTTATAATAAATTAATATTCGGTTTTTAATAGCTCCAAAGTAAATTATTTAAAGGTTAATGTGGGTATGGATCTAAATCCTTTCAAAAAATAGATTTTATACAGGTTTGGGTAACTATATTAACCTTATCTCTTAGTTAAATAGTTTGACATTTACCTTGTCTCTTTGTATTTTTATATTATATAGTTAATAAACTTACTATATAATTACAAGAGACCCCAAGTGGTCCATTAATGATACAACTATCATGATATCAGTCCTTTAGCCGAACCTTAGATTTTTAGGAATATAATATCAATTAATAATATAATATTTGTTTTAAAAACTCTTTTATGTCAATTTTGACACTATTCAATAATTGATTTTTGTTAAAGTCTTAAAAAATTTATTAATTCAAAAAAAAATTCATTTAAGAAATAATAACATGTCATATTAACAAATAAAATTCGTGGATGTCATCAAAACTTTAAAATTATATTTATTTTAACATTTATAATAACAATTATTTGATTCTTTCATTAATAAGGAAAATAGTGTATCATTATTGTGTCATAAATATACTTAATTATTCAATGTATAAAAATTATAAATAAAATACCATTATTTAGGATATATTTTTATCTTCATAATGAATATTTATAGTCGAAAATATAACATATATAACCCTATGTAAATTTTTTTTTTCTAAAAGATATATGCTTATGTCATTTTTGCATTTACTTTAACTTAATTAATATAAAGTGTCCCTATCACTTACAAGTGGATCCATCAGGTCCCAAAAATCAACCCAAAGATGCCAATGGTCGGAAATGTATCAACCAATAGGTTAGGACACGTTTTAGGGTAAATTAATATTCTTATAATATTATTTTTTACCCTTATTTACTGGATTTACCCTTTAACTATGGTAAATAAAATATTTACCGAAGCAATTATTCAAAATGTATAAAAATAAGAGTTACCTATTTACACAACTTGGAAATCCTGATTTCAAATATGTAATCCATTTTTCCAAATTTAAAACACAGAAATGGAAGAAATTAATTTAAAATTAATTCCCACTGTCAAAACAAAAAGCGTGTTTTTAAGAAATAATAACTATTAAAAGATTGACACTTGTTTATGTCCAGTTTAAATGTGAAATTATGTCCAATGGCCAAAATTGTATTAAATGGTAAAAATATATTCTAAATATACTTTAAAACCACTCAAATTCATAATTTATCACTATTAATTATTTTGATTAAAAAAGTTATTTTTAATTAAAATTTAGTAATTTTCACTATTCATCAAAAATTGAATGTTTTCAGAAAAATACCAAAAATTAACCCTATGCTAATTTTGATATTCCAAATCCAAAAATGAAGTCAATTTTGAGAGGCAAAATTTATAAAATTTCAAAAAGTGGGTATTACTATTCATAACGGCCACTTTGATTGGTCGCGGTGTGTTAGAATCTCGAAGTTGCGTACAACACACGCTACTGTATTATTCAAAGAGAATCGTACCGTGGAAGATCAGGGTGTTACATTCTCCTCTCCTTCAAATAATTTTGCCCTCGAAATTTCTAGAATACTACCACATGAAAAGACTCGGGTGGTTCTTTATCATAAGTTCCTCGGGTTCCCATGTTGCCTCTTCCATCTTATGGTTTCTCCATAAAACTTTTACCAAATGAGTCATCCGGTTTCTCAACACTTGTTCTCTGGTATCAAGAATCTTGACGGGCTCTTCGCAATAAGATAGATCGGGTTCCAGTTCTACTTCCTCATAGGTGAGTACATGCGTTGGGTCAGA
This sequence comes from Viscum album, assembly GCA_963277665.1. Classification (NCBI taxonomy): domain Eukaryota; kingdom Viridiplantae; phylum Streptophyta; class Magnoliopsida; order Santalales; family Viscaceae; genus Viscum; species Viscum album. The sequence goes on along the minus strand of OY728146.1, from coordinate 568,434,504 downwards.
CATGTATTTCTCAACAGTGATATGTGGAACACATCGTGAACTTTGGAGAGACTTGGTGGCATTGCCAAACGGTAAGATACAGCCCCAATTCATTCTAGAATTTAGAATGGTCCGATGTACCCGGGACTCAATTTCCCCTTCTTATGGAAACGTATAACACCCTTCCATGGAGATACCTTCAAGAAAACATGATCTCCTACCTGAAATTCCAAATCCTTCCTTCGGTCGTCAGTATAGCTCTTCTGCCTACTTTGAGATGCTTTGATGTGATTTTTTATTACCTTTACCTTTTCCATCATTTCCTCCACCAGTTATAGGCCTATGAGTTTTCTTTACCCAACATCATCCCAACAGGTTGGTGTGTGACATATCTTTCCGTATAACGCTTCATATGGTGCCATCTGAATACTCGAATGAAAGCTATTGTTATAAGAAAATTCCACCAGAGGTAAATATTTATCCCACATACCTTGAAAGTCAAGTGATCATGATCTCAACATGTCTTCTAAGGTTTGAATAGTCCGTTCTGATTTTCCATCAGTTTGGGGGTGGTAAGCAGTGCTCAAACGAAGTTCAGTATCCAGGGATTTATAAAGACTTTTCCAGAATCTTGATGTAAAATGGGGATCACGATCTGAAACAATTGATAGGGGTAATCCATGAAGTCTCACAACTTCATTAATATATAGTATTTCTATAAGTTTAAGTGGTAAATCTTCCCTTATAGCAAAAAAATGTGCTGACTTGGTAAGGTGATCAACAATGACCCATATTTTATCGTTACTTCTAGGAGTCTTTGGTAGTCCCATGACAAAGTCCATCATGATATTATCCCATTTCCACTCCAGTATGGGAAGAGGTTGCATGACTCCTCCAGGCTGTTGCCTTCCAACTTTCACTGGTTGACAAACCATACATCTTGACACAAAATCTGCAATTTCTCTCTTCATGTTTTCCCACAAAAAACGTTCCTTTAAATATCTATACATTTTGGTGCTCCCAGGGTGTATAGAGAAATTGGAACTATGAGCATCATCCAAAAATTCCCCTTTTAGATCAGGTATATCGGGAACACAAAGTCTCCTCCCAAATTTCAAAATTCTATCTTCATACACAAAGTCACTCAATCTCCCATCATTCACAGCTTTAATATTCTTTTTAAACTCCTTATCATCGACCTGACAACTTTTTATCCTTTCTATTAAAGATGGTTTGGCAACCATTTGAAAAAGTATCAATGTTTTTCCTTCCATGGTTATTCCCATATCCAAATTTACTAGATCCATGAAAATTTGATCCCTTTCAACTCTCATTTTGTTCAAAACTCCATGATCCTTTCTACTCAAAGCATCTTCCACCTTATTTTCCTTCCCCTAGTGGTAGTGTATCGTGAAATCACAATCCTTGAGTAGTTCAAGCCATCGTTTTTTCCTCATGTGGAGTTCTTTCTGTGAGAAAATATACTTCAAACTCTTATGATCGGTATATATCTCAAATTTTTCACCATAGAGATAATGTCTCCATGTCTTCAAAGAAAATATTACAGTAGCTAACTAAAGATCATGAGTAGGATAGATTTTATCATTAATTTTCAGCTATCGTGATGCATAGGAAATAAACCTATCATTCTGCATAAGGACACAACCAAATCCTTTCTTCGATGCATCACTATAAATAACGAACCCATCATTCCCTGATGGTAGAGTCAATATAGGGGAATTGAATAATCTACTCTTCAGTTCTTCAAAAAATTCTTCACACTCTTTTGTCCAAACAAATTTAACACCTTTATGTGTGAGCTTTTTTAATGGGTTAGCCAACAGGGCAAAATTCTGGATGAAACGTCAATAATAACCAGCTAAACCAATAAAACTGCGTACCTCAGTTATACTCGTCGGTGCTAGAAATTCTTGGATTTCCTTGGTCTTATAAGGATCAACAGATATTCCATATTTGGAGACAATATGGGAAAGAAAATAAATCTCCTGAAGCTAGAATTCACACTTGCTAAACATACCATATAATTCATGTCTTCTCAGAGTCTTTAGGATAATGCACAAGTGATTTTCATGATCTTCGTAGCTTTTGGAGTATACCAAGATATCATCAATAAATACCACTACAGAATCACTGAGGTATTCCTTGAAAACTCTGTTCATTATATCCATGAATACAGAGGGTGCATTAGTCAATCCAAAAGGCATTATTGTAAACTCATAATTCCCGTACCTGGTTCGAAATGTTGTGTTCAGAATGTCTTCCTTCTTCACCCACAACTGATTGTATCCAGATCGAAGGCCAATCTCTGAAAAGTATTGAGATCCATCCAGTTGGTCAAATAAATCATCAATGCGAGGTAGGGGATATTTGTTCTTTATTGTTTTAGCATTGATTTCCTTGTAGTCGATACATAACCTCATAGATCCATCTTTCGTCTTAACAAAAAGGACAAGGGCTTCCCATGGAGAAGCACTAGGGAAACTAAATCCCTTATTACTAAATTCCTCTAGTTGTTTCTTTAGTTAAAATAATTCCACATTGGCCATTCTATAAGGGGTCTTCGATATAGGCCTTGAACCAAGAATTAAATCAAAAGAAAACTCAATTTCTCGTTCTGGAGGATGTCCAGGTAAGTCTTCCGAAAACCCATAAATGTATTTTCTCACAATAGGTACATCTTGATGAAAGGAAGGACTCTATGATGAAGAGAGGATAATTGAGAGGGTATTTGGGCAGAGTTTGGCCGAGCCTAAAGGCTTTGAATGTGTGAATTAGTGAGAAGGGGGAGTTCCCTTTTATAAGAGGGGTGAGGGGAACCTTTGGAAAAGATAAAAATATTATTTTATAATAAATTTATATTCAGTTTATAATGGATCCAAAGTGAATTATTTAAAGGTTAAGGTGGGTATGGGTCAAAATCATTTCAACCAGTAGATTTTAGACAGGTTTGGGTCACTATATTAACCTTATCTCTTAGTTAAATAGTTTGACATTTACCTTGTCTCTTTGTATTTTTATATTATTTAGTTAATAAACTTACTATATACTTCCAAGAGACCCCCAAGTGGTCCATTAATGATACACCTATCATGATATAAGTCCTTTGGCCGAACCTTAGATTTTTAGGAATATAATATCAATTAATAATATAATATTTGTTTTAAAAACTCTTTTATGTCAATTTTGACACTATTCAATAATTGATTTTTGTTAAAGTTTTAAAAACTTTATTAATTCAAACCAAATTAATTTAAGAAATATTAACATGTCATATTAACAAATAAAATTTATGTATGCCATCAAAAATTTCAAATTATATTTATTTTAACATTTATAATACCAATTATTTGATTATTTCATTAATAAGGAAAATACTGCATCATTATTGTGTCATAAATATATTTAAGTATTCAATGTCTAAAAATTATAAATAAAATACCATTATGTAGGAAATATTTTTATATTTCTAATGAATATTTATAGTCTAAAATATAACTTATATAACCCTATGTAAAAATTGTTTTTCTAAAAGATATATGCTTATGTCATTTTTGTATTTACTTTAACTTAATTAATATAAAGAGTCCCTATAACTTACAAGTGGATCCATGGGGTCCCAAAATATACCCAAGGATGCCCATGGCCGGAAATGTATCAACAAATAGGGTTAGAACATGTTTTATGGTAAATTAATATTGTTATAATATTATTTTTTACCCTAATTTACCGGATTTACCCTTTAACCATGGTAAATAAAATATTTACCGAAGTAATTATTCAAAATGTCTAAAAATAAGAGTTATATATTTACACAATTTGGACATACTGATTTAAAATATGGAATCCATTTTTCCAAATTCAAAACACAGAAGTGTCAGAAATTAATTTAAAATTAATTCTCGCTGTCAAAACAAAAAGCGTGTTTTTAAGAAATAATAAATATCAAAAGATTGACACTTGTTTATGTCCGGTTTAAATGTGAAATTATGTCCAATGTCCAAAATTGTATTAAATGGTAAAAACATATTCTAAATATACTTTAAAACCACTCAAATTCCTAATTTATCACTATTAATTATTTCGATTAAAAAAGTTGTTTTTAATTAAAATTTAGTAATTTTCACTATTCATCAAAAATTGAATGTTTTCAGAAAAATACCAAAAATTCACCCTAAGCTAATTTTGATATTCCAAATCCAAAAATGAAGTCCAATTTGAGAGATATAATTTATAAAATATAAAAAAGTGGGTATTACTATTCATAACGGCTACTTTGATTGGTCGCGGTGTGTTAGAATCTCGAAGTTGCGTACAACACACACTACTGTATTATTCAAAGAGAATCGTACCATGGAAGCTTGGGGTGTTAAAATAACCCTCTGCACCTAGGAAAAAGATAAATTATAGGCTTATAAAATTCAGACTCTTATAGATTCATCATCATTTTCCATAAGAAATCCATATCCCATGGGTTCCTGATGGATCCTACCAGACCATCTAGGTTCTTGTGTAACTTGATTGGGTTATTCTTCAACAAATCATTGTGGAACTAACTTAACCTCCATATCAAGAATACTTCTTAATTTTTAGTCTTGAAATTTTACAAGTTCAACTTTCCTCCCACTGATTCCATGACTCATATGTTCCTTCTCAAGGAAACACCAGTCCATGCCATAAAGACTTTGTGTTCAATTGGGTTATAATAATAATATACCTTAGTTTCATTGGGATATCTAACAAATAATAATTTATCTAACTTAGGGTAAGTATTATTAAAAAACAATCATCATGAAAGTTCTTTACAATCCCAAATCTTTATAAAATAAAAACTGTGATGTTTCCCATACCATATCTCATATGGTGTCTTTATGATTGCTTTAGATGAAACACAGTTTTGTAAAAATATATAGTCTTCTAGTTCATAGCCCCAAAATGAAATGGGAAGGTCACACTAACCTATTTTTGATCTAATCATGTTTAAAAATGTACAATTATTTCACTCATACACACCATTATTTGTTGTGTTCTAGGAGGAGTGAGTTGTGAAACAATTATAAAAATCCCCTAGATGATCAATGAATTCTTGACATAAGTATTCACCACCTTGACCTGATAAGAGAATCTTAATAATTTTTTATAGTTTATTCCATAATTCATTTTAAAACTCTTTGAACTTTTCAAAAGTCTCATACTTGTGTCTCATCAGAAACATGTAACCATACCGACTAAAATAATCGGTAAAGGTAATATAATACCTAAAACAACCACTTTCTTGTGTGCTCATTGGTTTACATACATGACTATTTATGAGGACTATTAATCCACTAGACCTTTCACTTTTTCTTATAAATGTTTCCTTCTTTATCTTTCCTAATAAACAATATTCACATGTATCTAACAATTCATAATCAAATGAGTAAAACATCCCATTTTTATGTAGTTTTAGATTGTGTTTCTCATTTCTATGTCCAATATGATAATGCCAAAGGTAGGTGGGATTAGAATCAACCATGAACTTCTTACTTTGAATGTTATAAATAGGATAATTCATATCTAGAATGTATAAACTATTTACCATATTCTAAATTGCATAAAACATTTCATTATTATATATAGAAAAACTCTTGTTCTTAATAATGAATGAAAATCACATCTTTTCTAAACAAGATGCATAAATAAAATTCATATTTATAGTAGGAAAATCATACTAATTTTTCAATTATAAGATTAATCCACTTGGTAGAGTTAGATCATATGTGATGACCTCTAATGCAGTAACTATTTCTCTATTACCAATGTGAATATCTACTTCTCACTTTATCAAATACCTTCTATCTTGGAGTATTTGTTTTTCATCACATATGTGTGATGCACACCCGGTATCCAATACCTAGTAACCAGAGTTAAATAAATTTATATCTATGGAATTTACATTTAAAATCTATAAATTATTCTCCTTAAAAATGCTTCTCAATTCTAGATACCAATCTAAAAATATTTTATAGGTTATAGCTATAATCGATATAAATATTATTATTATAAAGTATGACATAATCTATAACAAAGGAACATAATTGGGTGAGTATTATGTTTTATATCTTTTCATGAAGGAATTTTAATGAAATCTCTCCAACTAAAATGATGACCCCAAACTCTATTCCTTTGACAACCTAATCCTATTAGGGTCTCTCAACTAGTGTAATCCAAAGTAAACACCAAGAACAAGATAACCAAGGACAATCAAGTTGAACCCAGCTTTGGAACAACCTACCCAATAAGATAATCCATAGTTACTTATCACTTGATTTCCTTACACAAGATAATCCAGGGGCACCCAGATTTGGCATGACCTACCAGGTCAGATGTTCGGGGTCATGACAAGTTTCACTTTAGAAGGAATCTCACACTTAATATTTAAGGTGTTTTTAAAGTCTTACCTATATAATATAAATCATATGAATATTAAATTTATAACCATTTAATCAAATTAAATCATTATCTTCTCATATTTTATTCATTTTGTGTATGAATGCTTCTAGTGATTTAGTTTAATAAATCCTATTCTATCCACCAAATTCACGCATTCACACCATATTAATGTGTAACTTTCTACACAACCCATAAGTTTGTGTTACTCAACCAAAAATCAAAGCCACATATATTCATACATATCCATATAAATCTTATGCATAAGGTATATGAACTCTTCATGTAAAGGTGTATAACTATATGATATTGAAAAGATCCACATGAGTATGCCCGGAGCCATAGATAACCAATCCATTCCTTTTTAGAATAAGGAATAACACTCTAGGTCAATGGGTGGGTCAAAAAAAATTCCCTATACTCTGGAATACATTATAAAGAGTGAATATAATCCATAATAATTCTAAAACCTAATATTCCAAATCACTTTTTTGGTATTTTTTAAATCCACTTTAGGTTGAGTGGGAACCGCACAATCAAACCGACCCAACCCATACAAAAAACCAAAAAAAGTGGAGCCATCACCAAAAACCTTGCCACACAAAATTAAGAAATGTAGTGCCTCAGGATACCACACCTTTACCCATGAAAGTCTGACTTTGGCACCAATTAATACCACTAAACAGAAGCATGAAACCATTACACCCCATACCCCATTAGTAATTAAACACCTCTCTGCCATGAATAATCCCACTGAAAGACAAGATCGAGTTTGTGGGTATGAATGGGGCTAGAACAGAGGACCACTAATCAATGAAAAATAACTAAAATAGAGAAATCATTATTCATAATGCTTAAAATTATCACCACATCATCGATGCATTCCATAAACAAGGATACCATCTGGAAGAAAATAGAGGATGAGCAAGACATAGGATGAAAACATGCCCTAAAACACTACAAAAAGTTCGATGAAATGCTTAGAACATAAAAAAAGGAAAAAACATACAAAAAATACCACATGTAGAGGATGTGTGTGAGTAGAAACCATCAGAGGAGGTGAACTGGAGAAGTATAACCAACACACCACAACAACAACTTTCATAATCCCAAACCACCACAAACATCATCATGACTGAACGAGATGGGTTTAATAATGATAGGAACATAATTTAGAGAATATGGAGGATTTAAATTAATATAAACCGCTGATAAAGAACTATTGAAATTTGGTACCAATACAATAGAAGAATAAGACAATAAAAACCAAAAAACAAAATAAACAATCCCTAAAGATGACCTGTGATGACTAAACACATATGAAGGAACCAAAACCAAAGAAAAATATAGAGAGATTCAAACATAAACTAATGAAACAAATTTGGATGTTACATAAAATTTGAATATGTACTTAAAATTCAACAACAACACTGGGGCACCCAAACACCCTCAAATAAAACAATGGTCTTCAAGGAACCACACACTATAGGGCACCAAATCATGGGGAATAGGAGGGGGAATTGAAGTAATATGTTGGGACTGGCCATGATAGAGAATAGGTGGAAAACACTGAAGACCATGCACACATAATCGAGGGGATTTTATAAAATTTAATATGCACAAACTATGCTAAACTATTATATTCAAGCTAATAACTTCAATAAAAAACTGAGCTCAAGGTAGATAAAAACTAAAACTTATGGATTCGTACCTAGAATTTAATATAGAGATATATCTCCTAGAAGTGATTTATCACATAAATTTAGTATACACAATATTTATATTTTCATAAACAACTTTCTAAAAATTAATATAAAATAAATTTAATAAAGAAAAACACAATTTATTTATTTTCCAAAACACGGGATACAAATATCAACTTTTCATATTTTATCCAGGGATGAAAATCATCATTTTACGATGACTAATTCTTATAATTAATGAGTAATAAAAAATAACCAGATATAAAAATTTAATTAATTTTATTTTATATTTCCACTGGACAATATGTTGGGCCAATGTATTTTTAAGTTTTATCCCCACAACGTGTTGTTGCACAATGTAGTGTTATGGTGGCATCCCACACTACATTATCACACAACATAGTGCTACAATAGAGTATAAAATTCATATTATATTGAAAATCAATATAATATTAGGCATAATCATTAAAATATGTTGATTCTCAATGTATTATAAAGTATCTTAAAAATGATACTCTTTTTCACGGAGAGGACACAAGCTAAGTTATATTATAACATACGCTATATCTAGAATCCATATTATGTCAACAACTTAAAGTTATTTCAAGTTCCAAATTCATACCATGTTGTGTTACTAACACAATGTATGGTGAAAATACAATATATGTTTTTCATAAACACATCCTTATGTTTTACTTGAGATTGCATTGATACTCAACATTATCTCAAAAGGGGGTGCCTTAGGATACATTAAAACTCAATGTAACCTTAAGGAATGAACTTAATATTACATTATATAATAACATAATATTAAGTGGGAGATTTATATAACACCCTAATATTTTATAAAATATATTTTTTCAAATAAATTTAATATCTTCAATAACGTTCATTACACGGAACATTGAGTTTTAAAAAATTGTGATATACTATTAATATTATTATTTAAACATGAATATTATAATATAGATTTTAAAATTGGAGGTAAGAATAGTAAAAATCAAAATTTTAAAATTAAATACAATGGTTTTAGATAAAGAAAATAAATTGATAAAAAATTATTTATTTTTTAAAGTCTTAATATGCTTTGAAAATATATTTTTATCATAAAATGATTTTATGGTTTTTTGAACAAATAATAAAATTAATTTTTAAAACTTTTAGAAATTTTATTTTATAAAATTATCTTAATTTTTGGAATCAACATTTCATAATTATCATTGGGTGATTTTTTTGATTTTACTGAAAAGTTTATATTTTTAATGAATAATGAAAAATACAATTTTTTATTGAAAAAATACTTTTAGTTTACATAATTTAAATTTTTTTATTATTTTAAAATAATTTAAATGTAAAATTAGTTAAATTATGTTATTATTAATCTAATTTAGGTCACTTTAATCAACTTTATATTGATTTTTTATATAAAAACGTTTTGTACTCATAAAATGTTTTCTTTGAAAACCCATATTTTCATCGTGTCTGGGAGTTTAATTGTAAATTAAATTATGAAAATTATGAGAAAATAACTTAGAAAATTATATTCCATACTTATTATCAGATTAATTAATATTATATAATAATTTCAACTTAATTTTTCTTCTTAATTAATAGTAAAAATAGTAAAAAATAATTAATGTGATTAAGGTTAAAACGAGTTTAACATGGGTTAAACTAAAAAGATAAGGATTATAATGACCTGGAAACTTGTCCAATTACCATTTTATATAAATATTTTGACCTTATAACATATAAGGTTATATAATGAGTCATTTTTATCCTTTTTTAATGTGTAAAATGTGGATATAACTTTTTCTTTTAAAAAATTCCCAATGTGTCTTGTTCCCCACTTATAAAAGGGAACCCCAATCCTCTTTTATTCACACTTACAAAGTCTTTTGATTTATAAATTACCTATAAAAATATATTAATTACTCCCATACATATGCAATAGATTCCATGTGTTTATTTGGAAACCCTCCTAAACAAGATTTTGGTGCAAACCTAAGGAGGTTTTTCGAAGAAGAGACATCATTCTTAACCAAGAATTTTTATTTTATTTTTTCTTGAACCTCCTTAAAATATTATAAAAATATAATAATATAAAAAAATAAATATCTGAAATATAATTATATGTTATTATTTTAAGGTAATAACCTATATCCATCTCCTCCACCATCAAATGGGAAACAAAACTGTCAATCATGTGTACAATAGAGGATTTAGTAATATTAACTTATTGGAAGATTTTTTTCCTCAGAGTGGCTTATCTCCTCTCGTATGTGGTTGATAGGGTTCCCGAAAGTTCCTATTCCCTTCCCCATTCATCCTGGATTGATCTCAAAGTCTGCCTCTCCTGTATCGGCTCTGCCTTGGCGTGTCTGGGAGTCAGTGTGACACGGTGGGTCTCCGGCATGGTCGGCGCTATCTCTAGTTCATTTCGGTGCGGCGTGGATCGACTCTATGGCGTGGCTTGAATCTTCAGCATGGCTCGACTCTAGCATCGCTGTGAATTCCCATGGATCCAATATCGGCTTGGCCTGAGGGGCTTGGTCTCACCGTCGTGCTCCCGTTGTGGCTTGGTTTGGCTTATTGATGCATCCATTCTTCCAGTGTGGATTGATGCGGCTTGGTTGTGACAACGTGGATCTGACGGTTCGATCTGATGCGTCCAGGTTATGCCTATGGCTTGCTTCCAGTGCAACTCGATGATAAATCTGGCATGGTTTGGAGGGGGGAGTTCCTGCTTTCAGTTTTATTTGTGGTTTTTTGCAGGTTATTTGATTTGGTAACGTCCGTGATATGTTTTATTGGCCGTGAAATTGGTGATCTGTGAGTTTCTTTGGTTGGTTAATTGTTTTTGGAGGTGAAAGAGATCGATTGGGTGTGAAATTGGTGATCTGTGAGTTTCTCTGATTGGTTAATTGTTTTTGGAGGTGAAATAGATCGACTGTTGGGGAACTCGGGCAGGCTACAAGGAATTGCTTCAGATGAGGATAGAGATGGTCGTCTTCACTGTGCATGACTCTTCATATTTGGATGATTGATAGGGTATGGTGTCGCCATTGGTACCAGACCCATGCATTTTTTCACGGGATAGCTTGCTGAGTTGTCATTCTCTAGTGGAGGTGTGCCTTAATATTGTTGATGCTGGGGGAGGCACTTCTACGTAGTATTGTTCTGGGTTGTAACAATGTTGTTTTTTTTGAGTTTTTTTAATTTCTTAATGTCCTTGAAGTCTTGGTTTTACCACCATTTACCCTTGAAATGGGGATTATCCAAAATCAATAAAAATTTTGGCCTTTAGGCCATTCAGTCCAATCATGTATACAATATACTACCGCCTAGCGAACCGATGTAATTTATTTACCATCACCACATCTTAGAAATATATATAATGATATATTTAATGTTTATATATGATATTTATGACATATTTATACTAATTTAATTATAATATCACATCTACATTCTTATCTTCAAATCCTTTGAAAACTGATAACGTCACTCGTGTATACGTGTGAACTACTAACTCCACAAAGCATTGTGATTTTTTTCATTTTATTTTGAAATGGATGGTAATAATGATATATTTAATGAATATATATTATATATATGAAATAAAATTGTTATTTAAGGTTTTTATATTATCTAACTTCATTTCTCTCTATCTGTTGAGAAAATAGAAACAACGTTCATGCGTACGTACAACCTACCATCTGCATAAATAGTGTAATTTATTTTATATCTATAACTTTTATGGATTAGTATAAATAAATATACATTGAATATACATTATATTTATATCCTGGTTAAAATTATATATATTATTAGACCTTGACCAAATTAAAAGGACAAAAAATATTGAAAAAAACATAAATGAAAAATGAAGAAGTTATTACCCAAAACGTGATTTTAAAAAAGAATTGTTAATAAAAATGTAATAAAAGGTCATAAGTAAATAATATATAGTATGATATATATTATTATGTTCCTATAATATATTTTTAATAAACTTATCTTTATTATACATCAAGTTCAAACTTTTATTAATAAATTCGAGACTTGAGGTCAGATATTTTCATCTCACTTTTACTTCTGTGAGACACATGCCATATTCACCACTTGTTTATTTTATATGGTTTAAATACTTATATTAATGTATTTTATTATTATTATCATGAAAATTATAGGATATTCATATCCATATAAGGTTATTTCTTTCAGGTGGATCATGATTCAAAAGTTACCAAAGTGGAAAGGGTTCTATGTTACAATCTTATTATTTATTGAGATTGTTTATGATTATTGTTCCATTGATGAAATATTATAATATATATCTCAAAAAACCCATGAATATTCATATAATATTGTTATTTATTGAAATCACAGGCTTTAATTTCATTTTCATTTCTTTATGCACTCAAGAAACTAGAAGAATCTCTTTTAAGGAAAATCAACTTTATTTCTCTCTTTGGTAAAAAATCCTTTGTCGACCATACCCATATTTTCTAAAAAAAATTCAATAATGTTTTTAATATTAATTTATGATTGTTTAAAGTAATTTTTTCCAATTTTTTACTTTTTTTAGATGAATCTTCCTATTTCTTTTCAAAATGAGGTATTTTGACCTTTAACAAAAAATGTGAAAGGAATATTTGTTTTAATGTGTATGAAATTAATGGTATCTCTTGATTCCATGAATACTCAATGATTTAAAGCCTAATTTGAAAATTTATAAGGATATTTTAAATTAAATATTTTTCATTAATATTTATGAAAATTTTGGATTTTAAATAAGTGATTTCAAAGTGGAAAGGTTATTTTCCTCAAAAAATGTTTTAATAAATCTTTAAAAATAATTTTACATCTAATATGACATCCTTTTATGTCACTTAATATTTAATGGGGATATTATCCAAGGTAAAAATCCTTATTATTTCTCTATATAGTTTATTATTATTAGTTTTTTATGAAAACTATTTATTTTCATGTGTTATGTTATGAAAAATTGAAAAATTATTTATGAAACCCTTGTACGGGTGATGATGTGATGATATGATGAATGATTTATGATCTTTTGGAACACATATATATGGTTTTCATTAATTAATGGGTGGTTATGATATAAACCAAGGGTATTGGTTACGTTATAACCAAATATGGTGGTTACATTATAACCAAGGATGGTGGTTATGTTATAACCAAGGATGGGTAGTTATATTATAAACTAAGATGGGTGAGATTTGAATTACATATCCCTCCAATACATTGGGTAGTGATTCATATATTATGAGATAAAAAGGACAGTAATGGGAAGTGAACCCATTTTAGTAATGGACTTTTTGCACCATGATAATCTTGAATGTTAACCTTTAATACTACAAAGGTTTAGGGAGTGAACCCATTCCACTCTGATAGCCTTGAAAATGAGCCTTGACTACTAAGTAAATGAGTTTATTTTCTTATGTGTATTCCATAAATCTATGTATTATGAAAACGTTATTCTTTCATAGATCATGTTCTTTGATTTATTGTGATTCATGTCTTATTAACTGCTAAGATTTATGCCATGATTAAAGATTATGATCTATGATATATAGGGAATTGGTTTCTAAATGTTAAGGTCATGTTATCATAACATTATACTCATGTTATGTTGATGTCTCCTTTTTTACCCTTACTAAGCACCTAAGATCATATTTTATTTTGTTTCCTTTCCCTAGGTTATGAAGAAAGATTTTAAATAGGGTATGTATAAGAAGAATACTATGTGGGAAGATATTTATGGGAGATGATGAAGATATTTAATTAAATAATAAGATTATGCATCTAGTATCCAAATACCCTAATCCTTTATAGTTATTGAGAATTTATTTTTTAAATATATTGAATATTTATCTAAAAAGATATAATAGTTATACAGAAAAATTTTGGGTCATTATAATTGGTATCAAAGAAAAGGTTTAGTTATCCTTTGGAAAATAGGATAAGAAAAATTTAGTGAGAACTATAAGTATAAATAGAACTGTAGAAAAATATAATAGAATTTTAGTAAAGAATAGAGAAATAGGTTTCCAAAAAATTACATCCCTATTTGGATACTACAAGTGGATGTGGCTCTAACATAGTTTCACCTAGGGGAAATAACACTAAAAATGGTGAATTGGGATTTGAATCAATCATCACTCGATGCATGATAGTGGGCCTTACTGTACACCTAGTTTGAAAATCCTAGGGTATATGTTTTTAAAATTCACAAACTCTTTATATACTATCACGAATAACATGAATAGTTGATGACAATGAATGAACTAGGATAAACATAAGGTGTCATAGATTGAAAATAAGGTGTTAATATTTAGACATCCTATGAATGATTTTCCATGATTAGTCACTCTAATTAAGGGTTCATTATATTTATGAAAACCATTTTTATTTTAGTAATAAATTAAATATAGAATGATTAAATTGATGTGGTAATAAGTAATATCAAATATTGAAGTACCCTAATTGAGCCTAGTTATATGAATCATGGAAAGTCTCTAGGAATTTTAATTCCTCTCCATAATTATTAGATGCTGAATTAGTAGTGAAAACCTCTAAATGAATGATGATCACATCTCAAGTTTATAATTCTTCTCCAGTTGAATTTTACTAGAATGTGATTCCTAAAAATCTCATTATTCTCCCTCTGGTTGAATTTGATGTTATCTTAGGAATAGATTGAATTTATCTATATAAATACCACATTAATTCTTGAGTAAGGGAAGTCATATTTTATATTCTAAACCAATATGTGATTGTATATAAGTATGATAATAAATATGAACTTTTGATGGAAATAAAATACATTGTTTGGGTCATGTTTTCTATTCAAAAGGTGTGTTTGTCTCATTTGGTTTGGGATGAACTCAAAATCTAAGATATTCCTATTGTGAAAGAGTTTAATGATGTATTTTTAGACTAGTTACCTAGTCTTATACTAAAACGTGATTTTGAGTTCTCAATAGAACTCATACCTCGTTTCACACCCATTTCAAAGACTCCCTATATAATTTCCCAGATTGAGTTATATGAATGGAAGAAGAAAATCCTGAAGAATCTTGACAATGGATTTATTCATCCAAGCGTATCACCTTGGGGTACACCTATTATTTTTTTTAAGAAGAAATATGTATTTATGTGACTCTATATTGATTATTAGTAACTGAACAAGGTCACAATCAAGAAAAAGTATCCTCTACCCCATATTGATGACTTATTTTACCAAATGTGAAGAGATAAATACTTTTCCAAGAATGAACTTCATTATAGATATCATCAATTGTGGGTCAAGAAATCAGATATACCCAAGAAAACATTCCACACAAGGTATAAACACTATGAATGTACACTGATTCCATTATGTCTTACTGATTCCCTTGCATTCTGAATAATTTTAATGAATATATTGTTTATAAATTACCTTGATCAATTTGTGGTAGTATTTATAGAATATATTATTATATATTAAAATAGAAATTAAGACAATAAAGATCACTTGAGAATTGTACTGAAGACCCTAAGGAAGGAAAATTTGTATAAAAAAGTTACCAAGTGTGAATTTTGTCTATAAAGGTTTCATTTTTGGGTCATATAATCTCAATAGAGGGTATATCTATGGATATATCAACTATATAAGTTATTGAAAATTATAATAGACTGACCATAGTGACTAAGATTCATAGTTTTCTTGGTTTGGATGGATATTATCAACACATTGTGGAAAATTTCTCACAGTTATCCAATACACTCACTAAGTTAACTTGGAAGGGAGCCAAGTTCCTTTGGAAAAATTAATGTGAGGAAAATTTCAAGGAACTGAAGAGAGTTTTAGTTAATTCATTTGTACTTACATTATCCTATAGTGGAGAAGGGTTTGAAATCTATAGTGATGCATTGAACACGAGTTTGGGATGCATTCTTATGTAGAATGATATGATGATATCTTATGCCTGACGATAATTGAAGGTTATTGTGAAAAATTATCCAACTCATGATTTTGAGTTACCTATAGTAATTTTTATATTAAAGATATGGATAAATTATCTTTATAGATAAATGTGTGATATATATACTGATTGTAAGAGTTTAAAGTATATTTTCACACAAAAGGAGTTAAATATTCACCAGAGAAGATGGTTGGAATTAATTAAAGATCATGACTACTCAATACAATACCACCCTAGGAAAGTGAAAAAAGTGTTCAATGACTTGAGTTGAAATGACCATGCTATCTTATCCATGACAAGGATAAAAAAAGATATAATATTTCTAGATTTACAAAGGATGGATCTCAAAATATTATAGGAAGGGGAGAAATATTATCTTCCTCAAATAAGTGTTCAACCATTTATCCAAGTGAAGAATAAAATGTGTATAAGGAAGATATAGAGCTATAGAAGAAAGTAAAAAATATTCTTGAGTTAAACCTTAATTATGATGGAATGATATGGTTTAGGAACCATGTATGTGTTCCATCCATACCTGATTTGAAGAAGGAGCTGTTAGAGGAATCTCATAGTTCTATATTCTCTATTCATCCTGGAAGTACACAAATGTATAATTATTTTTAAGAGTATTTATATTGGGATATAATGAAGATAAATATTGCAGAGTTTATACCTCAGTGATTGGTATGTTAGAAAGTTATGGATGAGAGGAGAAATTCTAAGGGGATGTTACAACCATTACTCATACTATAATAGAAATGAGAAAAAATCACTATGGATTTTATCATCGTACTTCCCACAACATCTAAAGGCCATAATGTTATATAGGTTATAGTAAATCACCTTAAAAAATAAGGATAATTCCTAGATATTAGAGAATATTTCTCTCTAGACAAGCTTTCTAGGATATACATTAAGGAAGTGGAAATGTTGCCTAGATTACCAAATTCTATTGTATCTAATCATGATCTAAGGTTTACCTAGAAGTTTCGGTAAATTATTCAATGATACCTTAATACAGATTTGGGTTTTAGTATAACATATCATCCTTATAAAGATGGTCTGTTTGTGAGAATAATTTAAACCATGTAGGATATGTTAAGATCTTGTTCTCTATAATTCAAAGGTGGTTGGGATAACACATTACACTAGTTGATTTTTCATACAACAGTAGATTTCACTCAAGAATTCAGAGAGTATAAATCCAACATGGTAGGATGAATTTATAAAAATAAATCTATTGTGAATTGAACTAGTTAAAGAAATGGAATAGAAATTCAGATCCATTCAACGAAACATCAAGGACACTCAGAGTTGAGAGACAAGTTATGACGATAATCATCAATGTGATATGAAGTTTAAATTTGGAGAAAAGGGTTTTCTAGGAATTTATTCATGAAATAATTTTATGAGATTCATGAATAAATTAAAGTTTATCCCTAGGTATATTGGTTCTTTTGATATTATTGATTGAGTAGGTACAAAATATTATTACTTGGTGCTTCCACCGAACCTCTCACAAGTCCATGATATATTCCATGTATCTCTCCTAAGGAAGAATATACCAAATCCTTCAAATGTACCAAAATCAGAGGTCATACCATTGGAACATGATATTTCCTATGAAGAACAACCTAGGGAGATTTTTGGATCCTAGAGATAAAGTTCTACGAAACAAGACCACTCACTCAGGCAAAGTTTTGGGGTGAAACCACTAACTTGAGAAAGGTATATAGGAACATGAGGATATGATGAGGTGTAAGTATCATCAGTTGTTTTTATCAAAGTTATGGAATTTTTAATAAAAAATTCATCTTAAGGGGGTATAATCTAATAAACCTAGATTTTATGAAATATATCTTTTAAATAAACATAATTTCTTCGATAGCTTGTGTTACTCACAACACTAAGTTTTAACAAACCACAATATACTATTAATATTAGTATTTAAACATATCCATTATAACCTAGCTGTTAAAATTGGTGGTATGAATAGGAATAAAAAAATATTTAGAATTATGTATAATTGTTTTATATAAATAAAATAAATTTATAAAAAACTACTTAAGTTTTAGTAAAGTCTTTATATTCTTTGAAAATACATTTTTCTCAAAAAATGATTTCTATTGATTTTGTGAACAAATAATAAAATTAATTTTTGAAAATTTTTGAAAATATATTTGAAAAAATGAACTTAATTTTTGGAATAAATATGTAAAAATTATTTTAGGTTTAATGTTTTGGATTTTTTTTGAAAAGTTAAATTTTGAATGAATAGAGAAAAATACTGATTTTTATTCAAACCTACCTTTTCATTTAAATAATTTAAAATGTAAAATTTTGTTTTAAAATGGGTTAAATTATATTATTATTAATAAAATTTCACCCATTTTAATAAATTTCATATTTATTTTTGATATAGTTTTTTTATACATATGAAAACGTTTTTTTTGGAAAACCTATTTTCATCACGTCTGTGGGTTTAAATTTAAATTAAATTCTGAAAATTATGTGAATTTAATTTATAAAAATGGATTTAATATTTTTAACCAATATAATTAATATAATATAATAATTCCAACTAATTTATTTTATCTTAATGAATAATAAAAACAGTAATAATTAATTACCTCAGTTAAGGTTAAAACGAGTTTACTAGATGATTAAACTAAAAATTTTAGGGTTAAAATGACATAAAAACTTGTCCAATTACTATTTTATGAAAATATTTTGACCTGATATAATATAAGGTTCTATAATGATCCATTTTGGATCATGGTTTCATGTGTTAAACATGGGTATAAATTTTTCTTTTCAAAAATTTCAAGTGTATCCTCTCCCCCACTTATAAAAGGGCACCACCTTTCATCTCCTCTTCAAATTTACAAATAATTTATTTTAAACCAATACCTACCCAAATATATTCATTAATTAATTACATACATTTTAAATTCAATGTTTTTATTATTAAACCCTCCTAAGAAGGATTTTGGTGCAAACCTAAGGAGGTTGTCTGAAGAAGAGGTATTGTTCTTAACCGAGTGTTTTTGTTTTACTTATTATTCCACATCCTTAAATTATTATTAAAATAAGATAATATAATATCATAAGTATCTTTTATTTACTTATATTTTATTAAATTAAGGTAATAACCTATATCCATATCCCCCTCAATCAAATTGGAAATGAAACTTTCGATCATGAATACGACAGATTACCGCCTCACGAACCGATGTAATTCATTTTCCATCACCACCTATCACAACTGTAGATAATGTTGTATTTAATGTTTACATATTATATTAATGAAATATTTATACTAATTTAATTATAATATCACAACTAACTTCTTATCTTCTAATCTATTTTAAAATGATAACGTCGCTCGTGTGTATGTGTGAACTACCGCCTCCACAAAGCGATGTGATTCTTTTTTCCAATTTTTTGAAATGGATGGTAATAAGGATAATTTTAATGAATATATATGGTGTCTATGAAATAAAAAATATTCTTTAAATTTGATATATTATTTACCTTTATTTCATTCCATCCATCAAGAAAATGGAAACAATATTCATGCGTATGTGCGACCTATCGTCTCTATGAATGTTGTGGTTCATTTTCTATATCTAAATTTTATAGATTACTATAAATACATATATAATGAATATATATGATATTTATACCATTTTTAAAATTCTAGATATTATTTTACCATGATAAAATTAAAATTTCTAAAAATACCAAACCAAAACAAATATGAAAAATGAAGTAGTTATTACCCAAAATGTCATTTTATAATGGAATTATTAATGAAAGGGTAATAAAAGGTCATAATTAAATAATATATGTATATTATTATTCATTTATAATATATTTATAATAAACCTATATTTATTAATACTGAGTTTCAAATGTGTATAATGAAATTTGAGACTTGATATAAGTGATTTTTGTCTCGTATTTACTTCTATGAGACATATTCCATATTCACCACTTGTTTCTTTTATATGGTATATATAATAACCATGAATCTATTTTATGACTATTATCATGAAAATTATGGGATATGAACATCCATATAAAATTATTTATTTTATGGGGCTTATGATTCAAAAGTTACCAAAGCGGTAAGGGTTGTTTACCACAATCTCACTATTTATCGAGATTATTTATGATTATGATTCCAATGATGAAATTATATTATTTATATCTCAATAAAATCATAAAATTTCTTATAATATGTTTATTTCTTTAAATCACATGGTTTCCTTTAATATTACTCTCTTTATTCACTTAATAAACCCAAATAACGCTTCTAAGGAAAATTGACTTTATTTCTCTCTAGGGTAAATTTCCTTTTTAATCCATATCCATGTTTTATAAAAATGTTTTCAAGAATGTTTTTAATATTCTTATATTATTTTTAATTATTTTATACCCATTTTTTAATTTTAAAAAATGGTTTAAAAGGAATATTCTTTTTTCTTTTCTAAATTATGTACTTTTTATTTTCATACCAAAAATGTGAAAGGAATATTTGTTTTAATGTGCACGAAATGAAGGGTATTTATTAATATCTTGACCAGTAAATGATTTGAAGCTTAATTTGAAATTTTACAAGGATATTTTTAAAGTTTTTTTTGTAATATTTGGGAAATTTTCATATTTTAAATAATTTATTTCAAAGTGGAAATGATATTTTCCTCAAAGAATGTTCCAAGTGATATTTCAAAATCATTTTCCATATAAGATGACATCATTTGATGTAAATTAATATTTAATGGGGATATGATCCAAGGGTACTATCCTTATTATTTCTCTGTATAGTTTATTATTATTAAATGTTTATGAAACCATTTATTTTAATGGTTTATATTATAAATAATTAATGTAATTTTTATGAAATGTGTGTCCCTTGCGTGGGTTATGATATGATGGTATAATGAATGTTTTATGATATTGTGGAAGAAATTTACATGGTATTAATTATGTGAAGGGTGGTTCCATTATAAACAAAGGATGGTGGTTATATTATGACTAGGGATAGTGGTTATGTTATAATTGAGGACGGTGGATATGTTTTAACCAAGGAAAGGTGGTTATGTTATAAATTGAGACAGGTGAGCCCAAAATTATATAGACTTTTAATATATTAGGTAATGATTGATATCTTGTGAGTTAAATAGGATTGAAATAGGGATTGAACCTAATTTTTTATGGGAATTTTTCCTTTATGATAGTCTTGTGTGTGAACCTTGGATACTACGATGGATTAGAGAGTGAACCTATTCCACTATGATATTCTTGGAAATGAGCCATGAATACTAAGGAAATGATTGTATTTTCTTATATATAGGAAAAAAATATATGTTATATAGAAATTTCATGCTCTTATGGATTATTTTTCTTGATTTATCTATGATTTATGTCTTATGAAATGATAATATTTACGCCATAATTTAAGATTATGATCTATTATATGTAGGGTATGGGTTTTCAAATTTTAAGCTCATGTTCTCACACCCTTATACTCATGTTATGTTGAAATATCCCTTATTTACCCTTATTGATAATCTGAGCTCACCATTTTTTATATTTCCATTACCAAGGTTAAAAAGAAATATTTTAAATAGGGTATGTTTAATAAGAGTGATATATGGGAAGACATTTATGGGATATATTGAATATCTTTTATGAAATAAGAAGATTGTGCATCTATTCTCCAAAGACACTAACCCATTATGGTCCTCAGGTGTGTATTTTTTAAATTTACTGAATATTAATCTAAAAATATGTAATATTTATATACAAAAATTCTCAATAATTATAATTATATTATATGTTTTATAAACATGTTATTCATTACAAAACATAGGAAACATGTTGTTTCATTGAAGAATGTGGATCATATACCACTGATGGGTTTTGGGGTTTCATCATATGAACATGAAAGTGGAAGAAAAACCATGTAGTGGTTCATATATCCTCAATGAAATAAACATGAAATATATATAAAATTAAGAACATATACTTATTCATACCTTTATACTCCAAGAAATGACCTGTATCACTTTCATGTCGAATGATAATGATTAATTTAAATAACTAAATTAGTAAAACAAAAGCCTATTAACTATAAAAAATTACATTGGATGTTAAATCCACTATCATATTATGAGTATTCCTATACATCTAGATGGATTCTAGTGTATTTGTTGTATATGATGAATGCTTCTATGAGAATGAAGAGAGATTCAGAAATATTTGCATAAAATTGACACTCATTCACAATTCACAATAGGATGGATCACATACCTTTATATAACCAACCTCAATGATCTCCATTTAATTAAACATGTTGTTTATTTTATGAGGTGTATATGTTACATCCCATCAGATTAATCCATTGAACCTATTAAATTTTCATGAAAACTATAATAAATCCATTCATAATAGATTATAAATTCAAAGAAACAATGTGGTAAGGAGGTGGATGATGCATATAGTTTCCCTATATCATGTTGGGTGCAACATGTTCTCATGATTAGGCTTAAGGATACATTGGAACCAACCTATCCATAAGTCATATGTATCATATATATATATTATTTTAGTAAACATCTTGTAGTCTTAATGCTGATAAAAATTAATATCTATTAGAACTCATTTTAGTGCTGATAAAGAGTATCAAAATTATATAATCCCACATACATATATACATATACATACATATACATATTAAAGTGTGTGAATTTATATAGGGAGTTTGGTTTTCATTATGAGTGATATCCTTCTATCACATAGAATTATATGCATTCCATAAAAATTCTAGAAAGTGATTTTTGATTCATTTGTGACTTGTAAGAAAAAAAACCACATATTAAATTGATGTTTGATTTTTCTAGAATGATATAAAGTCTATTTTAACTATTAAAAATCTTTTCAATTCTAAAAACATGCATATGATATTAATAAATCAAGAAAAATATCATATTATCATGAAACTTTATAATAATGATCTTTGATTCATTTATAACTTATAGGAAATAATCACACATTAATTAGATATTCAATGTGATATAAATGATTAAAAGTCCATTTTTAAGTTTTATAAACATTCACTAGTAGAAATATGACCTATACCAATGGTTTTGACCAAACCATTGGTAAAGGTCACTAATTTGGATCTATACCAACAGTTTTGCCAAAACCATTGGTATAGGTAACTTATATAGACCTATACCAACAGTTTTGGCCAAACCTTTGGTACAAGGCCACTAATTTGGACTTATACCAACAGTTTGTCCTAAACTATTGGCATAGGTCACTTATATGGACCTATACAAACGGTTTTGGCCAAAAGCATTGGTATAGGTCCAATATAGTGACCCTATACCAACGGTTTTGGCCAAACCGTTGGTATAGCTAAAAAATTCAAAGCACACATATTGACAGTTCTCAAAACCATTGGTATAGGTATATACCAACGGTTTTGAGAACCATTGGTATAGGTACAAGCATTCTTTTATGGAATATTTCATTTAATAACATTAAATAAATCAAAATTTAAAATACTTATGAATATACATTTACATATACAGATACATATATATATTTAAGAAATTATATTAAAAAAAGTCATATTAGGTTAGTGGTTAGGTCATTGGATTTTAAACTGGTGGTGCTGGGATCAAAACCAAGAAAATTTTATTTTTTTAATTACCTATACCAACGGTTTTATGAAACCGTTGGTATAGGTTTTTCATATGACCTATACCAACGATTTTCCCAGAAATGTTGGTATAGACTTATCCCCGTGCCAAACTAGCCAACAGTTCTCCAAACCGTTGGTATAGCCTATACCAACTGTTTGGAGACCTATACCAACAGTTCCAAACTATTGGTATAGGGTGTTTTTCTATTACTGATTCCTCAAATGTTCAAAACTAAGTGAACAATATTGGAATATCATAAAATTTAGGACACTAATAATTGATTCATTTGTGATCCATAAGAAAAAACCACACATTAAAATAAATCATGATTTGTCTAAAATGATATAAAGTGTGTTTTTACTATTAAATATATTTTTAACTCTACAAGCATGCATTTTAATTTAATAAATATTGAAATAGGTTAATATTATCATGAAAATGAGAATATATTTAATTCATTTATAACCAATAGGAAGAACCCACACATCAATCTGATACGTAATGTGAAGAAAATGAGTAAAAGTGTATTTTTATATTTTATAAACATTCATCAAATTATCAAAACTGAATGAACCCAATCATAATTACATAAAAATTTATGGCAATGATTATTGATTTATTTGTCACCTATAGTTAAAACAAATTCCAAAATGATGTGTGATATATTTGGAATAAGAAAAGGAGTATTTATATTACTAAAAATCATTAAAGTCTTACAAACCTATATAAAATGATAAAAAATGAGTAAATAAACTTATATTATCATAAAAATTTAAGACGATATTTGTTAACTAATTTTTTACCTATAGGAAAAATTTACACATCAATTCAACATGTGACATTTCATTAATCTTGCAAATTGATTTTTTTTATAATTAAAGATCTTTGTTTTTTATAAATGTCTATGAACATCAAAACTGAACAAACTAGTTGAGATTATCATGAAAATATAGGGTAACAAGTTCTGATTTATTTGTGACTTTTTGAAACAAACTACTTATCAATCCAATTTCTAATATTGATAGAATGATTCAAAGTTTAGTTTTAAACTATTATTTGTATTTATCATAACTTTAATGTATTAATCTATGATATGTGATTTTATTTATTAATGTATTCTTTTTTTAATTATATATCACAAACCATTAATTTTTATACTATGAATTACTTAAAATTTATAATGTATTATACGAAATTAAAATTATATTTACTTTTTAATTATTTATATTTTATTACTAAAATAAGTATTTTTTATTACAAGAACATGATTCTTTTTTATGAGGTTGGGTTGATCCTTGGAAATGTATATTATGAGTTATTTTTTATTGGTTGTAATTTTTTCTGTTTGTAATTATTATACTTCTATGTAATTGTTAAATGCATTGAAATAATGAAATGTAAATATATATTTATTTTAAAATTATGTAATGTACATATATTTTTTATTATGTGAAAATATTAAAAATTTTCAATCTAAAATTTGTTTTTTGTTTGATATTAGCTATTACGGTTATCTATTTATGAAAAAGTGAACTATAACAGCTGGCATGAGATTTTATTAGTGCTAAAATTTAGCATTGATAATGATCATAAAACTTTATAAACACTATCATTATAACCATTTTAAAATCACTAATAAAATCCTTTTTTAACACTGATGAAGACTCTATTTATAGAGGTAAAATTCAATAAATTCTTTGTAAATCAATATATAATATATCCCAAAAACCAAACACTTTAATTTGATGACATAGGATCACTAGATATCAACATTGGAAGAGTATCATAAAGTGTTGATAATTGAATCTCCATATCATATCAAAACTTCCAGAACCTTCCTCTAGATGAAACAACTACTCTCTACTATATATCAATATAATTTCAACTCATATGACTCTATATGGATTATTCACTACAATGATAAAAAGTAGATCCCTACAATTTCATCTCTATATCTTCTTCTTAGCTAAAATGGACAACCAAAATTCATTATCTCATAGATTCACCTAACGTTCTCCATCCCCATCCCTGAAACAACTCAAATGGATGAAAATATGTTGTTTATTGAAGACTCCCTATGAAATTATTTATGAAATGAGTTTGATCAAACATAAAAATAATTTAATCTATTTATATAAAGTGTTCTTAAAAATCCTATGGTGTTAATTTTTTTAAGATATCAGATGAAAAAATTGATTCATCCTAACAATAGTTTATCAATTGTAAATTTTTTAATGTCCTTGATTTGGTTTACCTAAACATGAATTGAACCAAGACTTAAAATGGATTTATCCACACCTCATTTTATAGTATAGAGTATTAACTAATAGTTTTGGTTTGGTAAACCACATGGAGAGACTATACTATTAGGGAAGAAATAGTCATATGAAAAACCGATCACCTGTACTACTGATAGACCACAGGAAGTATGATTGAAATATCCACTAGAAGTTTACACTCAGATCAGTGCAGTGGGAAACTAAAATTCCCAAACTATATTTCCCCTTTGAATGAGTGTATCAAAAGTAGGATTCCAATGCACCCTAACTACTAAACAAATTTGACCTCACACACACCTTAGAAGAAAACATAGATGCAACAGAAATATAGACATTGATAACACATGAAACTGAAGTATGTGAAGAAGTAAATGAGCATATGGGATCTAAAATACTTTATAATTTTATCCTACATGCGTAGGTTGAACCAATATAACTTATTTAATATATCACAAGTATAAAGATAATAAAAAACCAACAAATAACATTAATAATATTTCATTACAGAAATATTAACACCCTATAAAAATCTAATGCATTATTACTTTTTTATGTCTCTTATAATACTCAAGGACATTCCACACTTCATTTTATAGGAATATTTTTCAGTTATCCTAGTCACACAACTTTTCCATCTTCATGGATATGCCTCTAAAAGGAATGTTTCTGGTGATCACCCATGACATTGTTGACCACAACTGCTTGCTCTGATAAACAATTATAGATTCGTATTTCTACATAATTACTCCTAGAAGATTAACTAACATTATGGACCACCCTTAATGTTATCATAAGTAAAAAATTCCAATGTCTTAACTATTGCTGAAGCGAAGAACTGCCACTAACAGTACACCGATCCCAACTATCTAACGCTAATCAAACTTTAGATGAACATAAATATGATACTCCAAATTACGATGATCTCATCTTTCAATGCTCATAATAAGGATTCACAAACTAAGAATATCCCACTTAAATAACTATTCTTGGGAAAACCTCATCAATCCTCCTCAATAGTAATAGTGTTCCTATACTTTTTTTATTCCATTAACCCAATTCCTAATGAAACATGATGTTACCTTAAAATTTATTAAGCTAAATTCTTGGTGAACATGTCACACCCTGAACCTTGAAATTATTTTATTTTATTATTTTCGAGGTTTAGGTGAAGTCTTGATTTTAATTTTTGAGTTTTTATTTAAAAATGAGTGTTTTGGGCTTGGTAGTATATAGTGCACGAGAAGAGCACAGTTGAAACCATACGGCTTTGCCCAGGTCACCGTGCGGCCTGCTCGATGTTCAAAAAAATTAAATAACTAATAAGATGAAAATAAAAAGAAATGAGAAAAATAAAATAAAATTAAAAGTTTTGTTTCAATAATAATAATAATTATAATAATAATAATATTATTATTAAGCCTATTATTGTTATTATTATTATTAATTTAGTATTTTTTAGGTTAGGGTTTATCCTCCCCACTCTTACCTTTCCCCTCTCACACACCCCCTTTATCCCCCCTTCCCTATCTGCTCATGCGACCCCCTATTGTCCAACTCTCTTTTGGCGCGCCTCCCACTCCTCCTTCCGACTATCTCCCCTCTAGTGGCCTCTCCCTCATGTGACCCCATCGGTGCCACACTCTCCCTATCTTAACCTCACCGGCACCTCGCATGAACCTGTAGACGCCCCACTCTCCCTTGCACAACACCCCCAATGCCCTCCTCTATGGCAGCCACACTTCCTCCCATTGGCGGCTGCACCCTTCTAGGTAAAGGGTTCGATTTCTCTTTATTTAGGGTTTCAGTTTTCCAATGGGTAGGGTGTTTGGTTTAGGGTTTAATCTTGAGTCTTTTGGTTTGATCTATTGGATTAGGGTTTGATCTTGGTTACTTGTGGTGTGGTTGAGGTACAGTTGGAGATTCAAACTAGTTTTTATGATATTTGACATCAAAAGTAAGTGATTCTAGGCTTAACCATTTATAGATGAATTATTTATGATTTATTGATTATTTTATCATGTTCTACGATTTATGTGTTTGGTGTGAAAGTGGTTTTTAGAAATATTTGATGTGAAATTGAATAGAAAATGGGGGTTTCCATGTGATATCAGGTATATTTTGTATGTAAATATTTTTGTTCTTCTTACCAATATTTTATAACTTGTTTAAATAATTTATTAAATTATGTAGATACTATGAACTATGATTTGAGATAGTTTTGGTGTTCGGTTGAATTTAAAAAGATTTTTTTGGTGTATTTTGGGTGTAAATCCTTATGGTGTTTCTTGAAGTGATTTTATAAATTGTTTAAATGATTTATTGAATTATCTAGGTGGTGTGAATCATGTTTTGAAATGGTTTTGGTGTGAGTTTGGTTTCAAAAGAGGTTTTGGGTGTGAAAATGGTGTATTGTGATGTGTGGTGCATTTTTTGGTTGATGGAATGTTAAAATGTTGTGCTATGTGACATATGAAACTTTTTTGAGTACAATGGGGAACTCGGGTAACTAGGTGGGTTGACTAGAACTGGTATGATAGTGACAAGGAGGTGGATATAAATCGTTTCCACATAGTAGTATTTAGGATGAAAACACTAACTAAATATGGATGATGATTGATGGCCACAAGAATTTTGGATGTTTCTTCTCTCTAGTGGCTTGTGCACAAGAATTCTATTGGTTGTGGTTTTTATACCACATTTCCCTGAGATACGAGGTACCTAGTGTCCCATTGTTAGTTAGCACATAAGAGTATTTCCTATGAATAGTTCTCATTAGCTATTTCACACTTATCATAGGCATATTGTATCTTTGGTTGGTAATTTAAAAAGTAAGAGAATTTTATTTAAAGTTTATTTCTTTAAAATTATTTTCCATTCAAAGTTATTTCCTTTAAAAATTGTTACCATCAATTTATTTTTTTAAAAAATTGAAAGTTATTTATCTTATAGTGTTTATAGCATGGAATCTTGTTTTGGGTTGCATCCTACTAGGTTTAGGTTCACACCCTACTTACACCTTTTGGTGTAAGTAGATTTGGTAATGTTTGAAACAGGTAAGGGAAAAGATTTTGGAGATGGTGGTTTGGGTTGCTAGAGGTTATTCATGGTGGGGTGTTGTGGAGATGGCTTGAGGATGGTTCCCTCTTTCCATGTGGTGGGTTTTGAGATATTTTTTAGTCACCTTCCTTTTTGGTAGTTTTTGGGATTTTGTATAAACCTTGTGACCAAATTCTTAAAATTGTTTAAGGATTGTTTAGTTTGAATTTTCAGATTTTTTTATTAATTTTTATTAGTTTTTAATGATTATAAAATTCTGGTAAATTTCTCCCACTCCTTATTTATGATACCCAGGCACTTGTGACATCCCGTTGGGATCAGGAATTCCTATTAGGCCTTTCTAAGGACCAGGACAGACATCGTTTTGGATGATGACCTAGCCTAGTTTGTGACAAAATGGTATCAGAGGAGGGTTCTCTGTTTAGGTTATTTTATTTGGGATGAGTCTGGTTAGAAAGGAGATAGTACTTTTGGGGCTCATAGTTCTAGTTTCGAGTAGGGTGCCTATCCAACACACCTCATAACAGACCTCGAGTCGCTATGGGATGTTGGGATCTTTGTTTGAATTCTCTTCTAGGTGGGACATGCACGTTGTAGATTGCATGTGGAAAATGGCTAGAGGTGAAGTGATTTGATCATTTCTTCATTGTGAAAAGATTTATTTATTTACATTTGGTATTATTGTTGAATTTTTCAGACCTATCGTACTAATAATTTTTATTGTGATTGTTTCTTTTTGTAGAAAAATGCCTCCCCCGAGAGCTATTTTGCACCCATGGGAGGAAGCTAGAGAGATTTATCCCTCACCGCTTGATCAGAGGTTGGTGGAATCTATGGTCTATGATGTTCAGGATCTGGCATAGGGAGCGGGTCCTAGTCCTGATCTAGTTAGGAAAGATGAATCTAGTATTAGTAAGGATGAAGCCCATAAGTTTCTCAAGAACAAACCTCATTCTTTTCAAGTTATGATGAAGCCTTAGGAAGCAGAGGAGTGGCTTGAGAAGATAGAGTGCATGTTCGAGTTCCTTGATACACCTGAAGAGGTCATTGTGAAATGTGCCTCATTTTTGCTAGAAGGTCCCAGTCGAAGGTGGTGGGACTTAGTGCTTCAAGATGGGAAGCATGAGTAGATGGGTTGGAAGGAATTCAAGGATATATTCAATGACCAGTACTATCTTGAGGTCTTGGATTATGCCAGATTTTTAGAGTTTATGGATCTCATTCATGGGGACCATTTAGTGATGGAGTATACCAACTGCTTTGCCGAGCTAGTCTAATATGCACCTAAAATAGTCTCTAATAAGCAGATGAAGGCTCATAGGTTCAAAAGGGGTTTGCGACTAGAGATCTATTATCAGGTATTATTATTCAAGATAAAGACCTATGGTGAGGTAGTTGATCGAGTATGTATGGTGGATATTGACTACAAGGGTAGGTCTAGTTCCTTTAGGGCTACGTCAGTATTGGGCAGCAGTAGTTAATCCGAGAAGAAGAGGAAGCATGATAAGTAGGGGAAGAAGGGAGGTGGTAGTTCAGGACATCCTTCTAGGAGGACTCCATATGTAGATTTTGGTGCATGGTCTGTTGTGTGCCATCAGTTCGGGAAGGTAGGGCACATCTAACCAGCATGTACTTTTCCTCTTAGGCATTGTCATCGATGTGGATTTATGGGGCACTTACATTATTTTTGTAGGGAGACACACCCATACCAGAGTGGGGCAGGATATGTGGCTTCCAGGTGAGTGTCAGTTCAGTTGGAGCCATCCAGAATGGCGGGATCTTGGTTTGGTGGTCATGGAAAAAAAACTAGATCATATTCTAGGTTAATCTAGTTCATAGCAGAGATGTAGGTGAGTGGTCATTCTCAGGCAGAGAACATACATCCTCATGCTATGGACTAGGCACCAACGAGACCAGATACAGGACCCTCAATAGTTTGAGGTACCATTCTGATTTCATATTCTATACCAGCTATTTTATTTGATACTGGTGCTTCTATTTATTTTATCTCTACCAGTCTTGTAAATATATTGGACTTTCCAATCGAGTTGATGTCTTTTGAAATGGATTTGGTAATGCTATTGGGTAAGAAGGAGCAGGGTCTCATGTGCCCATCTTGTACACTCTATGTGTCAGGAGTTGAGATGGAATCATATATTCTAGTCTTGGATATGGACCTTTTCAATGTAATCCTTAGTATGGATTGTATAGTGTGCTTCCAATTGAATATCGATTGTTATAGGTGATGGGTGAGTTTCATGGAATCAGATGGGATTCCTCAGGTTTTTCTCAGGGAATGAGATCCTCGATCAGGTCATGTTGGACCTCTACTCTCGGAGTTGGGGAATATCATTTTTCAGTTATCATCACTCATGATAGAGGATGATGGTGGTGATTCTAAGGGTAGATTTCCTCCTGTAGTGGATGAGTTCCTAGTGGTACTCCCAAGTGATTTTTTGGGTTTACCCCTAGAGCAAGATGTGGATTTCTCAAATTATTTGGCACCGGGAACACAACCCATATCTCTTCCCTCACATCGTATGACCCACAATGAGCTGAGTTAATTAAAGATACATTTAGATGATTTTGAATCTAAAGGGTTCATTTTCCTGAGCATCTCTCTTTGGTCCACTCCTGTTCTATTCTTGATGAAGGCTGAAGGATATCTCTGATTGTGCATCGATTACAGGAAGTTGAATAAGGTAACCATTAAGAGTAAATACCCTTTTCCCCGAATTGATGACTTGTTTGATCATATGAAGGGTAAAAGTGGTTTTCCACAATAGAATTTCATTCAGGTTACCACCAAGTTAGGGTGAGAGAGGCAGATATCCCAAAAAAAGATTTCCAAAGCAGGTAAAACCGCTTTGAATATTTGGTCATGCCTTTCGGATTAATGAATGTTCCAGTGGTTTTCATGGAATTCATGAATAGGGTGTTCCACCAGTATCTAGACTCTTTTATCATGGTATTCGTAGTTGAAATCCTAGTTTACTCTAGATATAAGGAAGATCATCAAAATCATTTTCATATCATTTTGGGTACTCTGTGGGATCATCTCCTTTATGAAAAGTTTTCAAAGTGAACCTTCTGGATCGGGGAGGTGAAGTTTCTGGGCCATGTGATTTCATAGAAAGGGGTTTTGTTGGACCCTGAGAATATCAATACAGTTATGTCATGATAGAAACTAAAGAATGTGTTCTATATTAGGAGTTTTCTCAGCTTGGAAGATTATTATAGATGGTTTGTTCAGGATTTCTCTTGGATTGCTTCATCCATGACCGCACTCACCTAGAAAGGGTTGAAGTTTTAATGAATCCCAAAGTATCAAGCATCCTTTGAGGATCTGAATTGGTGGTTGACTACTGAACCTGTGTCGATATTTCTATAATATAGAAAGGGCTATGTGGTTTAATGTGATGCTTTAGGTATGGGTCTCAGGTGTGTTCTCATGCAAGATGATCATGTAGTGTCTTATAGTTCTCACCAACTCTAATCAAATGAGAATAATTACCTAACCCATGACTTGGAATTGGCAGCGGTGATGCATTCCCTGAAGACTTGATGTCATTATATTCTTGGGGAGAAATTTTTGGTGTATTCTGATCATAAAATATTATTCTACATCTTCTCCCAAAAATATTTGAACTTGAGGCAGCACCATTGGATTGAGTATTTACAGGGGTTTGACTTTGATATCATCTATAACCCAGAAAAGGGTAAGGTGGTGGCTAACATCTTGAGCAAAAAATTAGCAATGTAGGCTTTGAGGAAGTCTGGTGATGAATGAATATTGATTTTTCTCTTTGCCTATATGCACTTAGAGACCAAGGAGCACAATGGAGGTGCGTTCTTGGTGAGTGTTCAGTTGAATCCTTCTCTTTTGGAGTTGATTCAGGGAGAGAAACCTGGTGATGATCCGTGCAAGAAGTCCACACAGTTCCTTCATGGTGGGGAGATATCTCATGATTAATCTTTGTCTCCCGAGGCAATCTTGTTCTTTAAGGGTCATCACGTGGTGCCTTTGTCTCTGAGGAAGGTGGTTATGTAGGATACCCACTGATCTTTGTGGGTCATTCATCATGGAGATACCAAAATGTTTTACGATGTTTTTCGGTAGTTTTGGTGGCCAAGATTGAGGTGGGACATAACTGATTTCATATTGAGGTGCTATACATGTCAGTAGGTAAAGGTAGAGCACCAAAGGACCTTTGGTTTGCTTCAGGCATTACCCATTCCTACCTGAAAGTGGTATGAGTTCTCCCTGTATTTCATTGTTGGCTTATGTCATACACCTTGGGGAAGGAATTGCATTTGGGTGGTGATTGATCGTTTGACCAAATCATCCCATTTTTTTCTAATGAAAGATTTAGTGAAAGTGGATGAACTGGGCCGATTGTATGTTCAGGAGGTGGTAAGACTTCATGGCGTGCCATCCGTAATTGTTTCAGAAAGAGACCCATGTTTTACCTCTCGATCTTGGGAAGGCCTTCAAAAGCTATTGAGGTCATAGATTAATATGAGTATGACATACCATCGTCAAACAGATGGTCATATGGACATGAAAATCAAAATTTGGAGGAAATGATTTGTGCATATGTTTTAGATTTCAGAGGATCGTGCGATATCCATTTTTGGTTGATTGAATTTTCTAATAATAATAGTTATCAATATTCAATTCGTATAGATCTATTTGAGTTAGTTTATGGTCAGACTTGTCGATCTCCTTTTTGTTGGGCTGAGGTAGGTGATGCCTTAATTTTGGGACCGAGCCTTGTGCAAGAGATGTATGAGAAAGTAAAATTGATCAAGAAGTGGTTATTGACAGCTCAAAGTTTCCAAAAAACTTATGTCGATTAGAGACTTTGAGATATAGAGTTTTTTGTGGGTGATCAGGTGTTATCGAAGGTGGCCCCTCACTTGGGTCATCATTGTTTGGGAATGTAGGGAAAGCTAATGATGAGGTATGCCAGACCTTTCGAGATCACCAAGTAAATTGGTAAGGTGGCATACAGAATAGATTTTCCCTCACATTTGACATCAATTCATGATGTATTTCATTTCTCCCAGTTGAATAAGTATAATCAGAATCCCTCCCATGTGTTGAATTGAGAAGAGTTGGAGATAGAGCCTGATTTATTAGTGTTTGAACGAACAATGCAGATATTGGATTCCCAAGGGAAGGTGCTTCGTGGGAAGTATATTCCATTAGTCGATGTCATTTGGCATCATGGGAATTATGTGCATGAGATTTGGGAGCAGAAGTTGTGGGTTGAGAAATAATATATATTTTTATTCTCCGATCATGCTTCGAGTTGAATTTCTAAGGGTGGAAGGTTTTCATGGTGGGGAGAATTGTCACACCCTAACCATTGAAATTATTTTATTTTATTATTTTATTGGATTTTGATATTTTTTTCAAGGTTTGGGTAGAGTCCTGTTTTTAATTTTTGAGTTTTTAGAAAAAATGTTTGTTTTAGGTATGGAAGCATCCGACACATGAGCAGAGCATGGTTGAAATCATTAGGCCTTGCCAAGGTTATCATGCGGCTTGCCATATGTTTAAAAAAATTAAATGAATAATAATATGAAAATAAAATGAAATGAGAAAAATAAAATAAAATTAAAAGATTTGTTTCAATAATAATAATAATAATAATGATAATGATAATAATAATAATAATAATAATAATAATATTATTATTCTTATTAAGTTAGTATTTTTTGGTTAGGGTTTCTCCCCCTTCCCTTTCCCCTCCTCTCACACACCCCATTTCTCCCCCTTCCCTATCTGCTCGTGCGACCCCTACTGGTTGGCTCTCCTCTGGTGCGCCACCCTCTCCTCCTTTTGATGAACACCCCTTCGATAGACTCTCCCTCGTGCGACCCCGCCAACACCCCACTCTCCCTCACGTAACCCCACTTGCGCCCTGCTCTCCCTCGCATGACCCCACCGACACCCTCCTCTCTATCGGCCGCACCTCCTCCGTCCGGTGGCCACACCCTTACAGGTAAAGGGTTTTTCTTGTCCTTCTTTAGGGTTTCAGTTTTCCAGTGGGTAGGGTGTTTGGTTTAGGGCTTAATCTTGAGTATTTTGGTTCGATCTCTTATATTATGGTTCAATCTTGGTTTCTTGTGGTGTGGTAAAGTGTGGTTGGAGGTTATCACTAGTTTTTGGGCATTTTGACACCAAAGGTAGGTGATTACATGATTAACCATTTTTTGATGAATTATTTATGATTTCTTGATTATTTTAGCATGTTATATGATTTATGTGTGCAGTGTGAAAGTGGTTTTTGGAAATATTTGATGTGAAATTGGAATGAAAATGATCTTTTCCATGTAAAATCAGGTATATTTTGTATGTAAATATTGTTATGATTCTTACCAATATTTTATAAATTATTTAAATGATTTATTAAATTATGTAGATACTAAAAACCATGATTTGAGATAGTATTAGTGTGTGGTTGAATTTAAAAAGGTTATGTGGGTGTATTTTGTGTGTAAATCCTTATAGGGTTTCTTGAAATAATTTTATAAACTTTTTAAATGATTTACTGAATTATCTAGGTGGTGAGAATTATGTTTTGAAATAGTATTTTTCTGAGTTTGGTTTTAAAAGCGGGTTTTGGTGTGAAAATGATTTGTGATGATTTTTGTAGTTGATGGAAAGTGAAAATGGTGTGTTATGTGATATATGAAACTTGTTTGACCACAAAGGGAAGCCTAGGTAACTAGGTGGGTAGACTAGGACTGGAATACTAGTGATACAGAGGTGGCCACAACCCAGTTTCAATTAGTAGGATTTACGATGACAACACTAAATAAATATGGATGATGATTGGAGACAACTAGAATTTTGGATGTTGCTCCTCTATAGTGGCTCATTCATGAGAACACTATTGGTTGTGGTTTCTATACCACATTTCACTGTGATATGAGGTACCTAATGTCCCATTATTTGTTAGTGCCTAGGGGCATTTATTATGACTAGTTATCATTGGTTATTTCACATGTAACATATGTATACAATATGTTTGGTTGGTAATTTCAAAATAAAGTGAATTTCATTTAAGGTTTATTTCGTTAAAAGTTTTTCCATTTAAAGTTGTTTCCTTTAAAAATTATTACTAGCACTTTCTTTTTTTTATTAAAACATGCAAGTTATTTGTTTTATAATGTTTATATCATGTAATATTATTTTGGGTGGAATCCTACTGGGCTTAGTATCACACCCTACTTACATTTTTGGGGGCAAGTAGACTTGGTAATGTTTGACATAGATAAGGGAAAGGCTTTTGGATATGGTGGTTCAAGTTTCTAGAGCTTCATCTTGGTAGGGTGTTGTGGAGATGTCTTGAGGGTGGTGACCTCTTGATATGAGGTGGTTTTTGTGATGGTTTTTGGTCACATTCATTTATGGTAGTTTTGGGATTTTGTATAAACCTTATGACTAAATTCTGAATTTTGTTAAGGCTTGTTTGGTTTAAATTTTCATATTTATTTATTAATTTTTATTGGTTGTTTAATGATTATAAAATTCAGGTAAATAATTACAACTCCTTATTTATGATACTCAAGCACTTATGCTAGCCCATGGGGGTCATGAATTCCCCTCAACCCTTTCCACAGACTGAGCCAAGCACCGGCTTGGATGAACACCCGACCTGGTTCGTGACAGAACATGTCTTCCATATTTTAGATATCACCAATCTTTTAGAGATGTAGCACTTTCTCCTCTAGTATATTTTTGATAAACTATTAATTTAGATCAATGTTCTTTTTTCTTATATGGGAAACCATTTTTTCAGAAAATTAGATTAAACTTTGGCTATCATTGAGAATACCTCATTCCCAGCTTCTTCCCAATTCCTTTAGAAACCACTTCTACAAAACCATCTCTTTCCCAGCTTCTATTGCTTCTACATAATTTGATTCCATTTTAATTAATGTAATAATATTATATTATCACAACACCCAATTGATGATTTTTCTACCTAAGTAAATAAAAATATTATTGTTCTCTTTTGAATACTTGATTCTCTAGAGAATTTAGTATAAACAAACCTTATAACAGACGTTCTAACCCAAAACAAAGAGCTTGATATTCTGATCCTTTCAAATACCAAAGGATCTATTTGATGTATTCCAAATGTTTCCTTATAGAGTTAGAAATAAATATTCTTATAAATACTAATTGAAATATAATATCCAATTAAGTAAAAATTATTTCATTAATTATACTTTTGATAGCTAAAGTATAAGGAACTTTCTCCATGCATCGACACTCATCTTTTGTTGAAGGTTATTGTACCTTGGATAGTTTGAAGTCTCTAGAAAGAGGGGTACAAAATGGTTTTCATTAATCCACAAAAAACATTTCAATGGTTTTATAGATACACTCATTTTGAGATAAAACTGAAGTATCATTCTTTCTATCTCTCTCTATCCTCATCCCTAGTATCTTTTTTTTCTTTCTTAAGATCTTTCATCTAGAAAATTCCAAAACAAATTATTTTTCAATTTTTGAATCTTTTGAAAATATAATCCAAAAATAAATATATCATTTAAATACAATAGTAAAATGATAAAATTACCATCATAACATTAATTTCAAAAACCAAATTGATCAGTGTTACACATATTGAAGCCTTTATTTTCCATAAACCCATTGAATTTATGATTATACTATCTTGATTATTTCTTTAATCCATAAAATATTTTATTCAGTTTATATACCAAATTCCAATGGAAAAATTATTGTATACCTATTTGTTTTTCATGTAAAATTTCCCCTACAAATCACAATAAAGTAATGATATATTGACTTCCATCTCCTCTAGATACAGATCTTCTAATGCAACCACAATTAACACTATTTTCATGGTAGAATATTTAACTACCAGTGAGAAGATTTATGAGAAATCAAATCCTTCATTCTATTGAAACCCATTTACTACCATCCATGATTTATATACCTTATTTCCATCAACCGTTTCCTTAATCCGGTGAACCCACTTGTTATTAAGTTCCCTTTTACCCTCTAGTAGTTCATATATTTCCCAAGATCCATTAAAATTTAATAAATACATATCATCATTCATGGATGAATCCCACTACTTAGATTCACTAATTGAAGTTGCCTCATTCATATTTTTAGGTTCTCTTACATCTTTTAGGAGTATAACATTCAAATCACGCCTAAACCTATGAATTGGTCTTTTGATTTTAGTTGATCTCCTTAACTAAATCAACTGAAATGAACTACTTGGATATGATCTTTATATTGGTACATGAACTTCAAGTACTCATACTTCTAGATAATGAAATGAAGATGATCCCACTTTAGCTTTATCTACCCTTGAACTTTATATAACTATTGATGGTCACTCATTTGGACTTCCGATGATTTTAGCACCTGCATCTGAGTTCACTAATTTTTGTGACTTCTAGGTGCTATGATACCGGTTTTTAGGGAAGAAACATCTGGTTGAAAAAACAATCACTTTTACTACTGATAATGTAACACCCTATGATTTTATGGTTTATTTATTTATTTTTAATAAATTTAATATTTTTGATAGCTTACAATACATGCAACCCGATTATAAATAAAACATATACCATTATAATCTAGCCGTTAAATTGGTGAGTAGGAATATAACTAACTAAATTATGAAAATTATATGGTTTACACATTTATAAAATAAATTCATAGGTTATTAATCAATTCTTAATGAAAATAAAAATTATTTGAAAGTAAAGGAAATGTTTTTCTGAAAAACAATTTTTATACATGAAATGTGTTTTTATAATAATAAATTAAATTAATTACTATTGGTGAATGATTTTAATGAAATTTATATATTATTTATTCAGTCAGAATTTTTATCATTCATCTAATATTTTTTCTAAGCATGGGATACAAATAAATCAATTTTTCTTCTTAAAAATTGCATTTTTCTAAAAAGTGGTTTCATCACATTTTACAAACATAGATTAAAAATAATTTTTATCACTTTTAGAAAATTTATTTGAAAAAATTAAATTCATGATTTAAATTATCATTTAAAATTTATCTTGGATCTTTTTATTATTTCTTGAAAATATTAATTTTTTCGACGAATGGTGAAAATATTGTTTTCTATTGAAAACTATCTTTTCATTTAAAGCATTCAAAAATTTATATTATGTTTTAAAGTTACTTTAAAAGTAATTTTTTAAATTATATTATTATTAATGAAATATAGATAATTTTAATCAAATTTATGTTGAATTTTTATTAATTTTTTTTCTTACTTAAGAAAACTTTTCTTTGAAGAAATGTATTTTCATCACTCTTTTAGGTTTACTTTTAAATTAAATTATGCCACTTTTTTGAATTTAATATAGAAAAATGTAATAAATATTTTTAATCATCATAATTATTATTAGGTAATAAGGTCAACATAAATTTTTTCATAATTAATATTGAAAATAGTAAAAAATTAATTACCGAGGTTAAGGTTAAAATTGGTTTATTGGGAGGTTAAACCAAAAGATAAGGGTAAATTTTCCAATAAAACCTATATGGATCCTATTTTACTTTCATATTTCAACATTATCCTATACCATACTCAAAAATATGTCATAGTAATTTTTCTTGGTAATGAATTTATCATTTTTTATTCTTTTAGGAAATTTCCAAGGGGGTCCCCTCTCCCCACTTATAAAATGACAACCACTATCCTCTACTCTAAACACCTAAAATTACCTTCTAATCGGTCATTAATTATCCAAATACCTTACTTATATCAATAACCAAAACCTATATTACCTTTTTTATCATAAAACCATCTTATGAAGGATTTAGGTGTAAACCTAATGATGTTATCTGAAGAAGAGGTATAGTTCTTAACTACGCATATTCATATTATTTCTTCCTATATCCCATTAAAATATTATAAAAATATGGTAAAATAAGAAAAAAATTATCTTAAATACACTAATATGTTATTATGTTGATTTAATAACCTATATCTATCACCACTTTAATCAAATGAGAAATCAAACCATCGATTGTGTGTACGGAGAACTACCAGCTCACAAACTGATGTAATTCATTTTCCATCACCACATCTCACGGATGAATATAATGATGGATTTAATGTAAATATAGGATAATTATTACACAATTATACTTCTGAAATTATAATATCATATCTAAATTCATACCATCCAATCTTTTGGAAAATGATAATGTCGCTCATGTGTACTTGTGGACTACCACCTCCAGGAAGCGATGCGATACATTTGTTCATTTTTTTGAATTGGATGATAATTAGGATATATTTAATCAATATATATGATATATATGAAATAATAATGATTCTATAAAGTTTAATTATTATTTACCTTTCTCTATTTATATCCTTTTCAAAAATGGAAACAATTTTAATGCGCACGTACTACCTATCGTCTCCCTGAATAATGTAACTAATTTTTCTATCTATAAATTTTATGAATGACTATAAATATGTATATAATGAATATATAAGACATTAAAATAATGATTAACATTATTTATATTATGTAACCATGATCAAAGTATAAGGATTGAAACTATTGAACCAAAACATACATGAAAATGAAGCAAATTTCACCCAAAATATTGATTTTAACGAAGAATTGTTTATAAATGGGTGATAAAAGATTATAAGTAAAAAATATAAGGTATTATTAATATAATAAAAGTTATTTAAAATATTTATAATAAATATATATTTATTATACAAGAGGTTTTAACACATACTAATGAAGTCAGACTTGATATAAAGGTTTATTTCACAATCTTATCATTATTAGAGATTGTTTATGTTGAAGTCGCTAATGGGGGAATTATTTTAATATTTATATCTTAAAACCAATATATTTTCTTTTAGGTTGGTCATTTATGAAATTTCAAGTTATAGTTCTATTTTATTCTCTTCGGTACTTAAGAATATTGAGAAAATGATTTTAAGAAAAGCTAACTTTATTTCTCTTTTCATTTGAACATATTTTTTATTCTATATCCATATTTACATAAAATGCTTTAAAGAATATTTTTAATATTACACAATGATTTATTAAAGGAATTTTTATCCATTTTTAACTTTTTTAAAATGGTTAAAAAAGAATCTTATTATCATTTCTCAAACAAGGAACTTTTTTTACTTTTTACTGAAAATGTAAAAGGAATATTTGTTTTAACATGCTCAGTATGTAAAGAATATTACCACCATTAGGACCCGTTTTTTATTTTAAGATTAATTTTTAAGTTTCTATGATTATTTTTAAAGAAAATATTTTTCCTAATTTTCAGGAAATTATTAGTTTTAAAAAGTGTTTTAAAAAGTTGAAAGGGTATTTTCTTCAAGAATGTTTTTAATGAAATTTTATGGAATTTCTATTCATAAATGTCAAAAACCTTATTTTACTTAATATCCACTTGTGATATGTTTTAATGATACCATACTTATCATTCCTACCGATTTTTTATGACCACTTTAACTAGGGATGTTCTATTTTGATACCATTCTGCAATTACTGTAGATGGTTTATGATTATGTTTATTGATTGGGTAAAGTGTTAAAATTTCATATTCTAGTTTTTTAATACAAATGTATAAATTGATTATGTCTCTTAAATTTAATATGAATAATGAATTGAAATTATTAATTGATGTACATGGGCCGCTATATCCCCCTGATGCATCAATTTGTCTCATGATACAAACTAACTTGGGTATTTGGATGAGGCATTACACATTTATGTAAGATGTCATGGAATAATACCTTGAAGGTATGTTTATGATATCTGGAATTATCCATTCCCTCATTATGATATTAATTATTAATTTCCATGTGATTATTTTATTAGTTATGATATACATGAATGAGTTTCAAGATAATGTGATTATTTATATGGAATTATTTGAACCTCATTTATTCTTGCCATTTTATTCTTTGTAATAAAGTTATTTATTAAATAGAATGTATTTTCATAAATTTACCTTTCCATATTGATTAAGCCTTTTGTATTTATGATTTCTTCCACTGTATGTATACCCTTAATGATATTATAAGATCACCCCACTCTTATATTTCATTTCCATAGGAATTTAAGAAGTGTATTATGATTTAAATGAAGGGATATGCTAAAGAGAATAATGGTGTTATCAAAGAAAATACTATATTATATTTTAAGCCTTCAATTATAATGTGAGATTTTTGTATGTATCTAGTTTACCAATAATTCTAAACTATTTGGTACCTAAAGATGTAATTTCTTTGTATCTAGTGCCAATGTAATAATGTAACTAATGAATCTGGGCTACCAGGGTTTGGGTCTTTATAGTTGGTATCACATAAAGATAGGCAGAAACCTTGGGAACTAGATTTAAGAAATCATATATTAAGAAATATAACCCTATGAATGACTTTGAGGATAAGTATAAGTATAGGATAACATCATAAAGTTTTGTTAAGGTAGATATTATGTGGATTTTATATTAATATATATCTATCTCAATATAAAAAATGAATATGAATTTGTAATAGTTATACATAGGAGT
Source organism: Viscum album (assembly GCA_963277665.1). NCBI lineage: Eukaryota > Viridiplantae > Streptophyta > Magnoliopsida > Santalales > Viscaceae > Viscum > Viscum album. Next base: position 568,391,730 of record OY728146.1, on the reverse strand, counting down.
AATAACTATAAAAAGGTCCAATTGGGATTTGACTCAATCGTCACCCGGTGCATGACAACATGCCTTACTGTACACCTGGATTGACACTGTTGGGGAATATTTATGGGATTATTCACTTTTTCTTTATAAAACATTACGAAGTATTTTATTTTTTTATGGTTTGAAAATTTTCCCAAAGAAACAAAGTTTATGATTATGAGATTTGATATGAATAATTTTTTCAATTTATGTTAAGTGTTTCACTAGTTTTGTAAAGATACATTATGTTTTATAATGTTATGATCTAATCTAGTGTATGAAATTATTTTGAATTGGTTTTTATTAAAAGGAATTAGAACCATCTCAATGCACATAATCCTTGTAGGGATTACCCTCCTAGGTAAGATACTGAAGTTGGAGATCAAGCTGTAGTTGGAGATGAAAAAATTATAACTATATTGGGGTAGATAACTCAGGCTATAACCAATAATCTTTCCTATATAGATAAGGATACAAATCCACAATGCAGTGTAACAATGTTAGACCACTTAATGTGTTAGTAAACTCTATAATTTAATGAGACTAAAAATACATTTGTAGTTGAGTAGTGGATAAGTTCCTTAGAAAATATATTTCTCCCTTTGGGAAGTTATGAAAGGGAAAATATTGTCATGGTAGTTTTCATATTTCAGGAGACATGGATCAATGGTGGTAATTGATTGAAAACACTAAGTATTATGATGAAATAATGAGAATGGAATGGAAATAATTTAAGGCAATCTTCTTGGGAAAATATTTTCTTTGAGAGAAACAAGCAGATATGGAGAGAGAATTCTTGAGTCTAATACAAAAGGAAAATGAAAATGTTGCTAATTATGAATAAAAATTTATAGGTTTATCAAGGAATTACTTGGACTATGTATGTAATCCAAAGATAAAGATTTACAATTTATTTGATGGGATAAATCCTATCCTTCGAAGGGCTCTTGTCTCCTAAAAATTATCATCATATGAGAATATAGTATCATGCACTCTCAATATAGATAAATAATTATACAATTTTTATGAATTAAAATTAAAGAAAGACAAGAAGAGAAAGGGTGACACTCTAGAAAAGTAAATATAGAAAAATTAAAGAAGGTAAATGTATAATTTAAAACTTGTAATAAATGTGAAAGAAGTACTATAAAACATGATTTATGGGAATGAGATCTTTCTACAAGTGTGGAGAGAAATTCTACCATGCTCATGATTTCTAGGGTAAGAAAGAAGTTACAAATGTGCAATGTTTCAACTATAAATAGATGAGGCAATATGAAAATTATTATCTTAAGAATTAAGGTAATTTCCCCCCAAAAAGGAAAAGGTAGAAAGGACAAGCTTATATAATCACAAAAGATGAGGTTTAAGTTACTAATTATGTGGTGTTAGGTACTTTAAACATATCCTCTAATTTAGTTAATTATTTATTTGATTATATATCTTCATATTATTTTATACCATCCAATTTTTCCTAGAAAATTATATGTTTCCTTAGTATCTTAAAGAAGAGATTTATTGGTAGGGACTCTTAGTGGAAGTCTCACTGTAGCGATGATGTTTCAATCAAATACTATTATGACACATAAAAATTCCCTATTAACTAACCTCATTATTATACCTATTTTTTTATTTTGATATAATCTTTGGTATGGAATGGTTTTCAAAATATGATGCAAAATATTTATTACAAAGAGAAGGAAATTATGATTTGTGATGAATATGTGGAATTCCTTATCTTTATAGGGGATAATTCATTATCTTATCATGTCTATATCCACCCCCAATAGCCCTTTTTAATGAGATTCTTAGGGAATAAGAGAATAAGAAATCTACAAATGGAAAATATAATATTCAAATTGAGGATGTACCTATTTTATAAGAATATATTGATTTATTTCCTAAATAATTACTTAGACATCTACCAGATCATGAAGTTTAGTTCTCTATTGATTTAATGTCCAATGAAAGACCTATATCAAAGAATCCTTATATAATGGCCATTTTGGAATTAATGAAGTTTAAGAAAAACCATTAGGAGTTATGGGATAAGGATTTATACACCCTAGTGTTCTGCCTTGTTGATCTCCCATTCTTTTTATTAAGAATAAAGATGGACATTTGAGGTTATGAATTGATTATAGGGAAATAAATGCTATTATGAAAAATAAAAAGTATCCTATACCACACATTGATGAATTATTTGATCAACTTCATAGAGCTCAATATTTTTAAAATATTTACATTCATTATGGTTATCGTCAATTGTGAGAAAAGAAGTAAGATATTCCAAATATAGTATTTCAAATGAGGTATGGACATTTATAGTTTATAGTAATTCCATTTGTATTGAAAAATACACTCTCTATTATTGTATATTTAATAAACAAAGTCTTCAAGGAATATATAGATAGTTTTTTATGGTATTTATTGATGATATATTGGTGAACTCTAATATCTACAAGGATCATGAGAACCACTTGCATATTATTCTTAACACTCTTAAAAGAAAAGTATTATATGAGATATTTAAAAAGTGTGCATTTTGGATTCATAAATTTTATTTTCTTAGCTATATTTTCTCTAAGGATGGAATCTCAGTTGATCCTGAAAATAAAAATGTAGTACAAGGATAGAATACACTAACAAACATAAACAAGATATGTAGTTTCATTGGTTTGGAAGGATACTATTAGCAATTCATTCAAAATTTTACCTGACTGGATAAACTGTTAACCAAGACTACTCATAAAGGTGTTAAGTTTATATGGACAAAGGAATTTGCAGAATGTTTTTAAGAATTTAAACAGATATTGGTGAAAGCTTCAATTTTGATTCTACCATCATGAAATGACGGATTTTATATATATAGTGATGTATCAAATAAGGGAATTGATTGTGTCCTTATGAAAAATGGTAAAGTTATTACCTATGCATTAGGGAAATTAAATATTCATGAAAAAACTATCCAACCAATGATATTGAGTTAGAAACCATAATGTTTTATTTGAATACATGAAGAAATTATCTCTATAGTGAAAGATTTGAGATATACATGGCTCATAAGAGTTTGAAATTCATATTTTCATATAAATTTCTTAACATGAGGCAAATGAGATGGCTTGAGATACTTATGGATTATAATTTCTCAATACACTACCACATAAGGAAGGTAAATAAGGTAGAATATGAATTGATCATGAAACATCATAGAGTTCTAATAAAAATGAGTATAGATAGGGATCCTATGTTCATGTATCTAGTAAAGATGTATATGATAATTATTAAGGAAGGAGAGACATCTATCCTTTAAAAAATTATTTCCAAACCATCTTTGTTTTAAAGGATAAAATTTTTTCAACCTGATGATGAGAATTTTCAAAATAAAATTAAAGTCGTGAATTATATAAAATTGGAAAAATTTATTTGCGAAGAAGGAATTATGGAATTTGGAAAGAGGTTATGTGTTCAATCTATTCCTGAGATAAAAAGGGAATTATTGGATGATGATCATAGCTATAATTTCTCTATACAACTTGGTAGTACCAAGATGTATAGATATTTGAAGGAATAATTTTTTCAGGATAATATGATATGGGAAATTGATGATTATGTGTCAAGATATTCAGTTTGTAAATGGGTTAAGGATAAAAGACAACATACTATATGATTTATGAAACCTTTCTCTATTCCTATGTAGAAATGGAATAAAATTACTATGTAATTCATCACTATATTACCAAATAATACTAGAAATAATGATGCAATATGGGTTATTTTTGACAACCTCCCTAAATCTATACATTTCCTTTCTATAAGATAATATTTAACACTAGATAAACTTTAAAAACTCTATATTAACAAATTTTTAAGACTTAATGGTGCACCTATTTCAGATGTGTTTGATTGTGACTCATGATTTACATTGAAATCATGGAAAATTATTCAGAAGGATCTTGATACTAAGATTCACTTGAGAACTTCTTATCACCCTCAAACTGATGGAAAGTCCAAAAGGACTATTCAAACATTATAAGACATGTTTAGGTCATGTACTCATGAATTTCAAGGTATATGGGATTAGTATTTACCTTTTGTAGGGTTAAATTATAATAATAGCTTCTATTCAAGTATTGAAATGGCATAGTATGAAGTATTATATGAAAAGAGATGTTATACTCTAACTTATTGGGATAAATTTGGGGAAATGAATATTGTAGATATAGAAGTTGGGGTGTTGATAATGAAAAAGGTAAGGACTATTCAAACCCATATCAAAGCATCTCAAAGAAGGAAAAAAGATATATGACAATAATCAGAGGAATGATTTGGAATTTCAAGTGGGAGATCACTTTTTCTTAAAATTATCTTCAGAGAACGGTGTTATAAGGTTTGGTAATAAAGATAAATTATTTCCCAAGTACATCATACCTTTTGAAATTTTGGAAAGAATTGGAGTTATTTTTTATCTTATGGAAATGATTCCAAGTATCTCTAAAGTGCATGATGTGTTCCATATATTATTATTAAGGAAGTATATTACATATGCAACACATATTATCACCTATGAAGAAAGAATAATTAGAACCTTATATATCTTATTGTGAAGAGTCTATCCATATTTTGGACACTTGAGAACAAGTGTTGAGGAATTAGAAAACTCAACTAGTAAAGGTACTCTGGAGAAATCATAATATAGAAGAGGTGACTTGGGAACCTAAAGAGATTATGATAAAGAAATACCCAAATATTTTAATGATGCGAAACTCTATAAATTTTGAGGATGAAATTTTTTTTAAGTATAGAAGATTGGAACACCTTGAGATTTTATGGTATATTTATTTTTTAAAATTAATGTAATCTTTTTGACAACTTATGATACACGCAACCCTAAGTCTAAACAAACAGTATACCATTATAACCTAGTTGTTAAATTTTTGGGTAGTAATAAGAGTATCTAGATAATTAAAATTATATATTTTAATCATTTATAAAATAAATTCATCGGTTATTAGTCAATTAGCAATGAAAATAAAAATCATTTGAAAGTAAAAGAAATTTTTTTCAGAATTTTTTTTATGTGTGAAATGTGTGTTTATATTAAAAATCTAAATTAATCACTATTTTTAATTATTTTATTTAAATTTATATATTTTTTATTCAATAAAATATTTTATCATTCATATAATATTTTTTCTAAGTATGTGATAATAATCAATTTGGTTTTAATCTTAAACACTGTATTTTTCTAAAAAATGGTTTCATCTTATTTTGAAAAATTATCTTAAAATGAATTTTTATCACTTTTAGAAAATTTATTTGAAATATTTATATTATTTTTTGAAATCATCATGTGAAAATTATCTTAGATAATTTTCTGAAAATATTAGTTTTTTTGATGGATAATGAAAATATGATTTTTTTTATTAAAAAGTGCCTTTTCGTTTAAAAAATTTACAAAGTTACATTTTGTTTTAAAATTGTTTTAAAAGTAAAATTAGTTCAATAATATTATTATTAATACAATTTATATCATAGGAATCAATTTTATGATAAAATTAAGATGAACACATTTTTTACTTAAGAAAACTTTTCTTTGGAAAACCACATTTTCATCGCTCTTATGAGTTTAATTTCAAATCAAATTCTCCCACTTATATGAATTGAATTTTTTAAAATATATTAAATTTTTAGAATCATTATAATTAATATTATGTAATAATTTACACTTCAATTTTTTTCATAATGAGATGTGAAAACAATAAAAACTTAATTACCGCGGTTAAGGTTTGAATGAGTTTACGGGGGGTTAAACCAAAAGATAATGTTAAATTTTGAAAATAAAACTTATCTAAATACTATTGGATGAAAATATTTCATCTTAATAATATAATAACTTTGAATATATGGAAATTTGGAGGCATTATTCTTGGTAATAACTATCATTTTGTATTACTTTTGGAAATTTCCATGGGGGACCCCTCCCCCACTTATAAAAGGACACCTTACATCATCTCCTATAAACACCTCAAAAGAATTTTTTGTTTATAAATACTTGACCAAATACCTTCCTTACATAAATAAAAATGAAATAGAGTCCTTATTTTGATAATAAAACCATCCTAGGAAGGCTTTAGGTATAAAACTAAAGAGGTTCTCCGAAGAAGAGGTATAGTTCTTAACCACACATCTCCGTGTTATTTCTTCATATACCACTTAAAATATTTTATGAATATGATAAAATAATAAACCAAATATATTACATATAAATACATGTTATTATTTTAATTTAATAACCAATATACACCACCTCTTCCATCAAATGGGAAACAAAACAGTCGATCGTGTGTATGACAAACTGCCACCATGCGAACTAATGTAATTTGTTTTCCATCACCACCACTCATAGATTAATATAATTATAGATTTAATGTATTTATATATTATATTTTTTACATAATTATACTTATTTAATTATAATATCATATATAACACCTTAAAATCTAATCTGTTGGAAAACCACAACGTCACCCATGCGTATGTGTGGACTACCACCTCCACGAAGCGATGTGTTACATTTTTTTATTTTATTATGACATGGGTGGTTATAAGGATATATTTAATTAATATATATTATATAATAATTATTATATAAATTTTAAATATTATTTACCTTTATTTTATTCCATCCATCGAAAAAATGGAAACAACATTCATGCGCACATATAACCTACTGTCTCCATGAACAGTGTGATTCATATTTCTATCTCTAACTTTTATGAATGACTATTAATATCTATATGATTAATATATATGATTTTAAAATATTGTTTAAAATTATTTATATTATTTATCCATTATTGAAGTACAAGTTCCAAAACTACCAAACCGAAACGTACATGAAAAACGAAGCAATTATCAACCAAAATAGTGATTTTATCAAAGAATTGTTAATAAATGAGTGATAAAAGATTATAAGTAAATAATATAAGATATGATATATATTATTATAATTATTTAATAAATTTATAATACATATATATTTATCATACAGAAGTTTTGGACACATACAAAGGAAGCCGAACCTTAGTTAAGGGTTTATTTCACAATCTCATCATTATTCTAGATTATTTATGTTGAAGTACATACTAGTGGAATTTTTGAATATATATATATTAAAATAAATATAATTTATTCTCATATAATTATTTTTTAAATTTCAAGTAATTTAAACATTTTAATCTTTTTGGTACTTAAAAATATTGAGAAAATGATTTTAGGAAAAGCTAACTTTATTTCTATTTTTGGTCGAGGGTGTTTTTTATCCCATATACATATTTTCATTAAAAGGTATTAAATAATATTTTTAATACTATACAATTATTTATTAAAATATTTTTACCCATTTTTGGTTTTAAAAAAATGTTTTAAAAGTTATATTCTTATCATCTTCTGAACAAGGTACCTTTTTGACTTTTAACTGAAAAGATGAATAAAATATTTGTTTTGAAACACTCAGCATGTATGAAATAATACCACTATCATTACTAATAATTTATTTTAATCTTCCTTTTCAATTTTCCAGGATTCTTTTTAATGAAATTTTCTTACTTATATTTTTTAATCTTTTAGTTTTAAATGCTATTTTCAAAATGAAAAGTGTATTTTTCTCAAGAATGTTTTTAATGATATTTTTATGGAATTTCTATTCATAAATGAAAAAAACCTTATTTTACTTATGATACACTGGGGATATGTTTTAATGATATAATATTTATTATTTATATGAATTGTTTATGATTAGTTTGATTGGGGATGTAGTATTTTGATACTATTCACCATAGTAATCTAGATGGTTTATGATTATGTTTATTGATTGGGGATGGTATTAACATTTCATATGATAGTTTTTCAATACAAATGTTCACATATATTATGTTTCTTCCATTTCATATGAGTAATTCATTGGACTTCATAAGTGATAGGTGGGGCCCTCTATAGTCCCTTGATTCATCAATAGGTATAATGAGACAAATTAGCTTGGGTATTTGGTAGAGGCCTTACCAATTTATATAACATGTCTTGGAAAAATTACTTTATGATTTGTTTATGATATATGAAATTATGCATTATCACATTATAATATTAGTTATCGATGTCCATGTGATTATTTTATTAGTTACGATATCCTTGGATACATTTTAATAACATGTGATTATATATATGGGATTATTTGATCATCATTTATTCCACCATATTATTCTTTATGATCAAGTTATTTATTAAATGGAATGTGTTTTTAGTTATTTGATTTTCCATATTTATTATACCATATGTATTCATGAGAGCTTCCACTATACGTATGCGACATACCTTTAATGAAAATATGAGCTCACCCTTTTATTATGTTTCCTTTCTTTAAGATGCCAAGAAGTGTATTATGATTGAAATGAAGGGATATGCTATAGGGAATAATGCTGTTCTCAAATAAAATACAATTTTTTATATTAATTTTTAAATTTTAATTTGATATTAACATTTCGATCAAGTTTACCAAGACTATTAAATTATTTGGTCCTTCATGATATGATTTATTATATCCAGTTCCAATGTAATAAAATAACCATTGACTCTAAGCTACTAGGGTCATGGTATTTATAGATAGACCACCAAAAGTATGATCGACAGATCTAACAAAAGTTCATGCTTAGATCATGGATGTGGAAAACTTAACCTCTAAAACTATACTCCTCCTTTGACTAAGTGTACCAGAAGTAGGACATTAGTTCACCCTACCCACTTCACAAAGTCGACCTCACACACACCTCAGTAGGCAACATAGATTTTATGAAAATACATACAACGATAATACATGTAAATAAATTATATAATGAAATAAATGAACATAGGATAATTTAAAATGATATGTAACTTTATCCTATGTGTATGAGAGGAACCATTTAAACTTATTTAATATATCATAAGTACAAAGACACGAAAAAATAACAAATACCGTCAATAATATTTCATTATAGAATGATTAACACTTTGTAAAAATATGTTGCATTATTCTATGTCAGGCCTCATATAATACTCAGGGTTGGCCACACTTCCTTTTATAAGAAACTTTTCTAATTATCCATGTCATATGACATTCCCATATTCATGGAGATTCCTCTAAATGGAATGTCACTAGTGATCACACATCATATTTTTGACCTCAAAAACTTTCTTTGATAAAAACTAATAGATTCTTGTTTATAAATAATTAATTCTATAAGATTGACCAACATTATAGATGAACCTTGATGTAATCAGAAGTATGAAATTATGATGGACCAACTACTACTATAATAGAAGACCTGATGCTACCTATACACCAAACCTATCCAATGCCACTGATCAAATTTTTGATGCACGTAAATCCAATACGCAAACTTTTTATGCTTTGAACATCCAATTCTAAAAAGAAGGCTTCAAATCAAAAAATATAACCTTAATATCAATGAAACAAATAATATATAAATAACTAAAACATCCACGACAGATATCAAATTATGATACAACATATGAAATTATAGTGGAATGAATACCATTAATAAATAATAACTACCATGCTATAACAAATGATACATATGTAGTTTATAAATTCATAAATCAATCATGGATCACCAAATGTATGATTATATATAATATAAAACATGAAAAAAATAAAATATACACTATAAATTTTGTACCTCATGTTTGTACGAATGTTTTGATTTCAATAGATTTTTGAGTTTTCATATTGGTAGATGCACTTGATTTTGAACCAAACCCCAGACTGTGATTCCAAGAGTTTGAGAACCTCAAAACTATGCTTTAAAATGGGTAAAGGTGGTGAGGAGAGTATTTGGGAGTGAACCAAGGGCCCATGGAATGAGTTGGGGGTAGAATATTTTGTTGTAGTCTGACTGGCTAGCCAGTGTACTTCTAGTAGAGTGGTAGTTCTTCCAGGGCTCACCGGCTGGTTGGTGAGCCCAGAACTAACTAGATGGTGGGTTCTAGGTAGTTTTTTTTAAGAAAAGTTGAACAAGGGTATTCTTACTCCTTTACCCCATTTCCTTTTAAACCCAAAAATTACCCTATTTTTGAGTAGAAAAACAGTATGGGAGTCGATTTCTCCTCTTCTTGTTTCTTAGGATTATCTCAATCAATCCACCTTTTATTTTTCTTTCAATAATTACATTGAAAGTCTCTTGGTGATTCTATCACTACAATACAGTTAAATATTGGTTTTCCTATTTTAAAAATCTCTCCCACCATGTTTAAAGTAAATTTCCTATTTTTATGGTTTTGTTCTGTTTTTTCGAACTCTCTCATTTTAACTTGAATCGAAGGCAATAAATTAATAGGTAGGACTCTTCTATCTTATGGTAGGTGGTATCATGATTTTCCCTAAAATTCTTGGTGATATATTCTATCTCTCTCTTGTATTATCATGCCAAATTTTCAGATGCTTAACAAAAAATTAATATATATTTTTGATTCTATGTGGATGTCTTAGATGCCCCCTTGGAATTGAAAAAGTATATTGAATTAGGGGGATAACTTTTTAAAAACTTTAAAATGGCGGGATTTAATTTTCTTCAAAATTATAAGAATTAATTAGGGTAGTTAAGGCTTCCATTTATGAGATATATAACTTTCGTGGGATGTCATAGAACTTCTTAGGAATTAAAAAATCGGGTTGGATTTGGTAGACCTTTGTTGATGCTATTCAAGAGGTGAATTTTCCTTTTTCTTTAATTTTGGGTGGACCAATGAGGTATTTTGGGGCTTCACTTAGTTATATGATGCTTTAGTATGGAAAGTGGGGTGATTAGGATGACCCCTATCACCCCTTAGTTCTTATGGCCATGGAATGCATAAATAAAAATGTAAATTGAATCCAAATGGTGTGCTCAGATTGAATTATATAATAGTTTATTATTTGAATTGTGGAATTCATAAATGGAAGTGTGAATTGAACCCAAATGGTGAACTTGGTTTGAATTGAATAATTTTTATTATTTGTATTGTGGAATAATGAAATGTTTGAGATCCTTGATAATGGGTATGAGTATGGATTTCATTGAAGAAACTCCTTAGATTCCTTATAAATGGTATTATAATGTAATTTCATGGAATAACCTATGATTACATTAGGGGATTAATGTAAATTTCAAGGTGTGAAGACACCTTTGGATTAAATGAGGTCCAACTCTATGGAATGACACAATAGAGCTAGTAGATCCCACATTGATTCATTATTTTCAATTCCATGGGGGTGGCTCCCCCTTATATTTGAGGAATGTCTCCACTTATTGATTAACACATATTAATGTTGTGGATTCTAAAGGGGTACCCTTATTGAATATAATAAGATGAGTTATTTAGATTTGGATCAATATTTTTTTATTGTGGAATGCCTCTTGTGTGAGCCTTGGATTCAAATTGAGATGTGAATCTGAATGTTAAGGGCGGTCCCTTGAGTTTTGACCTAACTGTTTGATATTCATGGGAATTACTAGAATGGAATTCTCGTTTAAGTCATGTGTATTTATTTGGGTCACATGATCTTAGTATCCTTGATGATATTAATTGAAATAAGATTAGTCCATGATACCGCCTCTATATTTAGAGATCAGTGTAGGTTGAAACATGTATGGTTAGCCCATGTCATCTCATTGAGACCCAAGTCTTGATTTGGTCCTTTATATTTCCATAACTTTTTAGTATTATTATTTATTTACTTATATATTGTTCACCATTATCCTTTGCATTTATAGACTTAATTTTCATTAGAAATCATTGGTGGTGGATTATTAAGTTGTACTCATACCCTATCTAGGACACTGTTTGGTACCAGGAAAGACTTTATGGATATCGGTCAGGACAAGGGAAAACACCCTATAGATGATGCTTAATATTATGGATTGGATTGGATTTATGGGATGATATATAAGCTATAGATCATAAATTATGTGGTTTACAATATTTTTTACCCCTTTTTTACTCTTGGGGATACTTGTATTTAACTTCATTTCTATATATGTCTATTTGTTTTGTATGTGCAATTAGTATGATATTTCATAGGATATGACTTGGTATTTTATCTAGATGTTATGTGTATGATGTTTCCTTTATTTCCATTTTTTTAGACACTGAAAAATTGTATAGTCTCCATACTATACCACATATGGACCCTCGCTACTTGTTGGAAACCTCTTTCGTATGGGGAGGTGTGATTGAGGCCATGTGGCACATTGAATTGGGGTGATAGTATAGTGAATTTTGGGTTAGGACATTACAAAATGGTATTAGGGGTTTGAGTATTTTCCTTATTTTACAATTTGTTCCTAGTAGACAGAAGAATAATATGTATCAGGACTTGGTATTGGGCTTGTAACTAGGAGTAGATAATCTATATATGAGGGAAAATCCATATTTACAGGGGAGGGAATTGATTTTCTTGGAATTTTCTTATAGTTGATATATTTTCACCTTGAGTGAGGCAATTATTTTATAAGGATGTGGTTTATGGGATTTTTTAATCTTAGTCCAGTATGAAAAGAGGGTGTGCATCATGAATTATATTAGGGATGTAGGTAATTTACATTCTATTTCTATGCTTGATTTGATTGATTTTTTTGTGACATCTGTTGGTTATTTAAAGTTTTTACATTAACATACATAACAATTTTTTGTACATCGTAACAGTGTAACTCTATCTAATTAATCACTAAAGGACTTAAGATTTGAAATTGTAACCATTAGGTTTGAGTTTATACTAGTGGTAGTTGAATGGGATGCCAAACAAAACTTAAAGGGTGTTTTTATTTTATAACATGCATTTTAAACTTCATATAACAATACTAGGGTGATGGGATTAGAAAATTATTAAGATATAAAATGTGTATGAAACATGAGACTTGGATAAATTAAATGATGGTTTGGGTTTAAATAAAAAACTAGTAATAAACTCATCATAATCCCTCATAACTTGTAAATGGAAAGTTATTTAACCAAGCCTGGGGATGAAATGTTAGGATTTATCATTATTCTATAATGACATAAATTTTCTAATGATTATGTTTGTATAATTTATATTTTCCTATGTTTTTTACTTGTTATTGGTAAAAATTGTATTAGTCATTTAAAGTGTTAGAAATGTGTTATATGGTGTTTTTCTATATAAGAATATAGTGGAATTCTACTTGGAATATTCCATGGATTATTTATTGAAATGTGGTTTGATATAAATGGGTTGTTAAATGATGGACTTATTTAAATAAAGTTCTAGTAATAAAACTACAAGTAATTTTATCTCATAGGTTTTGAATTTGTCCTTATATAACTATGACTTGGAACTTGGTATTTTGATGAGAAAAATCCTATGGCCTAATGAATAACGGGAGAGTCTATTGTTATATTTTATAGGATAATAATATCTCAAAGGTTAATCCTTTGAATAAATCTTAATGGGAAATTAAAACAATAAGATGTGAATCCTATGTTGGAAATCCTTAGAGTTTTTCCTTATTGAAAAAATGGTAGTAACTAGAACATTTTTTTTAATATTTAATGAAATAACTAAAAAGTGGAACCTATGGAAGTAATTGAATCTCAGTGTGATCTTGAAACTATAAATCTTATGAGTTGACTTATGTCTTTGAGTAGAAAGTAGATATTAGAGAAGTACTTGTGTCATGACTCAGAATATGTGATCATAACCATTATATGGTTATTTGGATTGTTGAGAGCGGCCGTGTTTGGGTATAGGTCTTGGTACATGATTTTATTTTGCGTTTTGAGGCTAGAGTGAGACCCTAGTTTGTGATAACTTGGTGATATCTATTATGTTCAATGACAATATATTTTATTCTATGACCCTAGTTGTAGTTGTGACCATTTTGGGTCATATTGAACCCTATCATGGTCGGTTGGTGATGACATGATAGTTGTTTTATGACCTTGATATGGGATGCAGGGTATTTTTGTGACCCTATGTTTATGTGATTTATGTACCTTGGTTTGGTAGGAGATCCTAGTGTTTCCAGATGCGACTTGAGGTTTAGTGATTCAAATATTGTTTTTGAAGGTAGTTGTGAGAGGAGTTAACCTAGTACTTAGATGATTCTATATCCATGAAGCATGGGTAGATGCCTCAGGTTAAAAGGATCAGTATGAAGGTGGAGATAATGAGTCTATAACTTAGGCACTTTATATGCATTAGTTTTCTAAGTTAAACAATTTTTTTCTAGTGACTTTATTTTAAAGTTTCTCTTGAGAGGGTAGGGTTATTTAGATGCCTGAACATGTTGTTCCTTATTATAGTTTCAATGGTATGTTCAATGGTGGTACTAGGTGGGTAAGTATAGGATTATTAAATCATAGTGAAATGCTTTATGTTATATCCAAGGCATAAGAAGTTCTGGGTGGCTTGTAGTTTGGGCATGGATATGCGTTGGAATTATTGGATGGTGTGATAGTTCTGATGACGTATTATGGTTTGGGGAATAAGGTTCCCTATGGGACAGGATACCCTTATAAGGGTTGACAAAGGCTTATGAGTTACCTCATATTTTGGTGTTTAAGACACCCCGAGTGTTAGTGCTTGTGGCATCTAGGCTTGGTACGTGGGAGATATTAGTGCGATTATTGAACCCATGGTTTCTCATTATGTTAGGGTGTTCGGTAAGGTAATTAAGATACTTTGGGTAGGAATGATGCTCAAGTAACGGGTGGTGTTGGAGTAGTCATTGGGGTAAATATGAATTATAAGGGATATCAGGCCTATTAGATCAAAACATCAAGGATGCCTCGAGCCTGATGAGGTTAATAGGCTAAGAGGAATAGTTATATTCTTGAGTGGGAATTTAATATTATTTATAGTAATGTATGACCCATGGGTCTATGAGTTACACTAGAAATGGTCACAAGGGAATGTGTGACCCCAAGCTTTGATGATATCGGGGTGGTATGCACATGATAGATATATATAATGTTGTTGGTGTTATGTTATTGATGGATGGTGAGTAAGTAACCATTACATTTCAATTGGAACAAGGTGGTATGTGTTGGCTATGCGTGGGGCCTATTGAGTTTTGGATTGGTAAAACAAACTATTTATCTACCATTGATAATTGTTTAGATCTTAGAGAAGCTTGAGTGGGGAAGTGGTGATAATTCCATGAAAGAAGTTAGTTTATGAATGCTTGGAAGAGAGTTGTGGGGTCATTGAGGGTCTCAGGTGATGAGTCCCTCTTGAAGTGATGTAACCAAGAGTAGATGATATTCTAGAGGCAAGGAGGTCTGAGACCTATGAATAGAAATTTTTAGATTCCTTTGTAGTGCGAGGTGACATTGTGGAAGGATTGGAGCATGGGGGTATAAATGATCATTTTTGAACTAGAAAGAGGCTCTAGGTGCTTCTAGAATGTGTTGAGTGTGGATAAAAAGTGATAAACATGTTTTTTAATATGTGATCACAGAGGTTATAATTAAAGAGTGGTATAAGTAAATATGTATAGTGGGGGTAGGGGGTGCACCATCAACCTTTGGAGGGTGAAACCCTTGTTATGGTATGGATATCAGAAAAAATCATGTGTATCATTCTCATAAGTTTGGAATGAGAAGTGGGTGATGTTTTTATAGAGGCTCAGGTTAGAGTGGTATGAACATTAACAATCTTTGAGTTTGGAGATAAATGGATCATGGTCTGTGGTGGTTGGGAGTTTCTCAAGTGAAGCGAGAACGATGACACTTCTATGGAAGAGAGTGATGTGCTAGTTATGGGTACATGAACCTTATGATGGAAGGGTCAAAATAATGTGGAATTGAACATGTAATGGTCATGGTGTCATGAGGATGTTGGTGAAGAACCAATGACATGGGTACCTATATCCCTCAAAGAATTATTAATAGGAAATCAGATATGGTTGTGGATCAAAACTAAGCATTAGATTCAAGATCAAGAGGAATTTGAAGTCGTCTAAGGGTTCTTGGATCAGAGGTTCATTGATGTGTATGTTTGGACATGGTGAAAGTTTATAAAGTTGAATATCTGACTTTGGAAAAACACTATGATTCAACTGTGGACTCCAGTGAGAATGTTTGGGTGAACACATAATGCTTATGAGCATGAAAGAATTGTAATCAGGTCAATTGGTGATGCATCAATAGTTAGGGCCTAGTGTTTTTGAGATTATCAATCTGAGAATGGTTTGACTTATGTTCACATGTAGGTTTGGATGTATTAAATTTCAAACCAAATCTGATATGTTATTTTGGGTATGATGGATGTATTTCATGAATCAAACCAGGATTTTCAAGGAAAAGATAGTATATTCCTAGCTCATGCATGAACA
The DNA here is from genome assembly GCA_963277665.1 of Viscum album. NCBI lineage: Eukaryota > Viridiplantae > Streptophyta > Magnoliopsida > Santalales > Viscaceae > Viscum > Viscum album. The sequence continues at coordinate 568,375,321 of OY728146.1, read as the reverse complement.
TCAGTTATGTATACATTATAGTTTAGAATTCAATACCGAGGTTGGAAATTGACATTTTAACTAGCATTCCTAGGGATGTTCAGGTGCAATAAGTTGGGAACCATTCCAGTTATGTTATTGGACTATGGGTTCATGATTCTTTAGAAAATTATAGTGGAAAATAAACCAAAAAATCAAAATTAGTGGTCATAAGTTGAATCCTTTAGTGGGTTTTACCATAAGTTGGATGATGTTTGGAAAGACAACATGCTTTCATCTTGGGATGGAACAACTTGGATTAGTTCCATCTCAATGTTTTGATAACGACATGAGTGTTGGCTCTGGTTTTGATGGTATGAGTGGATTTAATTGATGGTTGTTCCTTAAAGGTGTTTTGGGAATTTGGTAATGGAAGGAGGTTATAATAACTTGAGTTGGTGATCGAAATTGGTTGGGGGATGTGGATAGAGGACCATCAGGAATTCTTGGGGATGATAAGTGTTATAGTGGGGTTTTTATAATGCCTTACATTTGCACAATAATTTAGATTTCAGGAGGTTTTTGATTTTTGAAAGTGGTAGATGGGAGTATTTTTGAAACATAACTTGAAGTTGGATTATGAGAGCTTGATCACCTCAATATGATGTTTTTAATCATGTAATGAGGGTTTAGAGAGGTTTTAGGAGTGAACCGGTGGATTGAAGAAGGATCTAGGAATGAAAAATGTTTCTGTAGTCCTACCAGTTAGCTAGTAGACTTCTTGTACTATGGTTAATGATCGCAACACTGGAAAGATAGTGGGTTATGTAAAGAATTTTTTAAAAGGAAAAACTGGGTTTTTCCACTTTACCCAGTTTACTTATTAATCCAAAATTTACACTCTTTTTTGGTATTAGTAACAGTGTAGGAGGCCTTTTCACCTCATTTTGGTTCTTGGGCGTATCTCCAAAAGTATAACTCTTTTTTTCTTCTGTTCATCATTTTGGAAGGATCTTGGTAACGTTATCATTTTTATAACTTCCAATCTTGGTTTTTCTTGTTTTCTAAATCTCTCCCACCATGTTTAATAAAAATTACCTTTTTTTCGGGATTTTCTATGGTTTATCTATTCCATTAATTTCTTATCTAATCAAAGGTTGAAAATCAAAAAGTGGGACACTTCTAACCTAAGGTAGGTGGTCTCAAGATTTTACCTCAAAGTCTCACTATTTTATTTCATATTTGTCTTGTGCGGTTCCTTCAACTCATCAGATTCTTGACCCAAAATTAATCTAAACTATTTTTATTCATTATTGATGTCCTAAAATATCCCTTAGATTTAGAAAATCGTGTTGAATTAGGGGTATATTATTATAAATCCTTTAAAGTTGTGAGAAAGATATTTCCTCAGAATTGGGAGAATTAATTAGGGGTAATTAGGGATGTCCTTTTTGAGACATGGAACCTTAGTGGGTTGGAATGGAACCACTTGTGACTTAAGACAATGGGTTAGCTTTATTATACCTTTTTTAAGATATTAAAGTGGTGATTTTTTCTTTTTGACTTTCTTTTGGGTGAAATAATGAAGCATTTTTGGGATTCCCTTAGTAATATGAAGCTTTAGGATGCTTAGGATGACCCCTAGGACCCATTAGTTCTTATGACCATGGAATTATTAAATAAAATTGTGAATTGAACTCAAATGGTGAATGTGGATTTAATTATATATATTTTTATTATTTTAATTGTGTAATTACTAAATATAAATGTGAATTGAACCTAAATGATGAAATTTTTATTATTTTAATTTCATAATAATGAAATGGTTAAGATCCTTGGTAATGTTTATGATTATGGAATTCCTTGGAGTACCTCCTTGGATCCCTATTGAATGGTATTTGCATAAAATGCCCTGGACATTTCTAGTATTCCATTTAGGGACACATGTGAATGTTAGAGTGTGAAGATACCTTTGGATTTAATGAATTATAATGATATGTAATTCCTCAAGAAATCTAGTGGATCACACATAGATTCATTACCATGAATTCCATGGGGTGACCCCCCTTGAATTCCGGTAATGTCAACACTTATTGAATTCCATGAATTAAGGTCATGGATTCTTGAGGGGTACCCTTAATGAATGCTATCAGATGATGTCCCTAGATGAAATTTGATATTTATTAGCGTAGAATGCCTTATATATGATTCTTGTATTCCAATTTATCCATACCTCTAAATCTCAAGGGTGATCCCTTGAGTTTCGACCCGACTATTGGATTTTCTTAGGAATTTCTGGAAAGGAATGCTTAGTTGGTCTATGTGTATTCATTTAGTTTATATGATCATGGTTGCCTCAGTGATTGTCATTGGTACCAGATTGGGCCATGATACCTTTTCCATGTTCGAATACCAGTGTAGGTCGAAGAAGGTAGGGTCATCATAGGTTGGTTCCTTAATACCCAAGGCTCAACTTGGTCCCATTTATTTCCATAGCTTAATATTATTATTACTACTACAATTATATATTTCAAACCATTATGATTTACATGTACATACATTATTTTCATTATACACCATTAGTGGTTACCTTTTGAGTTTTACTCACACCTTGTTCAATCCACCATCTGGTAGCTAGAATAATTTTATAGATGTTGGTTGAGATAAGGGAATGTACCCTCTAGATGATTCTTGAGATTATAACTAGGATTGGAGTTGGTCTCTAGGAGACAAACTAGAGATCAGTACTTCTGGGTTTTTATGGATTTTTTATTTCCATTTTACTTACTTTTGGGGATTTTTATATATGACTTAACTGTTGTGTATTCATGCCAATTCTGTATGTAGCATTAGTATGATATTGCATAGGTTATGGATTATTATTTTAGAACCTAATTATTTTATTTTTATGTGATGTGTATGATGTTTACTTTATTTTCATTGTGTTAAACTTTAAATATAGGGTATATTCTCCCCACCGTACCACCTATGGAACCTCAACACTTTTCAGTTGACTATAACATATAGGGAGGTACACTTGAGGCCTTGTGGAACACCACATAGAGGCACTAGTTTAGTAGAATCCATTTTTGGGTGTTATAATAACCACACATTAACCTCACTTTTGACTTATCTCCACATCATAGCTAAGCTCCTTTTACCTACTCTCCTATAAAAGGATCTATATGCCAACCATAAGTCTACACATACATGATTGTGAACATGTAGAGCGTGAACATAAAACTCAATAGGTAATCATCAATTGTTCCACTAATAAGAACCAAATATATATGTGTTCAATTAATAAATGAAATATAAGTGATAAATATCATATAAATACACCTTTTATATTGTTGGGTAATCAATAATTCACCCTAAAAAACTCATAATTTCTTTAGCTAGCCCTGATATGGGATGATATTCTCATGGCCCGATCACAACAATATGGAGAATGATTATTCATCATATCATGAGGAAAAGTGAATGATTTATCACTAAATGATAAAAAAGGTGCATTATTTATCACCAATATCATAAAACTACATGAATGAGCTATCACTGTTGGTGAATGAGACATTACCAATATAATAGTCAAGGTAAATGATTCATCCATAAAACAGAAACAAAGGTGAATGATGTATCACCAATACAACAAAACATATTAAATGAACTATCAAAAATATTGAATGGGATATCACTAATATAATTTTCAAGGTGAATGATAAATAGTCTACATAATAGTAAGGGTGAATGATATATCACTAACTAACTATAAGGGTGAATGACGTATCAATAATACTATAAATATAATGATCAATATATCATAGATATAACAAAACCTAATGAAAAATATATCTACAATGGTGAATGACATATCTATAATATAATATTTAAGGTAAATGATACATCACAAGAATAACAAAAAATGGTGAATAATGTATCATCAATTGAAAATAAGGGTGAATTACGTATCACCAATACTATACACAAGGTGAATGATATATCACTATCGATGATGAGTATGTATGAATGATCCATCACCACATTAATAAACATAGGTGAGTGAGTTATCATAAAATATACAAGGAAAAAGTGAAAAATTCATCACCATTCAAATAAATCTTAGTAAAAACGGTATCACCATGTTGATAAGAAAGGGTGAAGGAGATATCATCCAATAAGTAACAAGGGTGAATGATGTATCACCATATTGACCATGAGTGAATGAGGAATAAAAAATACTAACTATATGAAAAATATATCACTAATCTATAATCCCAAGGGGATAATATATCACTTATCATACCTTTGGTGTAATTTCCATCACCAATAAGAGATCATGTGAATTAAAAATCACATATGGTGAATGATATATCATCGATAACTAGGGAATAAGTGAACGATGTATCACCAGATCCATAATTCATAGGTGAATGATTCATCACCTCAAGCCTTAATCTCACCAATCCAAATTACCCACTAAGATACCCACATCCTCAATGTTGTACACCTTGAACATATATGACAAGACTGACCTCTTATGGAGATGAATTTGAATCCTATAAAATCATCCATCTCACAAGGGTTATTCCATAACACTCATTAGTTATTTCATTCATTTATACAATAAATGATTTCAAACTTAGAAAAACATTTACAAAGAATTTTTTAAAGGATGGCCTTACTCAAACATACTGTATTATTTGAGTAAATGTTATAGATGGATCAGGAATACCCCAAAGGGTTAATGTCACACATGCCTTCATTATAAGATTTGATTACTAGGTGCTGCTGGATTTATATTAGGATGTTGTATAATGTAAGAGACAATAAACTATATAATCATTATCAATCATTAAATATTATTTATAGCATCAAAATGTGTTTTGAGTGTTGCAAAATGATATGCTAGAAAAATTCTATTTTTCTAAATTTCAATTATGAATTGATTTATAAAATTTATAAAATGATTATAAATTAAAGAAAAGGTATTTTGGGATATTTATTTAATTTATTTATAAAATGATTATAATTAATTATCAAGTATTTTTGAAAATTTTAATAAAAAATATTTCAAAATATTAAATTTTAATATTAAATATTTTTGAAATTATATAATATGACTTATAATTTAGACATAAAAAGATTATATGGAAGTTACAAGAGTAATTTATAAAATTTTATAAATTAAAGAATAATGCATAATATGAAGGAGTTTATATGTATAATTTTATTAATTATTCATAATATTTAGTTTAAAATTTTCAAATTCAATGAATTTTTTGAGAAATTATTTAAACAATATTAAAAAGAGTTTTTATAATTGATATCATGAAGATTAAAAAAAATTAAATATGTGATATTCTGAACAGTTACATAATATATAAATAGTTCATATATAAAATTTTTATATTTCATTTAATATCATATATTTAAATAGGATACTATATAATGAATAATATGAAGGAGTTCATATTGGAAAAATTATAAAATGTTTATAATTTTTTGATTTATGAACTGTTCAGAAATAGTTTATCTCATATTTAAATATATGAATTTAATTTATTTATTTCATTCATTATTTGTTCATATATATAATTGTTATATTATGAATTGTGATGTATTCTTTAGCTTAAAGTGTTAAACCACTTTTATAAATTGTCATAAATGCATAAAATGAGTAACATACTAGGTATGATAATTGATTTAGTTTCCTTCTATCTTGACTTTGTCTTGTACTAGGGTATGAGTTTGATTTAAGCAATTAATTATAGTTTATATATATTAGGTTTTATAATTATTATGGAATTGAGGGCTCTCTTGAGAAAAGTATATTTGGGTGGATGAATTTTTGGTTGTACTAGTCACTGGTCTCAAGACTTATGCCTTGACTAGAAATGTGAGGGTTGAATATCTTTTTATCTAAGATTAATCTTATCGATATCAGTGATTTTATATGATTCTAGGCCTTTACATGAAATGGTTTTATGTAACTTATTAATAAGATGCATTTGTATGTGTATGGATAAAATTGGCTATTAATTTGGGTTCATAACTCAAGCTATGAGTTATATAATGAGTTACACATCGATATGGTTTAGAAATATTGATCGGGTGAAAGGAATAAGTTTCTAAACTAAATCATTGGAAGCACACATACATAAAGGAAATAACATGATATAATATGGTGGGATTAAATTCCCATTAAAAATAATAAGTGATAGATTCGTTCCAAAGTGGCACTTGTCATGACCTCGATCATTCAACTGGGTAGACCATGCCAAAGACAGGTTCCCTTGGATTATAGTGTGTAATAAAAGTAAGTAAAATGATACTACTAACCATTTGGTGCCTTGTTTTTGGAATTTTTTATATTACACTTATCTAGGAACCCCTTATCATTAAGACACTAGAGGAATAGAGTTGAGTGAATCCATATATTAGATTATGATATAGAGTTATCCATTAAACTATCCGAGAGTCATATGTGATTTGATTGATATGATTATCTACAAGATATAGTCATGACTTGTGTTACAAGATTATATGATATAAGTTATGATGAAATATGGATCTTCAACCACTAATTGATATGATGTTTTCAAGCAAGGTCATCAGTTGTGCGACACCCTAGCTTGAATCACTTGGTATGATAAAAAAGTGCCATGAGGCCTCAAGCATGATTCCCTTTATGAAATAAATTACCGACTAGTGGTGAGGCACTATGTGGCATGGTGGGATAACTATTCCTTCAGTAATGAATAACCAAACACAGTACACAATAATATAATTAAAAATTATATTAACACTAAAACAAAAATATATAAGCGATAACAAAAACTATAACATCCCATGCTATAAATATATAGAATATAATACCAAGTACAAAAGTCAAAGAGATCCCCACATGAAACATATCTATATGTATAATAATAAAAATGAAAATTAAATAAATAAAAGAGGCATCTCCACACTGTTCTCATAGCCCATCCAACAATTGCCTCAACCAACCCTCTCCTACTATCCAACTGCCTTAATTAGGGCCCTTTCCCTTATTTATATCTCGAACTAAAGATTCTTCATGCACAAAAATATTCCCATTAAAGGTGTGAGTATAAACCCAATAAGATTCCTCTAATTTGTCCTTATAATAAGTAAATAGTCATATAAAATTTTATTCAATGACAAATAATAAATGCCTAAATAAATATACAACCCTTATGGTGATCATGCGTTAACTGGGCCTCTATGAACCTCAACCTTACCTGCTTCAATTCATTACTAGAAGGAATGTCCGTTAGATTCCCATTAACACATACAACCTATTATGAACACCTTATCACAAATGAAATGGATTAATCATGTACCATGACCTATCGCTTCTCACTTAGATAGGTTATCTACATCAAGTCACACTAACCCACCCACATGGACTCCATCGAGGTTAATCAAACACACTGACCCATCATTACAAACTCTGGGGAGGTCTAATCAGGCACACTAACCCATACATACAGACTCTAAGGTGGTCCAAAAAACACAACAACCCATCCTAAGAAACTCTAGGTAGGTCCTCAAGCATGTTGAATCATCCCCATATAATATAGGGAGGCCATAACAAGCATAAACAATACACACTATATATCAAATACAATACAAGCATGGAACTCAGACACACATTCATTAGCCTGACTCTTAACTCATGATGAAAACCAGCATAACCATGGGATCCAACTATCTCAATCATGGATGTCCTCAGAAAAAACATAAATTTAATCCATATCACTCATGAATAACCTTCATTCATCATAAACTCGACTATCTCACTCATGGCTATCCCACATCTCATTCTGAGTATAGTCATCTCACTCATGACTATCCCCCATCATCATTAAAGCTTTATTGTCATAAAAAAGGTCATCCTAGAATTAATAAAACCTGAATGGATCAATCCAAGCCTTTTTTACCAAGCATACATCCCTAATCATAATCTCAACACAAGGATCACGTTCACTAGTTTCATAGAAAAAAAGCAAGGGGATTTATTACCCCAACCCCTACATCATTTTTGAAAGTAATTATATCCCTTAAATAAAACATTATAGGTCTAATAAATCAAGTGGAAAACCATACCCACATACCTAGTATAATGTTTCCTCTCATTGATTTCAAGTCATACACATTGAACACACCCTTTAAGGGACCAAATACACTGATACAAACCTCACCCACTCAGATTGACACCAAAAGTATAGGTCTCATAGGGATACACATTCAACTGCATGAAAATCATGTAATTCAATTCCATATAAATTTCATATCGTGGTAAGGAATTCCCAACTTAACCGAAGGGAAGTTTAACTAGTAATAATAACATTCCTTTTCAATTTCTATGCATCAATGAAAAGAAATAATCCCTAAAATTATGACATTAGGGATTATGATAAGGGGAAAATGAAATAGGGGAAGAAAAATTATTTTGGGAATATATGGGTTTAAACTCACTTAGAGGAATATATATCAATGAAAGACAATTGGAATGCCTATGAGATGAGAAGGAGATTAAAAATACACCAAAGAGTAATCCCTTTCATCACTTGATTCATGTGAGGGTTGGGGGAGAAGATAGGGGAGGAAATAAGGAGTTCTTGAGTGAAATTATGGCCCCAACCCTTGAAAAAAAAACTAACCTAAATACTTTTATAGAGTGAATATTGGTTCACACCATGAATCAAGGTAGACAGTACCCATTAAAAAAAACTTCATGATTTTTCATGTCATGACACATGTGTCACGCTATGAATACATATTCACAACTTCTTATTAGTTGCAGGCCCAACCTGTTCCTATTGAACCCACTCTCAAACTACTTTTCACCTTGAAAATACCCATTATTCACACTTCTGGGCCAAAAAAATATTTAATGAACCTTAAAAATTGAGGGGTGTAAAAAACACCCCCACTAAGGACTTCTTATCCTTGATAAGTTTATCTAGGTGTCTCTCTTGAGAAACCTGACCACTAAGACCAATTATCCAAATCCTTTTACATGGTTTCCTCCTAAATAATTACATGAAACTGAAACACTCAAATAAGAGGAGCTACTTTTCCATATATACCTTCAATCAATTCGGCCCACAGAACATGATGAACACTCCAAAAGACACACCATCCTTCAACTTAGAGTTTTCAATAACGACCCCACACATTGGATTCCATTGATACCTCGAGCTGTGAATCTACTTTATATTTCTTATACAAGATTTGAAAACCCAAAAAGAAAACTTAATTATATTTATTTACATGATTTTACTCTTGAGTCATGATTCACTTCTTGAATCAAGTCACAAATCATGATTCACCCTCTAAAACACACCAGAATACACCACCTCCCAATGAAAGCCAACTAGATGGCCTAGGCCACTCTCCACAGGTCGATGTCAGTAGATCACACCTAATAAGCTTTGATAGACACCCACACATGGGTATATCTCATTAATTTAAGAAATCCATCCACTTAAATGCACATACATTTTATAACCTGACCCTATAAATGGGTTATGTTCACCTATAGATCACTATTGATGTGTACCAAGGAATTGTTATCACCACCGGTCCATGAGAACAAGCCTACCCCACTTTCATCCAAACACCGACACTCATGAACACCATAAATTATTTTCAAATAGACACACATTCCCAAACCCCAAAATATTCAAACCAAGGTCTAAAACTCACTCCTTAGATGATATAACCACCTCACACACCTATAAAACCAAGAATCCTGGGTTATTTCCTTACCAATTCACAGAGGCTTCACCTATTCATCATTCATACCCTAATTCTTAGGTCTAATTGGTCAAATCATAACAAAACAAACCCTACAAGAATTTTATAAGGCATTATAACCGATCCTCAACCTTCCATCCACTATAGTCTCTGATTTACTTCACTTCCATCACTAACCCATCAACCCCAACACACTTTCCAAGATCCATATAAAAATCACCTGCCTTCTAACCAATAAATGAATCATAGAACTCGATACCGTTCTATACCCTTTTTCACTTAAGGGTTACCATCCACAAGAATACCTCCCATAATGGGATTATCCACATCACTTCTTTGATCAAATCCTCCTACTGAGGCCCAAAATTCCATAAGGGTTCACCCCATTGGATACTTTCCCATTTGACTAAACAACCTCAACCCAATGTTCTAATCTTGGTCTTACAACACGAGTGGCTCAACAAACATTACTTAATTTTGTCGAGCCTCAATAATCATCTCTAAACAACTATAAATTCATAACAAAACTTATCCATAATGATAAACTAAACAACCACAATGGTCCCCAACTACTAACCCACACATTCCAAGGAATCATAGTTCCAAGCCATTCCACCCATAGAGATCCCAACAATCCTTACCAAAATTAAAGCCTACCTTGGGTGAGACTATCCCATTAAAACATTTTCAACCAATTAAACTCTACCATAGAGAGGCTAAATTTCTATTTTTAAAACACCACCACAAATACTGCCCTTCCAAAAAGGAAAAATACTTAACCCTGGATTCACTGATGACCACCAAAAACTCCCCCCACACCTCCATGAATATGAAACAAGATGCCATGAAATCTAAATGACACACTACCACTCTTCTCCATATGAAAACACTATAAAGAGGTTTATAAATCCACAAGTATCCACTCATAGGGTAGTTCAATAATTAATGTCCCATGAGATATGATTCTAACCACACCCACACTTTAGAAGAAACCACCCACTAACATTACTCGCCAATATCAAACTACCCTCCTAAAGGTCATTCTCTAATGACCCTTCTGAAAACCCAAGTTTCCTTGAACCTTACAACCCAAATCCCAAAAGGAATTATAACATTATTTTCCATGAATGCCTACTCTTATCATGCTCTAATGACACCATGTATCACATGATTTCTACTTCCCTAAGGAATAAAAGTATCCACATCTTACTCTAAGTCCCATATTTAGTTTTTAAGCCAAAAAATCCACCTTACCCATGAAATCTATATAAAATAGTCTACCTAGGAGCCTTTTCATGGCATAAACACACATTTAACACCATGATCAACCAAAAGAAGTTTAATTTTTCTATTTTATACACCAAAAATTTAAAACTCACGTCCAAGCTACTACTAAGGCCTTATGACTCTCACTAAGATCACACTCCACAAAACTGAGATACCACATAAAAATGACTAATGCTTGGTCTCATAAAAATCGAGCATCATCACCAATGGTCTCAAAAATCTATGCAATTCACTACCATGAACCTAACACCAAACATTTCTCACCCACTTTACATTAAATATAATGGAAAATACATAAGGCGACACCAAAAAATAACCCATCTAACTCATGGGTCTATACCCAAAACAACTCCCTACTAAACCAACCACTAGAGGGTTCATATATTTCTTAGGTGCATACAAAACCACATCCCTTTAATAACCACTTTCTATAATCAATCTAGAGAGGGATACACAACCATCACAAGGAAATTCCATAGGCCAACCACCCATTTTAAGGGTCTATCATTAACCAAACTCCAATCCAAACCAGCTAACCATATCTAATACCATCCCCTAAAGGTTGTCTATTAAAAAATACACACAAAATCTATTTCAAAAACAAAATAAGGAATTACCCTAGATCCACAATTCAAATCAAACACATCAAACATAGGGCTTCTAAGGGGGATCTCTCACACACACAATAAAAACATAATTTAAAAGTGAAAAATAGGACTCATTAAAATCATAGCCCAACACACCAAGCCAATGAAATGTTTTGATAGTTTATTTCAAACCATTTATTAAAAAAATAAAATTTTTGGAACTAAATTCAAATAATTAAAACACAAAACCCACTTTTTATTCATAAAAAACTAAGAAAAAATGGACTATTTTTCCTATTTTAAACTATTCCATACAAACCAATAGTAAACCTAATCACATCCTAAACGTGGTCAAATTAACTTTAAAATTTTCTAAATTCAATTTAAAAAGGTCATTCAAACCATTTAATTGACATTTGGAATTCAAAAATTCCTTTATATACCAAAAATACCTTGAAAAACCATTTAGTACCTTTTTTTAATTGAATTTACCTTCTAAAATATACTTAGAAAACTCAACCAACAAACAAATACCAAATGAGAGAACACACAAAAATACTTACCACCTAATCAAGTGTTGAGTACATACCATAAAAACCTTTACATTTGTCACAATCACATATTCATAACAAAATATAACATTATGAGGCTACATTAATTAAATATCATAGGGAATGTATTTGGGAATACACTGATTATATTTTTCCCTTATTTAATTAATTTTAGAGTCTATCAATCATTAGTAACCAAGTGCATGACATGTGAAACTACATGTCTATACATGATGCATGAACTCAACGAATATTTCTAATTATTCCAAGAAAAAATCCCATAAATCATAAATATAGAAATCATATGCATCAACAAAGGTGAAATTATTCAACAATAACAATGAAAACAAAATAGAAATCCCACCCTAGTTAATATATAATCTTCTCAGACGTGGGTTTTATACTCCCTGGAAAAAGTTCATATCGATTCCTAAAAATTTCTTGTCCCCTATCACCCAAGCCTTAAAGAGTCAGAAATAAGAAAAATAACTCTGATACCGTTTTGTGATGCCTTAGCCTGGATCACCAAGTTCGAGTCAGGTAGTACCACATGACCTATTGTGTGCCTACCTATATGCAAGAGGATACCAACTAAAATTGAGGGCCTAAGTGACATAGTAGAGAGAATATTCCCTTGGTAGCAGATAACCAACCAAATTACACATTAACAAAATCAATAATCAGAGTTATATAAGAACAAAAATGCATAAGTGAGAACAAAAATTCATAAGTGAAAAAAAAACAAAAACATATCATGATATAATAATATGGTATATAATACCTATTACACAAGTCAAAAATATTCCCACATGTGGAAGATCTATATGTAAAATAATTAGAAGGAAAATTAAAATAAATAAAAGAGGAATATCGATATTGATCTAAGAGTCTCCTAGAATCAGCTCAACCAATATGCTCCTCATGTCCAACTACCCTAAACAGGACCATTTCTCTCATATGGATCGATGACCAAACACCTTGCATATACATTGATATGCCTATTAAGGGCATGTATATTAAACCAGTAGTATACCACCAACTCTTCCATAACATAAGTGAATCATTGATATAAAATTTTATTTAAATATATGAAATAAATACAAAAATAAACATATAATTTGATGGGTGATCGTGTGCTAACTAGCCTACTACAAACTCAAACCCCATATTCTTTTGCTCATTTCCAAAACATTTTTTTTGAGTCTCAATAACATGTACATACCATGACCCATGACTTATCACAATGGTCACAACCTCATCATGATCCTTGAACCATCCCTACGTGCTCATGGAGGACATCTCAATAAATTCACCTTGACCCATCAACATAGAATCATGGGAGGTCCGTCAAACACACTGGCCTATCCCTCCATACTCTAGGGAGGTCCTCAATCACACCAACCCATCCCTATGGACTCTATGGAGCTATCACAAGCACAAGACACATGAAAAACAAGAATTGAAGACAACATAAGCATGGAACTCGCATAAATATTCCCTATACCAATGCCTCACTCTCGATAACCATTATCATCACCACAAGAACAAACCATATCTCTTATAGACATCCTCATATAAAATTTCAAGATAATACATCTCAAACATGACTAGCCCATATTCATCCTAAACTCGACCATCACACTCATGGATAATCTTTATCTCATTATGAGTATAGCCATCTTACTCATGACTATACTTTATCATAATTAAAACTTTCACATCATCAAACAAGGTCATCATAGCCTTAACTGAGCATGAATGGATTAATAAAATCCTTTTTACCAATTGGAAAACCCTACCCATAATCCTAAAAAATCCTCTTATCCACCGTTTTCAAGGAACACAAGTAAGCTGATTCACTAGTAGAACTAATAAGTCATTTCATAAACTAATTCATTCCCTTTTAAAACCAAAAAAGAAATTTTAATCCTAATTACTCAAGTAGATGAACCTACCCAAATTCTCATTATAAGGATTCCACTCATCGATTTCAAGACATGCATGTCACACTCACCATCTAAGAGACCTACTACAATGATATAGACCTCACCCACTTTCTTTGGACCCAAAATCAATGGTTTTAAAGGGATACACATTTACCTTCAAGAAAAGTATGTAATAAAATTCCAAATAAATGCCATAAAATAGTAATGACTTCCTACCTTTACCACAGTGAAGCTAAGCTAGAAATAATCACTGCCTGATTCAATTCTGATACACTAGTTCCAAGAAATAAGCCCTAAATTTTTAAATAATAGATTATGAGAAGGGAAACAAGAAAAAATAGAATAAATAAGGATTTAGGTAATCCATGGTATTATACTCACTAATAAGAAGCAATCACAAAAAATGATTCTTAAAACACCCAAGAAATGAGGAGGGGCCAAAAATCACTAAAAAGAGAGCCCCTTCATCACCTGATTCAAATGAGGGTTGGGGGATAGGATAGGGGAAGAAATAATGGGGTTAATAGTTGAAATTATAACCCTAAAACATAGAAAAACTACCCAAAAGACACTCATGGTGTGAACACAGGTTCATGACATGAACCAAGTTAGATGGTACACCTTCAGTATCCCTGTATGATTTTTTATAGCATGACACATGTGACATGACAAGAATTCCTACCTACAGCTTCCTATTAGTTGGAGGTCCTACCCATTCCTCCAAAACCCACTCCAGAACTACCCTAAAAACCAAAATTGAAAAAAAACACCCAATATTCAAACATCCAAGATAAAAACCAAACTATAATGTGTTTTTGAAAATTGAGGTGTAATATAATTTTAGTGGGAAACAATTAAATAACATATCTTATTAAATGAATGTAAAATATGATAATCATATAATAAAAGATTATATTATAGATAAAATAACATCATCATTATACATCCTATAGAAAAAATAATCTTAATGTAAGAAACCTCTTAGACTGGTACAATAATTAAGAATTGTTATTAAGCAAGAAGACAATTATACGTGTTAGTGCATACCCCTTCCCAATAAACCAATCATCTAAGTAATTAATCACATGAATCTATATTATTATGATAATAATTAAATAATTAAATTAAGGTTTTATTGGAATTGGATTCTAAATAACCCAAATAACTTTAGTCTCTACTTATATATTGAATATGATTGTGTATGAAAACGTATTAGAGAGACCAAAGTTTTACTCTAAGGCTTGATTTGGATGTGGAATTAATTTTGAAATAATAATAGGAAATGTTTTGAAAATATGAATGATTTAAATAAAAGTTTACCCTATTTTATCAAATTTTTGAATATAGATGATTTATGGTATGTGATGTCTTGGTTTTAGTGTTGTATTGATAGTACATAGTATTAAAAGATCAAACCATAAGAATAAAGGTTAGTCGGAAGATCCAAACATGTTTCTTCAAATAGCCAGAAAGGTTCATTGAAACTTAAATGATGTATCAGGATGAAATTTAAATATTTACATATAATATGAAATTATATAAAATACCTGAAGGGGTTTCAGAAACTCCATGAAAATTCCACCTCTAGTATTAGTGTTTTAGAAACTGATTCATCATTTTTAATGGGTATACGATACCAAATGTATAATTTATAATTTTTTTAATTATATATGAGTTTAAGATCAAGGAAATAATTGATAGAGAATTTTTTTTTCATTAAATTTAAATATAAAATGGTTGTTGATTCATGGATTTGAATGCGAAGGAACATTTTATGTTAGATGGATCAAAATAAATGTTGCATATAGTTATATCATTTATATTATATGATAAAAAAAGTTGTATATTAATAGAGTTGTTATGAAAAATATAAGATGATTATTTTAATACACATAGTTTATGAAGTATCATATTTTATAACATACATAAGAAAATGATAAGGATAATGATTTTTTATCATGGATAAAATATTTTATCCAGATGTTTATCAAAATTCGAGGGATATGTTCCCACCATATATTATTGAAATATTATAGATAATAATGAATTATTTTTATAATATTTATCCAAACACATGGAATAATATATATTATATAGATATTGATAATTTATTTTTTGATTATTCCCACTAATGGAAATAAGTGTTATATCTAACAAAAAATAAGTTTGTGTGTCTTAACATGATATTTAGAAGAGAATATAGTATATAAGAGGATAGTGGGATTATTTTTTGGACTTTGAGAATTTTAAATACAACAAATAAAATATTATATTATTCAAAATTGAAAGATAATGTCACTTTATTACTTAACAGTTTTAGGGTATGATAGTAAAAGGTAACATAAAAGATCTCAAGAAAAAAGTTTTATGGAAAGGGTTATAAGAATGATGATGATTATGAACTTATAAAGTGTTATAAGTATATATTAGAAGTTATTAATATCACAAAAATTCGATATTAAGAAGTTATGAAATTTGAATACAACTTTCAAAGATTTGAACATTAAGAATATGATTCCTAAGTCTCACTATTATTCAAAACGGCTTACTTCATAGATACTACTCACTAAAATTGTTTAGAGGGATGATTTTATCATATGGTCATATAGATATGTTGTAGTAAATTTATATAGATATAATTAATATAACAAAACATAAAATTTGATACAAACATAAGGCCTATCTTGTGGTCTATTATATATGATATGATTGGAAGAGATATTATGTACAGTTTTGTTAGCATTCTTAGAATAGTTTGAGAATATAATATATGTCATGTGATATAAAAATAAGTCTCCAATTTATTATTATTTAATATTGGATACATATATTAGTGTGATTATAATTTCATATAGATATATGAAATATGATCACAAGGCATAAAATGGGTTTTGTGCACTAGATGACCCACAAAGTATACCACATGGGGTGTCATAATTTTTTTTATTTTTTATACTATAGGGGAATGTATAATATTTGTATTTACTCAATAATTAAGGTTGTGAAGATAATTGGATTGATAACCATCATACTTTGATACCATTATTTTTCAAGAATTAAGGCTTAGATAATTATGGGGTGGTTGGGTATGTTGCTGATAATATCATCAGTTGGAGCTTGACTAAGATGGGATTTATCCTTTTGTATGAAAAGTATGATATATGGTCAATCGATTGAGATACACTGAAGGATTTTAAAACCAAACCAAGATTATATATGTGATATTATTATCTATTTGGGTGTGGGGAATGTGATGTGCTAATTTATAAGGGTGAATAATATGTGATGTATTTATCAACCTGGTCTATTAATACTCGAAGAATTGAGAATATATGAGTAGATATAAAGGATTTACATACTCCATGTCATGTGGTTACTTGATGTATTAGAAAAATGGATGACATTAAAATGAAAATTTTCATATGATGTAGTTGGTGGACACATTTATAAAGATAAATGTGTTTTATAGAGATCACTTCAGATCCCTTTATTGCTTGAATAACATAAATTATTTTCTAGTGGCTGCTATTTGTTAATATTTTGGAATTTTGGAATTAATATTTGTTGTAAATGCTAAAAAATCCTATTGGGTCACACTTTATGGTTAACTTAAAGGATATTTAGTTTTAAGAAACTCAAAGTACCGCTCTAAAATAATTTTTGAGTTTATTTAAAATGAGTTTTGGATGGATATTCACATGGTATTTCATATGATGTGATACAAGGTGAAATTGATGAAGGATTTCCAAAATTATTTTATAGATATATAAAAGGGGTTTTAGATATAATTTCATAAGTTATTTTATATGATATAATACATGGTGAAATGATACAAAGTCAATGAGGATTTATAGAAAGTGGGATTTTCATGGAGAAATTCCTTAAAATATTTATATACATGATACATTTTAGGTTATATCATATGATATGATACATGGATTTAGTATTACATGATATCCACTATTGAAAAGAATATTAGATATGTCTTTATGAATATTGTTATATGAAATATAAATATATCATATTACTTATTCCTATCCAATTATAGTTTATGATTAACTTAAGTTGTATGGTAGGGTTAAGATTAAAATAATATTACTCCTCCAATGGCCCGAAGGCCTTTATTTTTTATTGATTTTTGATAATCCACCTTTCAAGGGGTGAGGTGGAACCCTTACAAGGACTGTAGGAATAAGTATTATATGGATAGTAGGCCTTAGAGGAATTCATTTCTCATAGGATTCAAACATTACATACAACCCAGACTAACTACTTGGAACTTCTCCTCCCCAACATCTTCATCGTGAAATCAACTCTCTACCTTCGCATGGCTGTTCGGCTAGGAATTCCTATGCATGCACAGACTAGTCCCGATGGAAGGTTCCATACCCTCTCATTCTTGCAATCCGTTTAGCTTCTACTATGGTGAAAGCTCCTTACTCATCTTCCATGTAGAGCTTGTTCCTTGTAGGTTGTCTGGTTTGCATCTAAACTTAAAGGTGGCCCGAAGGCCTTGAGGTGGCCCTAAGGCCTTACTGACCTGAAGGACTGGGTGGCCCGAAGGCCTTAAAAGACTCAGGGACCAAATTGGTGGCCCGAAGGCCCAAACAAAGGCATATTCTCTGCTACTATAGTGCCAAATAGTGACTGTTATAGTTCATGTTACTGTACCTGCTATAGTACTGCTACAGCACCCCCCAAAAATTCTGCCTCTGCCTGGATTTGATCCCTGGTCACTTAGACACTCTATGATTGGAAATGAAAGTTGAACGTTATGTTGTTAATGTTCTGGATTCTTCCACCAATGGTTATTATTGATTATAATGTTTTATACGATGAAATATATAGATAATAAAATGTATTTATAAAATAAATGTATGTATACTTAGTAAAATGTTTATAAAACATTTTTAAATGGATGAAATTACTCAAAAGTATTATAACATTTGAGTAAATACCATGGATGGCATGGGAGTACCTTGATGACTATATAAAGGGGATAAAGGCTATGAGAGTGTGATCCTATATGTGGGAACTTCCTGTCAATTCCCTCTCAAATCTCTTTGCTCCTCCTCCATTTTCCACCGTGAGATATTAACATACTATGGGAGATATGGATAATCCAACCTAAGAATTTGGAAATTTAGATTCAACCCATAGATATACCATGGAGGAGGGAGTGTGTTGGTTGCCTCTTAGGGATCTTCATCAAGTATATGAATAAAGATAATTGCAGTATCCATTTATGATGTAAGGTACATAATATTCTTTATAGTTTTTACATGGTTTTAGTTTTAATACATGGGGATCTTGGGATGTTAGGGTTATATTATCCTTTTCTATATTGAACAAGTGTTTCTCTATCCTTATAAACCTTTCAAAACTATGTGAATTATCTTCTTAAGATATTTATCGTGTAAATTATGAGTAAAAACCCCTTTAATTTTATTTTATTCCATAATTTTTTGGTGGAACCAATATCAAAACCTAATTTCATTACACATAAATAAAAAAGAAATTGGGGAAGAATAATTGTGGGATATGGATAAAAACCAACCTTAATATGAATGAATAAATATTTTGACACTCAATTTATCAAGGAAGAAAAGGGAGAGGGAAGGATAGGGATGAGGAGTCAACCTCCACTCTATTTTACCAAACTAAAGAAAACACCCTTAAGTAGGGTGTTTTTAATTTAGAATAAAAATTACACATTTCCACTCTATTTAGATAAATATATTTTGGAGGTATTAGGTACCCGATGCTTATCCATCGGCCACTCGGTGGCCCCAACTTGGGGATAATCCCCCCGATATCTTCATTGAGTAGTTAGTTTCCTCAAACTGGGTACATGGTGGCTTGCTATAGCCACCTTCCCTAACTTTTAAATTTCCCTAACAACTTTAAATTCATTGTAAGTTTTTCCTCTTGAAGTTTATCATCAAAAAAATTATTTTTATCACTTAAAACATACCTAAAAACTCTAATTCCAAATCTGAAAAAAATTCAAAAGTCCCAAATTATACCACCTTCAAAACTTGAATTTCTTTTGAATCTATAGACACGTACTAGTGTTGGATATTACTTTCTCTACACCATAAAAATTATTTTCTTTCAAATTCTTCTTACTCATCATCCTTTAACCACATCATCCATTTAAATTTAATACACACCCCAATTTACTATCTCCTACCAGTGGGGAAAACATTCCACAACACCACATGATTGAGACCATCCCACATAGTATTAATTCTTAAAATGTTTCATTTTAGACTATATCTGATGCATTATAGTTGACCATGCATGAAACATGTTAGTCGGTACCCAAATGTATCGACTATATTCAAAAACCCAATAACATGTGCATCACGATACAGACCAATTTCACCCTCTTAATGATGATGTTCTCCTCTCAGTGACATCCACAAAGAGTTTAATTATTGTTGTCAAGATCTTCTAGTTGATATACTATTCTATAATAGACCATATCTCTCTTGAAACTACACTTGAGAACCTCTAAAACACCTGATCCTCTAATAATATAGTCCCATACTCAAGAATTACTCATCCCTTGAAGCTTCTCTCTATTGAAAAAATCATTGTACTTCTCTGAAGTACCAATACTCCCAGACCCAATCACCACATCAATCTGTTATTACAAAAATTACTACCATTAGTTACTAAAATACTATATCAACATGATTATCGTATAATGATACCCACATTAAGGTATTTACCTCTCATAAAACATAATTAATCGTCTCACATCCAAGCATTAAAGTGGAGCCTCAAATACTACTAGTCAGATTTCATTACACATGATTCCCTTGATTTAATGGAAATATTTCCCAAATACTCCATATAGTATTTTATGATTTGTACATGTTATATGGTATGAAATGTATGGAACTAAGGAATATCATAAATAATGTATATTATTTTATCATGATACTCACTACATATATCATATTGTCTAATATATCACAAGTGTTGTGATATGGATAAATAATATTATATGATTGAAGAGGAAACCAAATAATAATTATTGTCTCTCACATTATCTTCCACATAAAATATCAATGATTAAACATTTCATAAGATAAAATTTTGTGATAATTGGCTTGGAAATAGGTTATAAGTGTTGTAATGAAAGGATTTACTCAAATATTTCATAACATTTAAGTAAATTTCATGGATGACTCGAAGAGTGTCTCTAAGGTATATATAAATATGAAACATTCCATAGAAAGTGGTTCCTGACATTCTGTGGACTTTTCCTCAAAGTTCTATTCCTCTTTCACTATTTACCTTGATAGGAACTAGTATTCCATGAGAATAGAATAGGATTATTCTCATGTCATTAAATGATTCAATTAGGTTGTTGATACACTAAATCCAAGGGACTTTAATGAATACCTCTAAGTGATCTGATTCAAATATATTATTTAAGACATTTAAAATAGATATTTGGTGTAAGTTGCACATTGTATTCTTAATTTCATAGTTTTGTGGGTTTGAGTTTCATAAATGGTAACTTTGAATTTGAGGTTTCTTATTTCCGTCACTGTATTGAACAAGTGTTGTTCGATACTAAAAAACCCAATAATAGTATTATAGCTTTACCATGATTCATGATTCATGAAATCATGTATTCAAATGAAGACAACATGATATCATATGGGTGTCATATTTTTGATCATTAAATACAATTTATATTTTCTTCAATGATTGGTTTTGAGATATGGGATATCGTAATTACTGATTGGGGCTTAGAAAATGATACATGATATCATGGCATTTGATCTTTTATAATTTATTTTATTTCATTATATCATAAGGTAAAATATTAGGATTCATATTATATTAATGTTTCATGACATGGATGAAAAAATAGAGCATCATATGATTCTAGATACATTGATTCATATCGTAAAATACGCCTCCTTTCCACATTTATATTACATAAGATTCCTGTTATATGATATGATCACCGATGTACCAATGAGTTAATGTTACACAGACCTATCATAACATGCTATATAAAAGAACCACTGAATATATATTATATAATCCAACACTGGTGTTATGTTACATGAATTATATTATTGTAACATTTTGTTACTTTAATTAAAGTACTTCTTGA
Source organism: Viscum album (assembly GCA_963277665.1). Classification (NCBI taxonomy): domain Eukaryota; kingdom Viridiplantae; phylum Streptophyta; class Magnoliopsida; order Santalales; family Viscaceae; genus Viscum; species Viscum album. The sequence goes on along the minus strand of OY728146.1, from coordinate 568,353,060 downwards.
CCTTTTTTTATGACTGTTCTTTCGTTAGGTCTCTCATTTTGGTAATTTTAATTTGTTTTTGGGAGTTTTGGAGTCCCATGGGTCTATTTACGGTTGGCACATGGTTAGGGAAAACTGTGCGGTTTAGACCAACAAACCGCGCGACCTACGTTGAGCTACTGGAAGGGGGTGCATGGTTGGTCCAAACCGTGCGACCACTTAGTGAAAATCATGCACCCTTGGACAGAAGAGGATTTTCATGGTTGTATCATGGTTAAAAAAAATAAGTTTCCAAACTATGAACTCCAAATATAATTTCATTAGAGGCACATGGTTATGTTGCATAGTTGGTTTAACCATGTGGCCCAACCCAGAAAATGGTACACACAGTTTTTAATATCATAAAATTTGTTTTAAAAATTACCAAGAGTGTATTTTAACCCCAAAATACCCCTAATCTCATATTGTCTCAATATAATCCTTCTATAGTTCTTAATAAGATTATTCCTTGGGATTCTAGGTGGATTTCCTTCATTATTGATAGATCAACTCAAGGTATGTCGTGCTTTGTTCCAAATTTTGATTTTCTTCATAGATCCTCATTGGATATATTCTACTATTATCTTTTGAAACCTGATGGGGGTGTGTATTCTATATCTAATGAGTTTTATATAGGATTTATTTATTTCTTATGGATTTAGGATTATGAGGACTTAATCTAATCTTCCCTGATCACTATTTTTGAAGGTGAATAGTTCTACCTTTGTTCTTGTGGTAGGTGTTTCTATATAAAGGGATAATTCTAAAAAATGATTATTTTTAATGAAAATTCATTTTATTATGATTAAAATGGATTTTTTTCATGGATATTTACTCAGATGTTTTCCCCATGAGTCTATATCACATGGTTTCACATGATGGATTATTTCATGGATATGTGTTTACTTTCTTACCTTATGGTGTGTGGATATGATTTCCTATTTTATGACTTATAATTTTCATAAACCTATATTTTTGAATAGAAAATATTATTATTAAAACCCAAATGAAATGATTTACACATGGGGTTGGTTTTATAAAAATCCTTTGTAATTTTTTTTTCTTTTTTAAAAGATAGAACAATTGCATTGTTGTTATTAGACCTTGTATAGACTCTATGGTGGTATCCTACTGGTTTTGTGATCACATCCTACATTTTAATTTGGGTTGTTTTATATGTTTTTTTATAAACCAGGTAAACGTAAGGGTATCTTGTATCATGCCAGCTTCTCTTTTTTGTCATTACCTTCATAGTAGGATGGTTTGGAAGTAACGGTTGGTCACATAGAGACTTGCTGGTCTTATCATGTCATACTTTATAGTTTATCCAGCTTGGATTGGATTTTATGGATATTGGATGCATCTCTTTATTATAGTTTATACTCTAGTTTTATGTATTGTTTTTTTATACGAGAGTTTTTTTGTTATCTTGTTGGGCCTCACCACCCTAATGGGATGAATTAGGTGGCTTATCTAGTTGACTTAGGTTGGTTTGTTATAGATTGGTATCAAAGTGATGATTAACCATATGTTTTTTTAACACTTATTGATTTTGGTAATGTTTATTGGTTAGAAAAGATTTATGACCACTGAAATTTAGGTAGTAAGGGAGGGAGGGTTCCATGCTAGATCACTTCCATGTCTGAACTCAAGTTACCACGGGTGGTTAGAAAAATTTTACCAAGTTTGAGACTTGGTGTTTGAATTCATTTGAATGAACTGAATGGGAAGTTTATTTAAGTGATATCATTACTTCATAAAGTTTCATCTTTTGTTCATAGAATTTATAATCACTTTAAATTTTTGTTTTTTAAAGCATAGTCACAAATTCTTGAAGTTAGCCCTAATATTTTGGAATATGATCTAAAGATGATTTTTTATTATCTGGTTCTTAATAGACAATTCATCTAAGAATATTTGTTCCAAATCCAAGAGAGGAAGCTACAAGACAAGATCTACAATAAAAATCCTCCAATGGAACCTTATTTGGTTGAAGCTGTAATCCATACAATTCAAACATTGGGTCAAGTGGGTGTTGAGAACCCAAGATGAGTAGTGGATCATGGTTTGGAATTTACTATGAAATATCCACCCATCTTCTATAGTGATAAGGGAACCTAAGAATTTAAGGAGTGGCTTGAGATAATTAAAAGGATCTTTAACTTTTTGAAGACTTTTGAAGATTTTAAGGTGGGTTTCACCACATATACACTTGAATGACCAGGAAGGATATTGTGGGACTCTATTGTGAAATCTAAGTTACGTGAGGATATTACTTTGTATTCTTATAATAAAATATTCAATCATAAGTTTTACCATAAGATGTTATGTATATAGAATACCCATGAATTTTTGACCTTGGATCTTGGGGAGCATACCATTCTAGAGTATTCCACCCATTTTGTTTAGTTGGTGCATGTAACACCATAGCTAGTCACCAATGAGAACCTAAAGGATCAAAGGTTTGAGTTGGGAGTTAAGTTAAATACTCATCCTATGTTGATTCTCATGTGTCTTTGGACCTTCATCGAGGTATTAAATAGAGAAGATTTGGATGAGGAATACATATATCGAAAGACAGGTTTTGGTGGAGCTTTGGTTGTTGATGTTGTCAGATAGGGTGTATTTTATGGCTAGAGAATAAAATTAAAGGGTGGTTAGTTTCCTTCAAGATGAGTTTTAGGGGATTCATCAAGGAAGTAGCAAGTAATCTACTACCAGTGGGGAAGTCGCATCCATACCAAGAATAATTGTGAGGATTCTCCTAAGGCCTATCATCACTATGGAAAACTTAGACACCTAAAACAATTTTTTGAAAGGATATCCTATGAAAGTAAGGATGGGTCCACTCTCACCAAGGATTCGCAGGTTTGTTCCAATGATTCCAAGGATGGTGGGTCTAATCCTTAGGACATTGGGGATTTTAGGTGACTAAGAACAGATGAATTTATGTGGTAGAGTTTGTGCTATAGGAATCTAAAGTAAGGCTATCTACTGTTATAGGTATAATGTGTATTTCATCTTATATTATGCTATATTTTTTTGATATAGGTCCTACTAATTCTTTTATATCATACAAGTTAATTGATGGGTTATGATTATGTTTGGAACTTATTAAATTCTTCTTGGATCTTTACACACATTTGGTAAATAGGTTCGAATAAAGTATCAAGTGTTCTACATGTTGGGTAATGATAGATAACTTTGAGGTGATGTGAGAATTTTTAGTTCTTGATATTGACATCTTATAACTGATACTTTTAATATATTGGATGATCAAAATTAATCTTTAGATAGACTATTATCATCATCAGGTCTAGTTTTTATCTTCTGATGGGGTCACTCATGTTTTTTCGGTTGAGTGGGGCTCTAGATCAGGAGGGGAAATGCCTGTTGTTCCTTATGCTGGGGTAATCTCATGCCAATTGTTAGAGATGTTTCTTGATTAAGTTGGCCGTTATTTGGGAAGATTGTTTCCAACAGTGGTGAATGTGCACCTAGAAGCATTTTTGGATGTTTTTTCTAGTTTACCACCATAGAGAGTGGTCGAGTTTGTTATTGAACTTATCCCTCGTATGATGCCCATTCTTGTTCCATATTATTGAATGGAACTTTCTGAGTTAGTGTAACTTAATGTATAACTTGGGGATATAGAGGCTAATGGATTTATTCATCCTATAATGTCACCACGGGCTTCACATATCCTCTTTCCTAAGAAGGCAGACATGAGTCTTAAACTTTGTATGGATTATCAAAAGTTAAATCGGGTGACCGTTAAGAGATAATATCCTTTACCCATGATTGATGATCTTTATGACATGATTAGAGTATAATGTTGGTTCTCAAGGATTTAACTTCAATCACGATACCACCTTCTAGGATTATGAGAAGAATATATACCTAAGAAAAGGTTTAGGAGATGGTATAGACCTTTTGAGTCTCTAGTTATGACATTCAATCTCACTAATGCTCCTATGATATTTATGGCTTTCATAAACCAATTATTTTATCTGTTCTTATAATCATGTATTTGTGTTAATGGACGATATTTTGGTGTACTCCAAGTCAAAGTAGGAGTACACATACCATTTGGATATCATTCTTCAAACCTTGAAGGAACATCATCTATATGGTAAGATTTACAAATTTTAGTTTCGGATCAGAGAAGTGAAATTTATATGGAATTTCATATCTAAAAGGGGAGTATTAGTGGATCCTAATAAAATACCTATTGTTATGTATTGGTAGTGTCCTAGAAATGTGTTTTAGATCCAACGATTATTGGGTTTATCTATTTATTATAGAAGGCTTGTTCAGGGTTTTTACAAGATCACATATTTGATGATAGCTTTAACCCATAAGGGTATAAATTTTGAATGTAATGACAAATGTTAGAGATATTTTGAGGATATAAAGGTGAGGTTAACTTGACCAAAAGTTTTTACTATTATAGAACTGAGTTTGGGTTACAATGTTTTATGCGATGCTTCTAGTATAGGTTTGGGATGTGTCTTAATATAGGGGAAACATGTGGTGGTATATTACTCTTTCCAGTTATGACCTCATGATAATAATTACTCTATCCATGATCTTGAGTTGGAAGCAATTATTCATGCACTAAAAATGTGGTGTCACTATCTCTTTGGGGAGTGGTTTATAGTGTATTATGATCATAAGATCCAGAAATATATTTTTACATAGAGGGATATGAACTTGTGACATGGAATTTAGGTGGAGTATCTTCAGATTTTTGATTTTAAAATTACTTACAATCCTGGGAAAGGTAATGTGGTTACTGATTCATTGATCAGAAAATCACCAACACAATCTGTGAAGAAATTGGTTGATGGGTGGTCTCTGATGAGTTTTTTTGTTAAGATGGTCTTTGGAGTTTATGAGGATTGTAAAAACGTGTTATTATCTTTGATAAAAGATTATTCTTCTTTTTATGAGAGAGTTTAGACTTAGTAGGTGATAGAAATTGAGTTCCATCACTTTAGTAAAACCCTATATGGTGGTGAGACCTTGGGTGAGTGGTCTTGATATCCTAATGGAGCTTTGTGCTTCCGTAACAGGTTGGTTGTTCCATTTTATATGAGGTATGAGTTTATAGATATTGGAAAGAGGTCTCATTTTTCCATACACTGTAGATCTACCATGATATATCATGACTTGAGATTTTGGTATTAGTGGTTGGGGATGAGGTAGACAGTTGCAGAATTTGCATCACAATGTCTCACTTGTCAGAAAATTAAAATAGATCACCAGAGACAAGATGGTTTGTTTCAACCTTTACCCATTCCTGTATGGAAGTCAGATTAGATTTCCATGGAATTCCTCATTCATTTTACATATAATTATATTGTTAAGGATGCAATTTGTGTGGTCATTGATTGACTTATGAAATAGAAATATTTCTTACCTATTAAGGAGCCAATGAAAGTGGGAAAACTCAAAGACTTGTATGGATGAGATATTGTGAGACCTCATGGAATTACCTCTATAATTGTTTCTGAGAGGGACTTGAGGTTCACATACATGTTTTGGAAATTTTTTCAGGAGGTGATGTTTTTCTTAGTTAAAATTGAGCATTTATTATCATCAGCATATGGATGGACAAATATATAAAGTTATCAAGGTTATTGACGATATTCTTTTATACTTGTGTTCTTGATTTTTATAGATCTTGGGAAAATAATTTGCCTCTAGTAGAATTTTACTAGAATAATAGTTATCAAGCTTCAATAAATATGTAATTATTTAAGGTTTTGTATGTAAGGCCATATAGATCTACCTTTTTATGGGAAGAGTTGTGAGAGTGGTCTTTTTTGTACTAAGCCTCATTTAGGAGATTATGAAAAATGTATAGTTGATCAAGAAGAGGTTGGTCACAACACAAAGCTGTCAGAAATATTATACAGAGCATCATCATCAACTACTAGAGTTTGATGTTTTTGAGCATGTATTTATGAATGTTCCACCTCACTTGATACTTTGTTGATTGAGTAAGTAGGGTAAGTTGGAAACGAGGTTTATTGGATGATTGGAGACCATGGATTGACTCAGAAAAGTGGAATATTTTTTAGACTTAAAATATCAGTTAACTTGGATACATGATGTGTTTCATGCTTCCTAGATAAGGAGGTATCATCTAGATCCATCCCATGTGATTGAATGTGAGGATATTGATCATTATCCTAATACCACTGTTATTGAGAAACCAATTTAGATTATAGATTACCAAGATAAGGCATTGTATGGTAAAATGATTCCCTTGGTCCAAGTATTGTAGTAGCATGAATGAGATAGCCATGATATGTGTGAGTGGGAATTGTTTATTAGTTAGAAATCGCCTACTCTTTTTGCAATTATGGAGTCTTGAGTACTTTATGGGGATAGAAGGACTTTATAGTGGGGGTGATTGTAACATTACATTAATTTAATTTATATACATATTGACCCTTGTTTTGACCATGAATTGGTTGGGTATTTATTTAAGGTATTTTTTAGGATTTTTTCATAAGTTTTGGAGGACTATGGGGATATGCACTTTTGGTGAATGATTAGGGAAAACCAAACAGTTTGGCCTAGAAAATTGTGTGTCTCGTGTTTAGATACTGGAATGGGGCACATGGTTTTTCCAAACTATGCAACTACTGAGAGAAAATTATACACACTTGGAAAGAGGGTGTTTTTATGTTTGTCTTATAGTTAACGGAACTATGTGTCCAAACTATGAATCTCAAACATAAGGCCATTGGAAAGTGCATGGTTGGGGCCCATGGTTTGTTTAACCACGAAAAACAACCTATAAAACCATGCACATGATTTTTATTACACTATTTTTAAAAAAAATCATGGGACCCCAGTTAAACCCCTAAGAACCTCTTAATCTCATAATAGATCAACTAAATTCTTACCCAGCACTTGATAGGAATATTCCTTTTTATTCTAGGAATATCTCATTCATTCTTGACTGATCAAATCAATGTATGTTGCGTTTTTATTTAGTTTTTCCTTTTTTTCTTAGATCCTCATTGGATCCCTTCACTTATCATCTTATGGAACCCTAAGGGGATGTGCATGTTGTATCTAAGGGGTTTTATAAAGTATTTATGTATTTATTGTGGATTTAGGATCATGAGGACTTGATCTACTCTTCCCCGGTCGCTATTGTTGAAGATGAGTAGTTATACCTTTGTTTTTGAGGTAGGTGTTTCTATAAAAAGGGATAATTCTGTGAATTGATTATTATTAATATAAATTCATTTGTGTTATTCAATGAATTTAATTGATCTATGATTATAATTTATTTTTATGGGTAGTTGCTAACATATTTTTCACATGGTTTCAAATGATGAATTATTTCATGGATATGTGTTTACTTGATTAACTTATGGTGTGTGTATATAATTCCCTACTGGATCAATTATAATTTTAATTATCATGGATTCAAGAACAAGAAAGGATTTTATGAAAACCAAAGGAAATGATTTAAAATGGGTTTTGATTTATGAAAATTCTTTGTAAAACTGTTTTTGTTTTAAAATCTAGAACTGCTACTTCATTATTATTAAACCTTGTATAGACTCTGTGGTGGTATCCTACTGGGATTTGTGATCACACCCTATTTTTTTATATAGGTGGTTGTAGATTTTGTTTTTTAGGACTGAGGTTAAGGGAAAAGAATCTTGTAGCATTCCAAATTCTCTATTCATCATTACCTCCGTAGCAGGATGGTTTGGAGGTGACAGTTGGTCACATGGAGACTTGTTGGTCTTGCCTTGTCATACTTTATGGTCTAGAAAATTTGTAGTGGATTGTATGGTTCTTGGATGTATATATTTATTCAACTTTGTAATATGGTTTTATGTCTTGTTTTTTTATACAAGACTTTTTTTCGTTATATTTTTGGACCTAACCACCGTGATGGGCCGACTTGGGTGTCTTATCTAGTTGACTCAGGTTGATTTATTACAATTATCAATCATGTTTTACGATTGATATCATTTTATGAGGTTTGATACATTATGAATAATTTATCATTTATTATGGTATGAATATATATATATATATCATTGGATTTGATATAACATAAAAATTCTATTTTTCTAAATTTTAATTTTGAATTGATTTATAAAATATATAAATTGTTTATAAATTATGGGAAAAAATTGGAATTTTTTTAGTTTATAATATATTTATAAATTAATAAATTATAATATGTTTATAATTAATTATTAAGTGTTTTTTAATCATTTAATAAATAAATATTCTATAATATAATTGTTAATATTTAAATATATTTTTCAAGTTATTTTCCATGAATTTTAATTTGGATATATAAGGTTTATATAAAAATTATAATAGTTATTTATAAAGTGTTTATAGATTAAATAATAAGGAAAAATATCAATGTACTTATATTTAAGATAATGAATTTTTTCATAATTATTAATTTGAAATGTTCAAATTAAAATGCCTTATTTAAGAAATAGTTTAAACCATGTCATAGTGAGTTTTGATAATTGATATGATCAATGTTTAAATAATATAAAATATGTGATATTTAGATTATTTAAATTGTTTACTTAATAGAGTCAGAATATAAAATGTTTAAATTTCACTTAATATCATATATTTAAAATAAATCACATATAGAAGAAAACATCATAGACTTTATTTTGTAAATAAATATAAAGTGTTTATATTTATATAATTATGAAATGTTAGTAATGTATTTCTAAATTATAAAGTATTTATAATTATATTTATTTATAAATAGTTCATAAATAATTTATATCATGTTTAAATATTTGAATTATTTATTTATTTAGTTTATTCTCCTATTTATTCATAATTATAAATTGTTTATTTTATAAATATATATATTTATATATGATTTAGTTTAAATTGTAAAACCGTTTATATAAATTATCATACATATATCTAATGAGTTACATGTTAGGCGTGATAATTAATTTAGTTTTAACCTACCATGACAATAGATTATAATAGTTTATAAGCCTGAATTTAAATATTTATTATATTTTTACACATTAGGTGTTTAAATTATGATGGAATTGAGGTATCACTTGATAAAAGTATCCTTTAGTAAAGAAAGATGAGGTCTGTCTGCTCACTGCCCTAGAGGCTTATGCCTTATCTAGAAAAGTGAGGATATCTATTTGTTGCTCCAAGCTTACTCTTATTGGGATTGTTGATTTCATATGATTTTAAAACATCACATGACTGATTTTCATGTACCTTATACGTGGGATTAATTTTGAGGTGTATAAATATAATTGACTTTTAATTTGGGCTAGTAACGCAGGCTATGAGTTGTGTAAAGTGTTTCACATCAATATTTTTTGAATATATTTATTTTCTAGAAAGAATAAGATTCAAAACTAAATCACTATAATAATACAAACATTTAAAATGGAATAACTGATTGAAGATAGTGTGATTAAATCACCTTTAAAATACTAAGTGTCATATTTCTTTTAATGTGAACACTTGTTAATACCTTGATTATCTAATCAAGTAGGTCATGGAGAAGTTGGGTTCCCCTAGACTATATTAAATTAGGAAATAAAGGAATTCGTTACCATAATAGGATTAAGTTCCCATTTTTGTCATTTTCTTTCAAATACATTTAGCTAGGAGACCCTAATAGGTTTAAGTTACAGGAGGAATATAGTTTAGTTTTTCCATATGATGGTTTGAGCATCAAGTTTTCCATTAAACTATACAAGAGTATTATATTATATAATTAACACGATTTCCTACCTAAATAGATAAGTGATGGTATTAATGTCAAAAAAACCAAATATTTGTGAAATATGAATCTTATCCCATTAATTTATATGATAAATTTAAAAGGGCCCATCATTTTATAGGGATAACATTTAATAAATGACCTTATTAAATAAATTTAAAAACATGATACTCATTAAAAAGATTATATTGTACATATAAATACCACCACCACCATCATCATCCAAAATGAAATTGAAATAAATCTTAGATAAAATAAATCTTAATATAATAAAATTCTTAGACTAGTGAAATTATAGGTTTTATAAGTTCTAAAAACATTTTTTAAACACATCAAAAATAATAAAGAAATAAAAATTCAAATATTGACCACACTTGATAATGTGATCATATATACTATAAATTTAAAAACATATACCTTTCACTAAATATGGATGTTTCATTACTATCTAACCATGCTTGATGAATATCAAAATAAACAAATCCAAAAGATATCTCTCCTCCATAGGTATCCATTGTTTTCACCAAATAACTTAATGCTTGAGAATGATCATCAACACTGCAGGACATGATAGTTCCTCATGTTGTAAAGAAGGTAGGATAATATATCTATATGAAGTAATGATATATCCAAGGTTTGGGAAAACATGCTTATACCATATGATGATGAAAACCCCTTTATAAAGATTTTGAGGGAACTGCTTAATTTTTTATGCATTTAACCATCCATTATAATGCATTATTGAATTCCACTTGACCATTTCATGAAACCCTTTCATGAATATAATATACACTCAATCATTTCATCACAGGAAACATCTAGTTTCATAATATCTTACATATAAGATCTTCTCTATTGATAAATATTATCATTTGACCACCCATATTTCATAGTATATAAGAGTGTATCATACCACATGATATGGTTAATAACAGTACCATACAATATATCCTAATCAAAGCATACAAATGGCTAAATGAATTATCATGAAAACATGCTTTATGATATCCTTTAATCGTATAATAAGATATGGACAAATTAATCACATGAGAAAATGATTTAGGGCACATATTCATCAATCTACCACTTACACTAAATATTTATATACTTTGTTCCATTTCAAATTATATCACATCATATATGATAAATTTTCAAAATCATATCCCAAACTATTTTTAGATATCTTCCAAAACACATTTTTAAAGACATTATTAACTTAATCGTGTATTATATCATATGTAATACCTTGTGAATACCCTTTTAAAGTTCTTCTAGATTAACTATAAAATAGTTTTAGAGAATCTGTCTTAATCAAACTAAATATCAATTCAATCAACCATAATGTGTGATCCCACGAGCCTTTATACCATTGAAAATAAATATAAATCACCTGATTCATAAATTTAAGAATAGAGAAGCTTATTGAAAAGCATAAATTTTACTTAATCTATAAAGAGATCTAGCATGATGTCTATTAAACACATATATCTCTATACCTATGTCCAATAGTTGTAACATATGCTATCATGAATTCTCATATTTTCCGTTTTTCCAAAACATTGAGTGACCACAGGAAATTGAGTATGTTAATCCCATATAGATGACTCATACATTTTCATTTATTCAAGTATAGACTGACCAGGACAATGAATACATAACATGACATTCAAATTTATGGATGATCACATCACATGGTGCTCAAACAAATAGATAATGACATCATATTTACTATTATGTTATGGCCACACACTCCCCAATTTACCTCAATCGAGGCCTGGATGTCATACCTATCATATGAGAGGATAGATCCCATATTAGTTGTGCTATGACTAATAACATAATCAATTACATACCCAATTACCCCTTCTTATCTAAGACTCAGTTCTTTTAGAATAAAACTATCAATGTGTGAAGGTGCTTAAGCTAGGTATCTCATAAACCTTAGGTAGTGGGGACTCTATATATAGTTCCTGAAACCCTAATATACAAAATATATAGTGTATGAAATTCTATGTAGAATACATAGTGGGTCATCTAGTACAAAAAACCTAGTTTTTTCATCATGATCGTATTCCTTATCCTGATACAAAATTTTTACTCATTCTAACTTTAAAATTTCTCTATAACCTATAACAATCTTTGATGAACATCTATTATGGATAACTCAAATTCATACTTTGATTGTCCAATTATCATTAAAACTCATAAAACTCATATCAATATATTCATATATAAATCCAATTTTAAATAATGATAATGTAAACAATTCAATTTTGTATGATACATTTTATATTCTTAATCATTTTTAAGAATACTTAACAGAACCCCATATTAGCGCCTATCTATCATATCATATATGATAAACTGCTAGAAAGAAATTATATTTGTTAAAACCAAGTTAATATTATAAATAAATAAACCTAATTATTTATAAGTATTTATTTTATGAATTTATATTCATCATATTTTTATAAATAATTTTATAAAAAATTTCAGTCGAAAAAGGAATAGTTTATTTATCTAAATTGTTTTTTCTTGAATTATATAGTTTTATTTAGATGATAAATTTCTTGATTTTAGAAATTTATTTTGATAAAAAGTAATTAATTTTTTTAATCAACATATTAAATATATAATAGGATGAATTTATATATTTTTTTGAAAATTTTGATTTTTGAGTGAATACTGAAAAGTTCCATTTTTTGAATAACTGCATTTTTTAAATAAATTAATTTAAAAGTACCATTATATTTTGGATTTAGTTTTAAAGTAACATAAAATTAATTTTATTTAAAATAATATAAATAATTTCTTAGTAATTAGAATTATATTTGATTTCGGTGCATGTTTATTTTTATACATAATTTTTTTTCTAACAATTGTTTTTCATTGAGTTTTATGGACATAGATTAAAAGTAATTTATTAAAATAATAAAAATTGAATCTTGAAAAAAGGATTCCATATTTTTAATTAAAAGGTGAAAATATTTTGACGAGGGAAATTTCTTTTTTGGTCATTATGAATAGTAACAATGGTAAAAATGTGTCCCCATGATAAATGGTAAATCAAGTTAATTGAGGTAAAAACTAAGTGAAAAGGCCACAAAATATTATCTTAATTTTTATTGGATAATGTTATATTTAACCTTATCACATTTTATTCCAAGCTTGATATTTTTTGGAGCCACTCTCCTATGATTAAGATTTTATAATTTTAAAAGTTCAGAAAAATTACAAGTGTTCCACTCCCCTCACATATAAAATGGAAACTCCTCTCCTCTCTTCTTAAAAACATTTTAGCATTACAGTTCTTCAAATACCTACCCAAAATTGTAATGACCCTAACTTTTATAAATTACACATCCCTTGAAAATTTAATTAATTGTCTTATTATGTAATATGGAAAACACATGCACTTATTTTTTTTATTACATCCTATCAGATTTAAATGACAATTAAGCAAATTTACCATTGATTATATATCTACTGAAAATTGATGACATTATTAGTATAAATATAAGGTTTTAAGAAATCCAATTGACATTGACAAAGTAAGTGATGACCTCAACCGACAGGATCATACCCTATGAATCCCATTTATTAGAGCTTTAGAGGGAGATAACATCACTGAGATTTTCCCTTGACCAATCCTAATTTGAGATCCAATAACTTAATCCTGAGTTAAACCATTTATATGAGAATTTCAAGGTCATCGAGATCACGACCCAAACCATGTATGCGGAACGACCCCATGAAAGTATCACCATCACACACCTTACTCTTTGAGAATTTACTGGTGTATTAAAGGGATATGTATCAAGACCCTATAAATATGATTATGTACATTATTTTTTATATAATTAATTAATATATTTTCATCCTATATTGTTACTCAATAAGTGATTATTATTTTGATACTATAAAACATGAATACTATTGTTTGTGTAATATTCAAATTCAATTAAGGAATTTATTTTGATGAATTTATGGATTTTTTAAATAAATAACATTTTAATAAAATATTATTGTATAATAATTTTTATTAAATATAAATTATCATATAATTTTTATTAAGTCAAATTTAATGTTTATAAGGGTTCGAAAACTATTGTTGTCAAAAAAACCTAGCATTTATCAATAAATATCGATTATTATTTTAAAAATGAAAATGAACATATTTATTAAATTATTTAGATAAAATGAATATTATTTTTTGAATAAAATTATTTAAATAATAGAATAGTTAATTTTTCATAATTTTTTGAGACAATTGAATTTTCAGGTAAAAATTAATTACCATATAAATATACTTTGTGTTTTATGATATCATAATGAACCAAAAGTGATGTAATAAATACTATAAATGGGATCAAAGACTAAATATATGTTTTACCTTTAAAATAGTCTGGTTTTATGTTTCTTTTTTATAAATCCTTTATGAATACTCCAAAACCATTAATATGATTTAAGGTTTTAAAATCATTTCTTTAAGTGTATGAATCATCACCAAATAAGAAGGTGCATTATTTTTTTATATTCGTCCACTGGACTTATAAAATAATGAAAAAAACCACATTTGGAAGATACCATGGGAAAAATCATGGTAAGTTTTTTGGTTTTAATTATTTTATTATATAGATTCTAAAACTTAAGTTTGAGAAATAATAAATAAATCCCCACTCATTTCCTATATAAACCCACCAAATCTCCCACTTCTATTCACTAAGAATTCTTGGAGCATGTACTTACTTTTTCCTACCCTATATAGAGTCCTCCCATGTTTTCCCCAAGATCTCAAGAAGCTCCTCCCAATTATTTGGATTCACACAATCATGTAAGTTCTCTTTTCTTTCTCCTCATTATTAAAGTTTCATAATTATCCTATTCCTTATATTTAGAATTAATTTGGATGGGGTATGTTTTTACATGTCCCTATTACTTACCATATGATTTAAAAATTATAATAGACCCCTTTATCTATCATCAACCCATTTTATGAATTTTTAAGTGATGATGTTTTGCTGCATAAATTTCACCACAATTTTCCAATCCAAAATAATTATGTAGTGAATACCATACCTGTTTTCTATCAAGGGTGTTCACATTTATACAATTATACTTATTTTAATTGGGACTTACATGTATGTATTTCACAATCCTTTATCATTTAAAAATATAATGATGAATAAATCCATGTTGTATGATCTATGCGGCACACATAAACATGAGAATGAAATGAATGTGATAGATGCACATATAATTATATAAAGATAAAATGTATTGGGTAATATTTAGTCTCATGAGATGTAATTTTGGGATAGGAAGTGAACCTGATTCCTTATAATAATTTTTTCCATCATGATTTCTTGGATTTTATCCATGACATATGTTAATGGTGTAGCGTTTTATGTTGTTTCCACATTTACCATGTTATGATTGTAATGATATATCATGCCTTACCATTCATGTTTATGATTATAACACCTTTTATTAAACATTTACATGCCTATTTTCTATCATGTATCACCTTATGCCATTTTTATTCCCTTATTGGTCTGTATAGCTCACCCGTTTTTTATGTATGTCCCCATGTTATCCCGTCCAATTTTAAAAGCCATGGAATTTTAGAAGCATGTTAGGGAGGTTTTCAATAATTTTGTTGTATCCCATATTCAAGATGTTATGTTATGTACCTAATTCCAAATATAAACTATACTTCTTGATCATTTGGGTTGTATTATGTGTACTTTTATGTAGTAAATCATGAATTAATGTTTAATAAATAGATGGGTTGTCATAGTTGGTATAAAAGGAAAAGTATTAATATTTTTGGGTTTATGATTATAAAACTCTAGTGAAAGACATAGGGATAAGACTAACTATAAGAAAACATACCTAAAGTTTGGTAAGTATATATTAAGTGGTTTATCAAGAAAATACATCCCTGTCTGGATACTACAAGTGGACGTGGTTCTGGCATAAATGTACATAGGGGTAATAACCATGACAAGGTGCGTCGGGCCTAACTCGACCTAACCTAGTACACGAAAATGGGCCTTTTTATGAAATTGGTTTGAAACTCCTAGTAGATATGATTTGGTAAATTCGTAAGATCATTATGAAATATTAAGGGAATAAAAATTCCCATAAGAGTCTATGTTAGGAAATATATCATGGATAACATAGATTGAATCCTAGTAATTCATATGTTTACAAAATACATACAATTTATAAGTTATCCATTTAATGTCATTGGATTACATTTTATGCATTTAATAGTTTAAAAATACTCATCCATAATTTTCCTTTTATTCTATCCAATGGCTAGAAATAGGAGGAATCAGGTAAACAACCAATGTGAAGGGAAATGCGATGACAACTCAAATGAGATTCCCAAACTAATGAGAGTAGGAATCAAAAACTTTATGGCAATATTTTCTTAGAAGAATCAAGTTCTGAATAAAAAATATGTTTAGTAGGAGTATCCAAATCCCCTTAAAAGATAATAAGCTGTAATTGATTCCTTTATGTGATAAAGGCCTCTGAATTTCAATGGATCATCTGATCCCTTAATTGCAAAAAAATTGATTAACTCTATTGAGAAGATATTCTCCATTATTCAATAATCTGAACAAGAGAAGGTTCAGCTAGCTATTTATCATATGGAGGGAGAATCTGATCAGTGGTGGATATTGATTGAGAATAAAAATCCTGAGGAAGAAAATGAAGAAATAGGGTGGAAGGAATTCTGAAAAATATTTTTTGATAAATATTTTCCTTACACTCGCCGACTCAAAATGGAAAGATATTTTCTTACCCTCAAGAAACAAGATGAAGAATATATCAGGGAATATATGGAAAACTTCACAAGACTTTCATTATAAACCTTTAGCATTGTCATTACCCCAAAATTTAATGTTGACCGCTTATTTGGGGGGATACAAAATAGTCTATGAAAATCCATGGAGATCCGAGACTTTGATAACTATTAAGAAATTTTCTGATGTTTCCTAAAAGTTGAAATGGAGATTGGTGGATCTCAAGGGTATCCTGGGGATAATAATTATAGATTAGAGTTTAATTTTGGTGGTCTGATTGAGAAATCTAATGGTGCTAAGTAATTTCAACATTCCACTTGTCAAAGTTTCAGAAAGAAGAACCTTAGAAATTGCCTAAGTAGAATGAGGAAATGAATGAGGTGTGTGAAGGAAGGGAACCTAGATAATAATTTCTGATAGGATAAACCCAGTATTGCGATAGAGGAAAGGACTTCCCTAGTCAACCCTAAGAACATTTTACATTGCTTAAACTGAAAGGAACTAGGGCACTTTGTAAACTGATGCACTAATCCAAGGGTTTTTAGAGAAAACCAATAACCTCCAAGGTAGAATGGGTAAGATTTTTTCCATCACAACTTCTAAGGTGGATCTTAACAGTGATGTGGTAATAGGAACGGTATTTATTCATTAAATAAAAAAGAACTTTATTTTTTATTATATTTCTAGACATTCCTTTATACCACTAAAGTTTATCATAACCATTCAAATACCACCAAAAAGCATGGAAGTAGATCTATCAGTGAAAATGAAAAATTGGTAAATTATTGCATCTAAAGTATATAACTCCTCCATTGTCAAAGTTTTTGGGATTAATTTCCTAGAAAACATTGTCATACTCTCTTTGGTGTAATTTTATTCATTTCTGGGAATGGATTGACTTTACCTATATAGATAAAACCTAAATTTATATGTGAAGGATATCACTCTCCATATTGAGAATCTCCCTCTAATTCTGTACAATTGTAAGGAGGAGGATTAATATTACTTAGCACCATCATCTCAATCATGGATATTATTACCCTACGAGAAATAATATCTAGCTCAAATGATTGATTATAAAAAAAAATCATCCTTAAAGACATGCCTATTGTGAGGGAATATGCTGACATGTTTCCTGAAGAATTTCTTGGTCTTCTTCTTAGCTGAGAGGTTGAATTTTAAATAGATCTTATACTTGGGGTGTTACCATTATCCAAGAATCTAAATAGAATAGCTGTTGTAGAACATGATGATCTGAAGAAACAACTACAGGTGAATGTGGATAAAGGGTTCATACACCCAAGTGTTTCACCATGGGATGCATTAGTCTTCTTCGTTAAGAAAAAGGATGGGTTAATGTGACTTTTAATTGATTATCATGATCTCAAAAAGATCATGATAAAGAAAAAGTATCCACTATCTCTAATTGATGACTTATTTGATTAGCTACATGGAGAAAAATAATTTTCCAAGGTGGATTTATAGTTAGGATATTACAAAGTTTCGATGAAGAAGGAGGATATCCACAAGACTTATTTTCTTAGAAGGTACAAGCACTATGAGTTCATAGTAATTCCATTTGGACTCAATAATTCTCAAAAAATATTCATGGACTTAATGAATAGAGTCTATAGAGATTACCTCAATAAATTTGTGGTAGTCTTTATAGATGATATTCTAATATACTTCAAAATCAAGGAGAAGCATGAGGAGCATCTGATCATTTTGATAAAGACCTTATGAAAGGTGAAGATAAATTCCCTGTATAGAAAATTGGAGTTATGGTTGAAGTAAGTCTCATTTTTAGGGCATATCATCACAAGAAATGGGATATATGTGGACCCATCAAAGATAAAATAAACTTAATGATGTCCAAGGCCAACATCTATGAAAAATATCCACAATTTCCTTGGATTATTTGGGTACTATAATAAATTTGTGAGAAATTTATCATGATTAACAAACCCTCTAACCAAGATAACTCATAATAAGGGGGGGGGGGGTCAATTTTTCTTGGAATGATTAATTTGAAGAAGGATTCATGGAGTTGAAAAACAGTCTTATCACTGTGACTATAATCACACCACCCATGCGTGGATAACTTTTTATAGTATTCAACGATGCTTTAAAGTAGGAATTTTGATGTGTTTTAATTCATAATGATAATGCCATATCACATGATATAAGAAAGTTGAAATTTCATGAACAAAACTACCCAACACATGATATGGAGTTGGTTGTAGTGATTTCTCTATGGAAATATGTCAACATTATCTCTTTAGGGAGAAGTGTGAAATATATACTGATTAAAAAATCCTCAAGTATATATTCACATAGAAATATATGAATATGTACCAATGAAGATGGTTAGATATGATCAAGTAATATGACTTCTCAATTCACTACCATCATGGGGAAAAGAATAATGTGGCAACCAATAAAAGTAGAAAGGGTCCAACAATTATATCATTGATGATGACTAAGAGGGATATGATCTTCTTATATTTGGAAAGGATGGATATGGTAATCATTAAGGAAGGAAAATCATAAATACTTTAACAAATGATTATTCAACCATCCCTTTTTGAGAGGTTTAAGGATGATCAAAGAGATGATGTGGGAATTCCAAAGAAAGTGGAAACATCTAGAAAAGGGGAATTCTCAAAGTTCTATTTTAATGAAGGAGTTGTAAGATTTGGTTCAAGACTACATGTACCATCATATCCTAAGTTAAATAATGGTTTGTTGGATGATGAACATAAATAAAACTTCTACATCCATGAAGGATTCACCAAGATGTATCAAGATCTCTGAGAACACTATTGGTGGGATAATAAGAAGTAGTAGATCATAGAATATAAATAAATATATCTTATTTGTCAACTTGTGAAAGAAGAAAGGAAAAAATAAAAGGGGATGATGAAACCATTACCCATAACTATATGGAAATGGGAAAACTTCACGGTGGAATTTGTCACTAGTATTTCTAAGATATCAAGAGACAATAATGCTATATAGGTTGTGGTGGATCGTCTTTTGAATAATGCACACTTCATTGAGATTTTATTGGATTTATTACTAGACTAACTTTTATGAATATACATAGATAAGTGGTGAGGATACATGGAGTAACACTATCAATTATATATGACTAATATCCGAGATTCACCACTAAGTTCTGGAAAAGTCTCC
This sequence comes from Viscum album, assembly GCA_963277665.1. Taxonomy (NCBI): domain Eukaryota; kingdom Viridiplantae; phylum Streptophyta; class Magnoliopsida; order Santalales; family Viscaceae; genus Viscum; species Viscum album. The sequence goes on along the minus strand of OY728146.1, from coordinate 568,333,251 downwards.
AAAATTCTCTACACATTGAGTTGAACTTCAGCACGACTAATCACCCCCAAACTGATGGAAAATATGACTGGAATGTCTAGACACTTGAGGACATGATGATAGAATTCCCAATTGACTTCAAGGGAGGATGAGATCAACATCTTCCTTTGGTTGAGTTCTCATACAATAAAATTTTCCATTGAATCCTCTAAATGAATCTCTATAAAGACCTTTATGGGAAGAGGAGGAGAACACCTTGATGTTGGGATGAAGTTGGGGAAAAAACATATAGGTCCTGAAATGATTGAGGAAATGGTGGAAAAAGTTAATACCATTTAGAAGTACATCAAGGATACTCAAGGTTGACATAAGATATATACTGATAATCATCTACAGGACATAGAGTTTGATGTTGAAGACATGGTATTACTCCATATATCTCCATTTAATAAAGTGATGAGATTTGGGAAGAAGGGAAATATTATTCCAAGATACATCGGGCACTTTGAGATACTTGATCGCATCATAGCGATGGACTACTGACTAGCACTCCCACCTAACCTATATACATTACATGATGTATTCCATGTATCACTATTGAGGAAGTACATACCAGACCCCTCACTTGTACTCAATCCATAGGTGTTACAATTGGATAATGATATTTCCTATGAAGTGAAACTAATGAAAATCTTAGATAATAGAGACAAAGTTCTATAAAATAACACAATGAACCTAGTAAAATTGCTATAGAGAAACCAAAAGATTGAAGAAGAGACATGGGAACTGGTGGAATTGAATAAACAAATTCACCCTCATCTATTTTAATGTGGGAAATGAAAATTTCTAGTGTGAAATTTCTTAATGGGGGAAGACTATAATGACCTAGACTTTTATAAATAAAAATTCCTCTAGAAATTTCATTTAATAACTTATTATGTAATATGGAAAACATATAAACTTATTTTTTTATTATATCCTATAATATTTAAATGACCATTAATCATATTTACCACTGATAAAATAACCATTGAATAGTGATCACATAATTTGTATAAATATAGGGTTTTAACAAATCCAATTGACACAGACAAAGGAAGTGATATCCTCAACTAGTAGGATCATAACCTATGAAACCCATTTATTAAAGCTTATGAGGGAGATAACATCATTGGGATTTTCCATTGACCAATACCAAGAATATATCCAACAACTTAAGAATGAGAGAAAACGTTTAAAAGATAAGTTCAAACTCATTGATATCACATCCCAAACCATGTATGCCGAACCACACCATGGAAGTCTCACCATCACACACCTTACTCTTAGGGAATTTGTGGGTGTATTAAATGGAAATGTATCAAGACCCTAGATATATGATTATGTACATTATTTTTTATAGAATAATGAATATATTTTCATCCTATTATTGTTAATTTATAAATGTTTTTTATTTTGATACTATAAAACACAAATAGAATTTTTTTTGTAATATTCAAAATCAATTAAGGAATTTACTTTGATGAATTAATGGATTTATGAAATAAATAATATTTTAATAAAATATTATTATTAAATATTTTTTATTAAATATAAATTATTATATAATCAACTATAATATAAAACAATAATCCCATCCTTGGAAACATCATCTTTCCCTTATGCATGGGCTGGCCAAACCAAAACATGAGCTATTTGTCAAGTGAAAACACATTCATATTTTCCTATATACCATACCAAATAGTAATACAGAAAAGGAAAATAAAACTATGATTCCATTTGTAGCACCCTGATCCAAGAGCCACAAAAATGGTTCCCCAAGCCGGTTGAACACTAGGCCTTGAGCACACCTCCCCATATACCACATGCTTTCGACTAGCAGTGAGAGTCTAATAGAGGTACATAGGGGAGACTATACCCTCTAGATCAATAATAAATACAATGGAAAAAATAAAATATAAAATTAGAAGAAAATACTAACATATGATAATTAATATTGATGGATTAATAATCATTCACGAATATAATATGATATAAATATAGGAAGGTATACATAGTAGATAGAGAGTATGTCAATAGAAATAAATAAATAAAATACATAGTGTTTATCTCTAATAACATCATTAGTATAAGATCAGTCCTCTTCTCCTATACAACATTCTAGCCAAGATGGATATCAACAAGTAATTACAACCATGGTTTTGAACATATAATCATGAGATATGTTCGAGTACCCTAGTGTAATGGATTCCTAAATAAGGTGTGATCTATAATAAGTATGACACCATCAGCAATGTCTATAACAAATCCAATCTATGCATATAGGCTATACTAGTGTGCAAATATAACAGAAATAAAGATGTAAAGATTAATAATGCAATATAGTCTATAAGAAAATGCTACAAAAATTATTCTATAAAAGAAGAATAACTATAAAAATATAAAAATTCCAATCACATCCTACTCTGGTATATAGAGTATCAAGATAGTGTCATACCCAGGGTCATTGACTAAGGTGTCCTATTTGAGTCCATAGAGCTCATCCATAGAATAATTGATTAAATATAGACCTACATCGGATATGACTCAAGGCTATTAACCAGGGAGTCCTCTTTGAGTCCACAATGAACATCCATAGAAAACTCAGTAAAGACTTGGGTGGATCCCAAGGATCATGTCCGTGGTAGTCCAATAAAGAAAGATCCAAGGCTATAATCCAAAGCATCCAATGCAATATATACACACACACATATATATATATATATAAGTGAGTCATCAGTGTCATACCATGTTACAGCAGACCAATTCCATACCATGAAATACCATTCAACATAATTCATATAATGATTCAATGGTACATGTTAGTGTCCATTATTATATAAATTTAATTCATCACATTCCATTTTTAATTTAATTAATATTTAGGAGATGAGAAGGAGGTCCATGTTAACATCCATTCCACTTCAATAAATCACTAAATTACTAGCATAAGATATGGTATTGTCGATTTCTTTCCAAAATTCCCATTTAATCCATTTCATTATTCATTTCCTTTATAAAAAAATGCCCTAAACAAGGTACCAGACCATTAATATTTCATTTAATTTTTAGATCCCTTTGATAAGTGGTGATCTAAAATCACTCCATGGGTGGAATAATCATAATGGTAGAATGAAACCACCTCAAGGGTTGTTAATTTTGAGGTTAACAACCTCAAACCTTGAATAAGGGTGTAATAACATGTTTAAATAATGTTTTAAACAAACTGTTTAATGATTTAATATTTTAAGGGCAAATGACTGGAACATTTAGAATACGACACTACGATGTAAGATATAAAACACCATGACTTTAAGTAAAAAGGTATAGACAACCTAATTGATACTTATAATGTTTTACCCATCCAATATTGGGATTTAATTTGATCCGGAACAGGATAAATCATAATATTTGAAAAACTCCCTGAAAATAGGGTAAATTAGCATGCATAGGTTTAACATTATGTATGGCGAGATAAATAAAGAAAATAAAAACGAGGAGTATTATAATTATAGATGGTATTCCAATGAATCCAACAAAATTATATTTAGACAAGTAATGGAGGACATTTAAAAATGGAATATGGAGGAAGGGAAGTGTGTGCATAAGAGGATTCCTAGGTGAGAGAGGATGAAAAAAGTGTCCAAAACCATTTAAGGATAGAGGGGAAATTTAGTATAGTTTTTCCTTTAAGTGAGTCTCATAGTTAGTATGAATGGTTTGGATAACCATGTTCCAACCTTCTAGCTCACACTACCTAAGAACCAAACGCTGCTCGTTTAGGTAACATGGTTTGGTTTAACCGTGCACCAATCGTGCAATGAAACTAGTTATGTGGCACTAACCATGTATTTAGGCACCCAATTTTGAAAAAAGTGTGCAACCCATGTTTCCATATCTATAATTTTCTATATACCATTTTCATGGCCATGTTCCCCACCTTTCATAGTTTACTAAAACACATGACACCCCTTAGAGGGCCGTATAGTTTCTCCTGAGGGGCCACACGGTTTAAACAAACCGTGCACCCTATCTATTTCTCCAAAAAGTGATATTTTAGGGACCGATGCTCCCAAAACTCATAAAAACATCTAATAAAACTATCATACCTTAAAAAAATATATAAACACATTTTTTAGTTCTTATAACTCCCAGATTTACATTTTGACACTTAATTTATGATTTGTCTTGTCCACTAAATGAAAAGTTCAATTTCCCTTGGAATGTTCCAGTTGGCTCAAAAAATGGGATGATAGAGAACTAATTAATAAATACGATATTTATAACATATTTATGATTATATAAAATTAAAATATTTTATAATTTATTTATTTTCCACCCATTATAAAAAAATTCCATTCATGCATATGTATGAACTACTATCTCCATAAAATGACGTGATTCATTTTTCATAACATCCTTACATAGTTGGTTTTAATAGTGAATATAATTTATAAATATAATAAATATACAAATTTTAATATAATGGAGATAATGTAACCATAACCCCTTTTACCATAGTAAATTCACCAATGTGGTTTTGATTTTATAAATAGAACAACCCCAAAACATGAAACATGAACTTAATCAATTTAGTAATTGAATAAAATATGGTAATAAATGAAATAGAAGGAATAATAATAATTAAATTAAAATGAAAAATATTTTTCAAAAATTATAAAACAAATATAATTTTCTTATTTAGGAGTTAGAGAATGTACAATGCTAGATGTGACTTAAGGTTAGGGATTTTCTTTTGAAAACGCTGTCTAAAATGTTTTAAACTCTTTATCCTAAATTTACGTGTTCTTTTAAATGTTTCATGAATTTTATTAATTATTATTAAAAGTTTTATAAATTCTATTTTCAGTCATGTTTTAATTTTATTATAAAGAACTAAAAAATAATATTTTTAATATTTTTAATATGGATTATTTTTGATTATTTACAAAAAGAATGTTTTTCAAACATATATGAATTTAATTATATTTACTCCCCTCATGAAAATTATTCACTATCAATATTTATTTAAAATTTTACATGGTTATTTTATAATAAACCATTTTTATTAATATTTTTGAAATTTTTAATTTTTAATTTTTTTATAAGGAGTCATTTTTTTCTCATCTTTATAAGATAAATGAAAGTGTTTTTATTATGGGTTTAAATTAGTTTTTTTTGTGTTTTGAAATGGAAAAGTTAAATATTACAAATTTTTTATACATGATGCTATACACGATCATTATAGATGATGAAAGGTGATCCCAATATAGCGGTTGATGATGTGTGAGATCAATATATCCCTTTAATGCATTTAGTATTGAACAGTATTATAAGGTGAAACATGTGGGAGATAATAGGGTAGGTTAATCCTATGAAATTAATTTAGATTTATTTATTATGAAATTGGTTAAAAATGAGTGAACACAGTTTATAAATATGATTCTCCAAGAAAGTTTTATTATTCTCATAAAAATGTTTTTTAATGAAATATTTTGATTTGATGAGGTAAGTAATGATGTGAACTTTTAAGAGTGAACAGTTTTTTTTTCAAAGAGATGTTATCATGAGTTAACACATGCCTCAAGATTCCTTTATAGTTTTTTACTATGATTAGTAATGGATTTCAAGGGTTTTATTTGAGTAAATATTGATTTTCACTTGTGGAATTGTTTTATGTAAGTGATCAAAGTATTATTATAAAAAACATAAAAATCAACATGGGTTTTCATGTTTTAACTCAAATAATGTGATTTAATTTTTTATATCCTTTACTAAGTTTTTTTATCATACCAAGTTTTCAATTTTTTTTCATAAAATATAAGGATGGGTAAAAAATTTATCAGGGTTAATATTTCTTCTATAATGGATCATATTAAATGAAGAAAAAATGTCGTCAATGAAACATGCATTTAAAGTTAACACACTATTTTTGTGGAAAAAATTATACTTTTTGAAACTTTTAAATTTCATATATAATATTTTTACTTAATTCTCTAAAATTCTAAACTGAAAATATCTTGGAAATGTAAGAAGGTTCAACCCTTGTTATAAATCATGTAACTCTGGGTTAAATAAGGCACACATCATTATGGTTTATATTAGAGAAAAGGTTTAGATACCTTTATATGTTCGGAGAATGTTAAAATAAACTTTAAAGAGACTATAATTTATGGTTATATTATCATGAGATATATTTTAAATATTTCTTTGTTGCTTCATCTAATCCATTTTTATTCATAATAGTTGTTCGTAAAGGAAACAAGGAAGCTGAAGTTGGATGAAATAAATGGGATAATAACCTTACATGTAAAAAATATAGAGTCGTTAGAATAGAGATGCTTGTGGTAGTTTTGAATTAGTTTAAAAGGGATATCAACTATGGCACTCATGAAAGATATAACTAAAATTCTCTATAGAGTAACTTTTCTATAGTGGAACATTTTATGAAACATAACACTCTAACATTTAGTGGATCTTTAGACATAGGGAAATATGAAGGATGGATCAATGACCTAGAAAATATATTTTAAGTTTTTGGATTTATAGAACATCAAAAATAGCTCTTTATATTTATCATTTTTAAGGTGAATGCAATCAATGGTGGGTTTTAAATAAAAAACTAAGGAAAAATATAAGATTGATTCCACGGACTGAATGAACTTTAAAGAAAATTTTCTTGAGAATTATTTTCATAAATATATATAGTTTATAATTGAATTAAAATTTATATAGTTGAAGAAAGGAAGAAGAATTAGTGGCTGCTTATGAGGTAAATCTTACTAAATTGGCCAGGTATGTACCAAATTCTATTCTAGATTACGAGAGTAAAATTGATAAATTTTACATAGGTTTAAAACTAAGATTATGAATAGTGTTGTCTTCTCATAAAATTAAAAGTTATGAGTAAGCTGTTCATTGTGATATGAAAGTTTATATGAAATTTTCTGATATTTATGTATTTCATGATGAAAAAATTATAGAGCATTCAAGGTGTAATGAAATGGAGAAGCAATCAACTAAAAAATCTAGAGGCAAGTCCCAAAAATGTTCTAAATATGGTAAAATTAATTTTAAAGGATTTTTGTTGGGATCAAGAACATGTTACCAATGTGGTACGTTCAGTTATTTGGATTATGACTAGAAGGATAGAGTTTTAATCAAACCAATATTGAAAAAATAGATAGTCAACCAATAGTGAGATTTTTTAGTTTCCTCAAGTTGGATCATTACATTAATTCATGACCAAAGTTTGCTAATCAAGGTGTAAATCCTAAAGAATGAAATAAGAAATGTTCACAAAAATATTTTTCTACTACAAAGGTAGATGCTGGATAACCAAATAAAGTCATGTTAGTTAAATTACTTATTTATATAGATTATGATAATGTCTTGTTTGATTCAGGATCCATGTGTTATTTTATTTTTAGGAAATTCAAAAGAAAAAAGGAAATAATATCTCAAGAAACGAAGTTATAAATTTTGGTAAAAACTACTTCGGGTGGCATAAAGGCAACAAAAATTTATTAAAATATTCCTGTTGTCATTTTTGGAATGGTTTTTCCTATAAACTCTATTGTCTTGTCCATTTTATATTTTTAGGTCATTCTAGGTTTGGATATACTTTCAATTTATCATGATAAGATAGAATGTATAGATAATGCATTCATATTCAATTTTTAGAATGAGTTTTAATTCATATATAATATGGAGTTTGTAACTTTGATAATTCTTCAAGAAGATGATAAACTAATTAAAAATGGGGGTGAAATCTATATTTCCCATATTATTAAAAATAAAAAAACTATTAAAATAAGTGACATGATATTAGTGAATGAATATATAGATGTATCTCATGATGATTTTATTGGTTTTATTTTTGATAGGGTGGTTGAGCTTACTATTGAATTATTTCTTAATGCTAATCAAATTTCAAAACATCTTTATAAAATTAATTCAGTTGAGTTTTTTGAATTGAACAAGTAGTTACAAGAGTTGTTTTATAAGGGTATCATCCTCCCAAACATTTATCCTTGGGATGATTCTATTCTATTTGTTAAAATTGTGGATGGTTCCATGAGAATTTTAATAGATTATAGAGAACTCAATAACATCACTATTAAGAATATATATCCTGTACCTCATATCCATGAATTTTTTGATTAACTCCAGGGTGTATAGTATTTTTTTAGGATTGATCTTAGGTACATATACCATCAGCTAAAGGTGAAAGAATATGACATTTTAAATATGATATTTAGAACTAGATATAGTCATTACGAGTTTTTGTTTATGAAATTATGGATAACAAATGCACTCATTTTATTTATGGTCCAATGAATAGAGTGTTCCATGAGTATTTTGATAACTTTTTTATTATTTTTATCAATGATATTTTGGAATTATCTAAAAGTTATTAAGATAATGAGAAACACATAAGGACTGTTTTGGAGACTTTAAAATAAGAAATATTTTATGGAATATTTAGTAAATGTGAATTTTGGCGAGAAAAAATTTCTTTTCTGTAGAATATTATTTCTAAATATGGAATAACTATTGATCCAACTAAAACTAAAGCTATTGAATAGAGGATAAAGCCTATAAATGTAACTGATATTTGAAGTTTTATTGGATTATCAGGTTACTACTAATAGTTTGTTGATAAATATTCTAGGTTATCTATATCACTTACTAAGTTATCTTGGAAAGAATTTAAATGAATATGGATAAAGGAATGTGATGAGTGCTTTTGGGAAGTTGAAAGTAGTCTGGTTAATGATCTAGTATAGGCCTTTCCAATAATAAATAGTGAATTTTTTATTTATTATGATACCTATTTGAAGTGACTTGGTTGTGTATTGATGTAAAATGATTGTGTTATCTCATATTCTTCTCTACAATTGAAACCCAATGAGTAAAATTATTCTACACATGAACTTTCCAACGAACCCATACCTGAGTGGTAAGGGCTCCTTCTTGGCATCCAAGAGACCCAGGTTCAAAACCGGGGGGAGGAGAATTTCTGGGTTACTGTAGAAGTACTGTAGCAGGTACTATTATGTACTGTAGCAGCCAGAACTATTCACCCGATTTGGGGTTTTGGGCCACAGGTTTGGGCCTACGGGTCTCAAGGGCCTTCGATCCATCAAAGGCCTTTGGGCCACAGGGACTTCAGGCCATTAAAGACCATGAAGTAGCCTAGTTCACACAGAGCAGGCCCCAGAAGAGGATCAGAGAACTAGTAGCAGTCACCAGAAGCAGAGCTAACCAGATTGGAAGAATGAGAGGGTATGACAACCGCCATCGGGACCAGGCACCGTGAAACTTTGTACGGGGTAATGCTAGCCGATCAGAAATGTAGGTGGGGAGATAAAGGCGATTAATGATGCAGAAGCTGGGGAGGGGCAGTTCTATTGGGCTGGGCCTATGAGTTATGTTATGGGCATGGTATGACTCTAGGCCTTCGGGTCATGTATTTCGAGTCATGTCGGGCCTTGTGCCTTGGGCCTATGGGTCATGTATGGGTTCCCCTTCAACCCTTAAAAGGGGGATTATCCTTAATAAAATAAAAAAGAAGGCCTTCGGTCCATTCAAGTCCTACACATGAACATGAGGTGGATGTGGAAGTTTTGGATTTAAATTTCTAGAGGCATAATTTATAATGGGAGAAATGTGAAATATATACTGATCATAAAAGTTGAAAGTATATGATCAATAAAAAAATATTTAAATATGTTTCAAAGAAGATAGATAAAAATGATTAAGGATTATGATTTTGAAATTCACTATCTTACATGTATAGAAAACAAGGAAGCTAATTCCTTGAGTTAAAAAGATAATGCATTATTAACTATGTTACAACTGGAACATGGTCATTTAGTTATTGATTTAATGAGTGCTATCATATAAATTGTGTATATAGAAACTTGTTCTATTTTAGATATAGTATTAGTGAAGTAATTCTTTTCCAGAAGGATTAAAGAGGCTCAGAAAGAAGATCTTGGTTTGTATGAAATAGTATAATTGGTAAATAAGGCTACATTTCCCGAGTCTAATGTTGATAAAGAATGTGTTATCAGATTTGGAAATCATTTGTGTGTGAAAAGTTATTCCCAATTGAAGAAGGGATTGTTAAGTAAAGCTCATAGTTATCCATTTTACTTTAATCTTCTAAGTACTAAGATGCATAAAGATATTTAGGAATATTATTCATTAGAATTTATGAACAAATATATTGTTGATTTTACCTTGAAATGCTTGACCTTCTAATAGGTTAAAGATGAGAAAATATGGAAGGGGATGATTCAACTATTTCCAATGCCTGAATAGAAAGGAGAAAATATATCCATGGATTTCATAGTGATATTACCAAAGACATCAAAATATAATAATACAATTTGGGTTATTATTGATAATTTGACTATATCAGTGATTTTTTTCTATTCAAGATACTATGTATTTAGATCAACTTTCTATAATTTATCTTAAGGAAATAATCATATTACATGAAGTCATTATCTCTTTTATATCTAACCATGATCATAAAATTTCCACAATTTTTTGGGAAGTACTTCAAAATTCATTGGGTATTGAATTATATTTTAGTACAACATTTCACCCTCAATCTAAGGGATATTTAGAATGAAAAATTCATATTTTGGAAGATATTATTTAGGATTTATATTTGTATTATCAAGGGATTTTTGATCAATATTTTAATTGGTGGAATATTCTTATAATATCATGTTCCATTAGAGTATACAAATGGAACCTTTCGAGGAATTGTATAGAAAGTGGTGTCAAACTGTATCATGTTGTGAAGAAGTCAGTAAAAGAAAGTACTTAAGACCAAAACTAGTAGAAGAAATATTAGAGAAAATAAAGATGATTCAATATAACCTGAGGATATATTGGATTAAGTCAAATAGTTATGTATATCATAGAATTAAATATATCTCATTTGAGGTAGGAAATTATGTTTTTTAGAGTAGCTCAATTGAAAATTATTATGAATTTGGGAAGAAAGAGGAAGTGAAGCACATGGATTATTGGTGATTATATAATTATACAAAAGGTTTGATAAATTTTTTATATAGTAGCTTTACCTTTTATTTTATCTCAGGTACATGATGTGTTTCATGTTTCTTTTCTAATAAAGTCATAAATGATACATATTATGTTCTGATCCCTAAAGTGGTATAGTTAGGGGATAATGTACGTAATAAAGAAATTCCAGTTTAGATTTTGGATATCAAAGAGCAGGTATTATGAGATTATATGATTTAACAAGTAAAATTTTTATGCAAGAATAACATGATTGATGAAGAGGTATGAGAATCATAAAATGATATGAGGGAAAAATACCACCACTTGTTTAAGTAATGATGAAAATTATGAGGATGAAATTTCATAAAGCGAGGAATTTACAAAACAATTCCTAGAAATAAAAAAATATTCTGATTTATAAGTGTTCCTTTTTAAATTTATATTCATCATAGTTTTATAAATAATTTCATAAAAGTTTTTAGTCAATAGAAAAATAGTTTTATTTAACTAAATTATTTTTCCATGAATTAAATGGATTTATTTAAAAGATAAATTTATTTATTTTTGGAAATTTAATTTGATAAAAATTATATATTTTTTAGAACCAACATATAAAATATATCTTATGATGAATTTTTGTTATTTCTCTGGAAAGTTTGATTTCTATGTGAATAGTGAAAATGCCGATTTTTTCAAAACTATAGTTAATAAAAAGTAATTTAAAAGTACCATTATGTAGTTGGATTTGGTTTTAAAGTAATATTATTTAATTTTTTTAAAAATAATCTAAATAATTTCATATGAATCAACATTATATTTTATTTTCGTATAAGTTAATTTTTATGCTTAAAAACATAATTTTTTGAAAATTATTTTTCATTACATTTTTGCATAATTATTTTAAAAGTAATTTTTGTATCTTATAGAAATTAAATATTTAAAAAATGATTCCATATTTTTAATCAATTAATTATAATTTTTTTAATGAGTTCAATTTTATTTTTGATCATTATGAATAGTAACCATAATAAAAATGTGTCATAACGGTAAAGGGTAAATGCAATTAATTAAGGAAAAACTTAGTGATAAGGCCATAGAATCTTGAATTAATTATTAATGAATGATATTATTTTGACCCTTATCACCTTAGATTCTAAATTTTATTGTTTTTGAGACACTTTCCCTTGATTAATGCTTTATACTATTTAAAATATTCAAAAAATTACAAGTGTGACACTCCCCTCACTTATAATAGGGAACCTCCTCTCCTCCATTCCACACACCTTTTGAGAAATCTAGATTATCAAATACCTACCAAAAAATATCATCAACATCACTATTAACATCACAAATTTCCTGGTATTCTCAAAATACCAATCCTAGAAAGATTAAGGTGTAATACAAAAGGAGATATTTGAGGAGAAGGTATAAGCCCTAACAAACCTATTTGAAGTTTATTTTGTCTTATGATTTCTTAAAATATTATTTATACTTGGAGAAAAAAATTAAAGTATTATATTTAAAATACTATTTTTTTATGATTATGATATAACATTTTTCATCTCATTTTCTATATTATGATAAATGAAACCATCACTTGAGCTTATGTGTGGAGAACTACCCCCACGAAAAGATGCGTATCGTTTTTCATCAAAATATCACTTGGATTTTTAAAATTATGTAAAAATTATTTATATATTATAATTATTAAATAATTATAAATTTTAATAATTAATATATTACTAAACTTATTACACTTCATGTCTGTTATAAATTGATAACATCACTCATGCGTACAAGTGAAATACTACCTCCACAAAGGGATACAATTAATTTTTCATTTTCACCTTATAAGTATGTAATTAATGATTAAATATTATATTAATAACATATTTATGAATACTTAAAAGTGAAATATTATCTACTTTATTTATATTTCACCTATTATAAAATAAAAACATCATTCGTGTATATATATAAACTACCATCTCCATGAAACGATGAGGTTAATTTTCCAAGAATACCTCACATAGTTGGTTTCAAAAGTGTATTTAAAATATAAATATGATTAATATAACATGTTTAAGATTATAGAAATAATTTATCTATAACCTCTTTGACCATGACCAATGCACTCATGTGGTTCTGAGGTTATAGACCAATCGATCATAAAATTCCTAATGTGAACTTAACCATTTTAGTTTCTAAATAAAGCATAGTAATAAAGGAAATAAACTGAAAAATAATAATTTAATTAACATAATAAATTATATTAATAAAGTATAAAACTAATATAATTTTATTATTTATGAGTTAAATAATGTATGGATCCGGACTAGACTTATGGTAAGGGATTTTATTTTAAAATATTATTTAAAATATTTTAAACTCTTTATCCTCTTTTTTCACATTCTTTTAAATGTTTCAAGAATGTTATTAATTATAATTAAATGTTTTATAAATTTAGTTTTCAATTATTTTTTACTTTCGTTGTAAAGTATTAAAAATGAATCTTTTCAATATTTTCTATATGGACTATTTTTGATTTTTTTACAAAAGTGAAAAATAAATGTTTTTTAACATATAATTATTGACCATGTTTTCTTTCCTTGATATCAATTATTAATTATCAAGATTAATTTTCATGTTTCCATGGTAATTTCACAAGAAATTGTTTTCATAATATTTGGAGAATATTTAATTTTAAGATTTTTTTCTAAGGAAATGAGAATTTTTTATCATCATTATGAGATAATTTAAAGTGTTTTTCTCATGGATTTAAATGAATTTTAAAGGTCTTATAATGAAAAAGAGAAATTATATTTTTTTTCATGATTTAGTTCTTGATAATTATAGATGATTATGAGTTATCCTTATATATCTCATGATTACGAGTGAGCTCGATATAGTTCTCTAATGCATTGGGTAATGAATAATCTTCGAAGGGAAAAATGAAGGAGAAAACCATATAGTTTACTCCTATGTAATTGATTTGGATTTATTAATTATAAAATGGGTTAAAAATTAGTGAACACTAGTTATGAATATGATGCTAAAATGTACCTATATTATGATTTTAAAATCATTTTAAGGCATATTTTCCTTTTATAAGGTAATGAAATGTTAAAAACTTCTAATAATGAAAGGTTTATTCTTCAAAGAAATATTTTCATGATTAAAAAAATTTCTCATGATGAATTCATTGGTTTTAATATACATTATAATGGGTTTCTAGGGTTTTCTTGGAGTAAAGATTGATTTTCACTTGTGGAAATGTTTTATTTATATGCTCAAAGTTTAATTGTGAAAAAAGTAAATATCCTTATGGGGTTTCATTTTCTTCATAGGACTAATGATATTAATTTATTTTTATATCCCTTACTGAGAATTTTTTATTTATCCCACAATCTCAAATGTTTTTTACATGATCTAAGTATGATTATAAATTTTAGCAAGATCAATATTTCTACTATGGAAACTAATCTTAAATGAAGTAAAATAGATTTGAATAAAAAATTGGTGTAAAATTAAATCTATATTTTTATGAAAAAATTGTATAATATGTAAAAGTGTCCACTTTATTATGAAATTATTTTACCAAATTATATAAACATGTATCCCAAAAATATCTTGTAAATGTTAGAAGTTTAAACAATTTTTATAAACTATATAATCACGGGTTGAATAAGGAATTTTTTTTATAATATTTTTTTCACTTTTAGGGGGCTTTAAAATCATTAAATATATATGTAATTCCTACCACAACTCTATGTGACCACCCAATAAAAACCTCTCACTACATTATTTAGTGATTAACATCTATGAAGAAATAAAATTTTAATAATGGTGTGATTTCAGAATCTTATTCCTAATGATCAACTCCTTGAACAGATTCAAACTCCTTATCTTTACAATATCAAATATTAGAACCTCCACTTATATTATCTAATTTAAACTCTTTATAATTTTAAAATAATCATCCTTATAACCCTTTCCATCAATTTTCCCTTACTTTCTTTTAGCTACTAATGTAACTAGTTTCATTACCACTTACCAATGCATCCTAAACTACTTTAGGATAAAGTGAAATTCACTCTATAATTTTACTAGTGTAATACCTTATAAAATAGATATATTCACTTTATAATGGTAACTAAATTTGTTTCTTTATAATTCTCTTTACTATTACATTTAATAAAATATTTATTATATTTAGTGAAAATCACATTAATTTTTGATTTTTATAATCTTTATTTGTTTAATTTTGAACATCTCTAGGTCAAAATACACTCTTACCAGCCTCTTAGATACTATATTCTCTTCAAAATACCATTCTAATATTCAAAAACTAATTTTTTAGGGCATAACACTTATTTTATTTTAGTAGTAATATTTAACAAATAAACTATTGGTTCTATATAATATATGGTGTTCATTGTATTTAGTGTATCCTCATCTAAAAAATAAAAATTTATTAAAATATTATATTAATGGATGGTGAGGAAATTAAATTTGGGGTGGTATTTGAGTTGTTTACACACCTTGAAATCCTATATGAAACCCAAGTTGAAATCCTGGGGGAGCGATATCTCCGAGTTACTGTAGTAGTACTGTAGTGGTAATGTAAAACCCATAAATATTCATCTCATTTGGGTCTTTGGGACACCAGTTTGGGCCTACAAGCCACATGGACCTCAATCCACCATTATCCTTCAGTTCACAAGGTCTATAGGCTAACTCATCGCTCTAGGCCTTGGTATTTGGAGCCAT
Organism: Viscum album; assembly: GCA_963277665.1. Lineage (NCBI taxonomy): Eukaryota > Viridiplantae > Streptophyta > Magnoliopsida > Santalales > Viscaceae > Viscum > Viscum album. The sequence goes on along the minus strand of OY728146.1, from coordinate 568,317,417 downwards.
AGGGCCTCTAGGACAAAAATAAATCAGGTTTTATCACACATGATTATGCCCCAAAAGTGGAATCAGAGCATGTAGCAGCCACTGAAGTAGTTCTAATAAAATTGGGAATGATGAAAGGGCATAAAAATATCCATCATTAGTTAGAACCATGTAGCTCTGTATGGGAAATACTTACCAATCATCCATTCATGGTGGGGAGATGGGTGTCATCAATAAAGTAGATGCTGTGAGGGGTAGTTCCAAGCGTAGTAATGTCTTTGGAACTTTGGTTCATGTACTAGTCCTTCTTCCACCAGGACTTCAGGTCATTTATTGGTCTCTTATCAACCTAATTAAAAAATTGGATTATACATAAAATGAATAAAAATTTAAGGCCTTTGGGATATTCAGACAATATAGTGGGAATATCATTCCTTATATTTTAACTAAGATATGGATACATAATTTTACCTAGAATAAAACATTATTATCTATGTATTATTATCAAAATATTTTATATAATATAATGAATCATAAACCATGTGTATTAAATTCATTTCCCCATATTTTTTATAACATCACTTTCTAAATAATAAACTTCTCTTATCATATAAAAGAAAATCTATAACTATACACACAATTTACTTAGATACATATGAGTATGAAATATTACAGAAAATCAAATAATTTATGTAAAAACTATTTGATTCATCACTTGAATAAAAACTATAATATCTATCAACTCTTACCTTTATTTTCAATTCCTATATATTTATAACACTTATAAATCATACATTCGGTATCATATAACCTTGAAAACCAAAGAATTGAATTCTATAACACAAATACCTAATTTGAAAATTACATAGAGTTTCAAAAACACTTTTGGGTATCTAAAAATATCCTACTATATGTAATACTTACTCCTTTATTTTTGATAACACCTTTACGTTTCAATGACCTTGACTAGCTACTTGAAGAAACATTGTTAGAATATCTAGCTAAATTTTCTTCTTCTGGTTTGAAAATTTACCCACTTGTACTATTGATACACCAAAAGAACTGATACATCACATTCCCAATTCAACTATACTTAACACTTTGAGAATATCTATTAAACAATTTTTAAACACATTCACATTGTTGAGACATTTCCATTGATGAAATCAAAATGAATTCCTAACCAAAATAATACATAAGAAAACCTTTAGTATTACTAAGTAGTTTATATATCCAATCATATTGAATATATGATAAGTGAATAAAATTATTTAGGTATTTTTTATTCTAAATTCCATTTAATCATTAAGTGATTCATTATATGCTACTCAAATGCATCTAGATTCAATGTTGAACATTTTCAATAGTTGGTTACTTGAGTCGGGGATTCTCTTAACACATATGGTTTCTCTTAAGATATTTTTTAATTTACTAGTATCAGGTTTTTATTACATTAAGCTTCTATTTTTAAAGTATTTAACCAAAATAAAAGTTTGCTGATGATAATTATATTTATCAACAACAAATTTTTTATTAGATTAGTATCAAGTTTTATAAACATTTAATAAGAACTTTTATTAAATGGGACCCCACTAAAATGATGAACCCTTTTAAATTTTCTCATATTTATTAATGTGAAAAGACCCATATTTTATTAAATAATGAGTCCGATACATTTTTTATCTCACCACTTAGATATTTAGATAGGGAATCATATTGATCATATCATATATGACTATTGAATAGTTTAGTGGACAACTCTTTGTCCAATCCAACATATAGATACACTTAACTATATTCCACCAGTATCCCAAATATTAAGGTTTTTCTAACTAAATGTGAACCAGATAAATCACCAATAATAGGAAACTAATCCAATTAGGTCACCCAATACTTACTTATCTTATACAGATTAATCTAGGGGAACCTAAATCTAGCATGAATATACCTGATTGGATGATCGAGGTCATGATATGTGCCGATTTAGAAGCAATATGACACTTATTATTTTAAAATAGATTTAATATCACTTTCTTATATCATGTTATTCCCCCTAAATTCATATATTATTCTAGTGATTTAGTTTTGAATCCTATTATTTATACAAAATTATTATGTTCAAACCATATTTATGTGTAACTATTTACCCAACCAAAAATTTGTGTTACTCAACCAAAAATAAAAGTCAAATATAATCATACACATCCAAATTTATCCTATTCATAATGTAAATGAACCTTCTATGAAAATTTTCAGAATTATATAAAATTAAAAATCATTTCATAAGTAATCTTATAGCTATAAATAGCCAACATTGAAACTTATTAAACAAGGGAAAATCCATTTGGACAATTGGAATACTGACCCAAAGTACCTCTACCCTGGTATATTTTACTCAAGATAGATTATAATTCATTATAAATATGATACCTAATATGTATATACTATATTCAAAAACTAAATTCAAGTTAATAAATTTTAATACATGTTAAGGTCAAGGTAGATGATAACTAATTAATTATCATACCTTGTATATAACTACTTCGACACATGTATGACAATATCTTGATGGAGTTTAACATTTTTAAACTAAAAAATATACTATTCAAACAATAAAAATTATATTCATGAATAAATTAGGGAATATATTTTTAATAAATGAAAAATTCACAAATTTATACATGATATAATAATTAATGAACAATTAATAAATGAAATCCAATAATAAACACTTTATAATTTTGATATTAATTAAGGAAATTCCATAATCTTAAGTAGAAGCATCTTATATTAATTTCATAATATTTACTCCTTAATATTATTCATTATATGATATTTTACATTAAATATATGATATTTCACAAAATATAAAAATTTTATATTTCAATTTCCATCATGTAAAAATTTTACATCATCTAAATATAACATACATCATATTATTTAAACCCTGATCAAGTCAATCATCAAAACTATTTTTTATCTGGTCTAAATAATATCCAAAATAATGCCTTTAATTTGAACAATTCAAATTATTAATTTGAATAATTCATAATTAAATTTAAATTCTTTATATTTTGGTATTATTTTTTGTAATTTATAAACACTTTATAAACTACCCTTATGATTTATAAATAAAAGCATTATATATAGGTCATAAGGTATGCCGTATGATTTTGTTAAAGGTATTTAAATATTAACATTTAATATTATGTAATATTTATTAATAAATGTTTTATGAACATTTAATTAGTTTATTATAATTAATTTATAATTAATTAATTTCTAAAACTTTTATAAATTAATGAATATCCAAAAAAACATTTATTATAATTTATAAAAAAATTATAAATTATATAATTCAATTCATATTTAAATTTTATGAAAATAATTTTCTCTTCAAATCATATTTAAAAATTCAGGTTGATTCATAAAATATGATAGATATGCTTGCAACACTTAAACTTTTTAAGCACTATGAGTCATATTTTGTTACTAAAAATATTATAAATAATATTATTAGTGGAATATTTAAGTTTTTTTTGGTTTTTTAAAATAGGGAAAAATACTTAAATATCAGTTAAAAAATCCTTATGCATAAGTTCTAAAAACCTTACCTATTAATTTTATTTTATGATTTACATTCATATCATAAAGTAAATACGATGCCCCTTTTTAAACCCTGAAACAATTATATATTAATATATGATATTCTAAAGTACAATGTTATGAACAACAAAAATTTAATGGACTAAGTCACTGGCTATGATATCCCTATATCCTAGGCCATAACTCAATCTGATAGAACAAATTTTTGAATCATATTTTATAATAGGGAACACGAATTCAAAAAATTCATTTTAATGATTTCATGAATAAAAAATCCTTTAAAGTATTTTATAGAATTGTTGGGTATCAGATATCCTATTTTAATTTATAAAACATAGTAGGCATATTAAATAAACCCAAATTATATGGTCGATCATGCAAGATAAAATAAATCTAGTATACTATAAATTAAAAACCATTTATTTTTCATAAAAGATAGCTATTACATCAATATTAATCCTTGATTAATGAGAATCATAGTAGAGGCATCCAAAATGAATCCCTCATATGTAGGTATCCATGGGTTACACTAAATTTCTCGATGCTTGAGCGAGAAAATCCACCCTCTATGGCATGTTAGTGCCTCGTGATGTAAAAAAGGTAAGAGAAGAGTGACATAAAAAGTATTTTTAGGGTCAAGGACTAGGTTAGTGTGAATATAAAATCTCATGGTTAATTCCACTTTATAAATCCCTTAAGGATGTTCCTCAAGTGTTCATGAATCTAATAATTCATTATAACGCATAAGTAAATTCCACATGACCATTTCATGGACCCCTTACCTAAATAAAATGAACCCTTAACCATTTTATAATAATAAACATTTATTTTAAAGATATTTTATATAGAAGATCATATAAAATTAGAATTATTATCATTCAACCTAATTTTAATCATAGTGTTTTAGAGTATTTAATATCAAAAAATAGAACTAATAACACTACCATACTATATAACCTAATCATACATTATGATTGGATAAAGGATGTATCATGATAACAGTCTTTTTAAAATCCCTTAACCATAAAATATTGAATAGGAAAAAGCATCACATGAAAAAAATCTTTATGGAATATCTTATTCATGCAAACCTTAAAAACTATTCTTATATAGGAGAGAAAAATTCTATTTGTTAGTGAAACATATTCTTGAGCTTCCCCACGTAAAAGTTTTCAAAAAGTTGATCTAAATGCTTATGAGAGACAAAAAAATGTTTAAATTATGTTTTCAAAGAAATTAGATGAAAAATGGGATAAGTATCCTTAGTCTCCCCCAAAATAATCAATGTGATTGAGTGTGGTTATGACTTGGTAAGATTGAATGTTTTCCATAAGGCTTATTATAGTTAAGGAATTAATTTTTAAATCATTTATGGAAGTATTCTGATAATGCTAATGAGTTACAAATTTTTTTACCATATTTTCTCAAGGTATTGAAAATAGATGAACAAGTAATGTGATGTCCTAGTTCTAATGGTACATAAATAGTATAAGAGGGTAAAAGTTCAAATTAGAAGAAAAAAAGTTAGTTGGAAATTCCAAAAATGTTTCTTCAAAATAGTTAATCATGGTATTGAAATCTAAAGGTAAAATTAGAAATGAATGAGATTATTTACATAATATGGGATTGTATAAGATATCTAATAGTTTCTATGAAACTCATTGGAATGTCTATTTTAGATATCGATTTTATAGAAATAATTTTTTTACTTTTAAATTATATGGTACTAACTATATTTTTATAGTCTTTTTAAATATAAATTAATTCAAAATCAAGGAGATAATTTATGGAGATCGTAGTTTCCATTAAAATTGTAAATAAAAGGTTTTTTTTGAATTATATGAGTGATTGCAAAGGAAAATATCATGACCATATGGATCTATATAAATAATGTGTATAGTTTTATAAATTTTCTTATCTGATAAGAGAATTTTTTTAATTTTTTTATGTATAATATGATTCGATGTTTTTAATAAAAATGGTTAATGATTATTTATATTCTATAACACACTTAAAAAAAAGATAAGTATAAATAGTTTTTTTTATCCAAGATAAAGGGGCTTATCTAATATATTTGTTAAAATATGGGGGTTGGGATCCCACTACCATTTAACATCATATTTTAAATAACAAAATATTCTTTTCAAGATACTTCTCTAAACACTTAAAATATGATATAATATATTGATACAATATTTTATATGTTAAATATTCTCACAAAATGAATAAGTGTTAATTTTTTATCATAAATAAGTTTGTGTATATTAGAGTTATATTTTGAAAATAATATAGTTTCTAAGTGGCTAGTGGGAGTAAGTTAGAAGTTGGTGAAGTTCAAAATTTAACAAATAAAAGATTCTTCTAATCAAAGAATAAAATGAATATCACTTGAATTTACTAAAAGGTTTAGGGTACGACGGTAAAATAATAATGTAAAGTGTTACATTTAGATAATGTAATAAAGTGGAAATAACTTTATATCCAAAAAGAGTTTTGGATATATTATTAAAGAAAAATCCAAAAAGCAATGTATTGTTACCAAATTGATTTCAAAGAAATTTGTTTAGGGAAATATTTTCTTATAATGATGATGAAGATGAACTTAGAAAGTGTTCTAAGTAGATAAAAAAAGGTATTAACATTGTAACATTTAATTTTGTGAAGTTAAAGTGTTTAAATACTATGTTCAAAGATTAAAATATTAATAATATTATTCTTCTCTCACCATTATTCAAACCATACTACCTCATATAAGTTACTAAATAATGGATTTTAGTGGGATGATTTTATCATATGGTCATATAAAGTTGTGGAAAGAATTACATAAAGGTGTAATAGGTTTCAAATAACCCTAAAATTATAGAAAACATAAGGAATATCTGGAAGCCTACAATATATAATAATACGAAATTGGAGCTTATTTATGGTTATGTTAGTATTATTTTTTAAGAATATAAATTAATCAAGTTATACAAAATGATATCTCTACTTTATCATTATTTTATGCTGGATGAATTTACTTATAAAGTAAAATAATAATTGAACTATTAAAGTATGAATTTAAGTTATCCATAGCCAATTTTCATGATAGAGTATTATAGGTTTTGATTAAATGTTAAGGTTACTATGGAAAAAATCTTATATAGAGATACAAAAAATAATAATGAGGTATAAAAATATTTTTTTTGTGCTAGATGACACCCAAAATATACCACATAGAGTGAAATACACTATTTCTTTGGTATACATGGGTATACGTTTCATATTTTTATTTCCTAAATATATAAGGTTGGTGAGATATATTTTTTTTGAACCTTTATAATTTAGTACATTTCTTAAATAATCCCTAAGGATTAGTTAATCAGGGGTTGGTTGGGTGTATTTCTGATTATTTCATTAATTTGAGCTTAATGAAGATGATATTTATCCTCTCGTATGAAATATATGACATATGAGACCACTAGTAGAAAAAATAGAGTTCTATTTGGTGTTTTAACATCAATTAATATACATCCTTTGTTTAAAAGTATTTTAACATAAGTTCTTATTATAAAAAATGTTAAAAATACTATAGTGGGGTTTTTTAACATCTATTATATAATAATATATGTTTAAACCCTTTTTAATGTCACCTATATTTTAAAAAATTCCAAAACCTTGGGTTTTGATAGAGATTATATGAATAACCAATTCTAAAATGGTTTTAATATTAATTATTATATAATTAATGGTAAAACCCCATGTTTTGATGTTAGTTATTTGAATACCCAATGTTAAAAGTAAAATCCTAATGCGTGTCAGTAATGTTTCAATATTTTCACAAAAATCCATTTCAATTTTTATCTTGTTATCTAAAAGGTTATCATATTGTGGGAATATTTTTTAAAATAAAGTGTATAAATTTTAATTCTCCCTCATTATATATTCCTAATATGCTCATCCTTTATCATTACCATGCTTCATTATTCCACATTGAAGTGCCCAATGTTCTGTGCAGTCACCCGAGGGGGGGTGGGGGTGGATGGGAGGGGGGGATGAATTAGGGTGATATGTTTAATCAAATTCATTTTTACATAAAATATTTCCTTTTAAATTATCCTATCTATATTATAACTCATGTATTATTATATAAATGGATATAATTATGTTTTAAAAAACATAAAATACCCTATGAAATATAGAAAGTAATGAGAAACACATGATATTTTCACAAGGTTCACCCCAAGTGTGGGTGACTACATACTTACTATGTTCGAGTCAAGATTGATAAATAGATTAACCCTAGAATAAATTACCAATTATAGTTGGGTTGTGTAGGTATCTTCTTGAACCCAAAGGATATCTACTGAAAATAAAATTATAATATCCCAATTGTATTTTTTATTTATACCAATACTCACCAATTTACAACTTTTCCTTCCACTACTGAAAAATATTACCAAACTTCTTAGTATGTCTCTATAACGAATGATTTGATCTTTTTAATCAACTAGAATATTATATAGCCTTTAATATTTTTTTAATATGTATGTAAGTTAGTATCTATAAATAAACAATCAACCTAATCTTACATAGGATCTAGATCACAAACCTTTCCTAACTCCTGAGTCTCCAGTGAACATCAAAACCTAGTATCTGTTCAAACTAAAAGTATTGATATTGAAGATAAATAACAATAGTTCATATAAATCTATCACTCAACTATTCTTATAATTATATATTCATTATCTATATTCTTCACTATATTTTATTATATAACAATATCATGGGGCATGACTTAGTTTATTCTTTCTATTCAGCTTATTTTCCTCCGAATTCTTTTACTTTAATACACTAGATCAACTTCTTAAAAATAATCATTGACTTCCTTATAACTTTGATACATAGAGTTATCTTCTTATTCTAGATTAAAATTCAGGTTCTTCTATTTATCTCTCATAGATACTCTAGAATATTATACTAGAGTAGTAATATTGGTTTTATTTAGTTATCTCTATCTGCCTTATTTATTTATTATTATTCTTATTCTATATATTCTGTAGAGACCCATAAAATTCAATGGATTTTTTTTCTTAATTTTCTTTGGGATTTTACAAGAACGCGGTTTCTGACAGCACTTGATTCCGAGGCCCGGTGTGCCCGGAATTTTTATCCGAAGTTTAACTTGGGTACGTTCAGTGAACGAACGAGTGGGTTTTACTAACTTTTGAACCAGTGCTCGAAATCAAATTCCGAGGGAACCGATGAATTCGCAGCGCCGATAATTGCTTAGGAACACCTTTTCCGGAGTTGCGTTTACACGAGAGGAGTTGTTAAAAGTTGTGGAAGGTAAAATAAAAATTGATCTACAATTTTTATTTCTTTTTACTAAGTGGTTATATCTATTGTGTGGAAGTTGAGTAACTAACCTAGTTAGGATATTTGTGGAGTGGGGCCCACACGAACCCCACCCCTTCATTTTCCCTAAATCCCATAGCCCTCTTTTTAATATGACAACATAAGTTTAATTAATTATGTGGCTTCTTTTTAAATTTTGTATTTTTGAAATACATGCCAAGATTTAATAAAATAAGGGGAGTCTTATTTTAATTTGGATGGACTCGTTGTGTGGAGTTTTGAGAAGGGAGATTTCCAACTCTTGAAGAATCATCATCTTCTTCCTTGAAGAACGCGAAGAACACCGACCCGTGTTCCTCCATTCCTTCTTCTCGCGTCAAAGGAAGGGAGACACCGTTCCTCCTCAGACAATCTCCATCAACATGTACGAAACCTTCTTTGGCAACGTTCAGTTCTGCGACACCTTCTTCCACGATGGTTAATTCCGTGACGAACCCTTGCTCAACGAATTCGACAAGGTAGGTGATTTTGTTTTTGTTTTTGTTCGAGAATACTTCCATTAACGTTCTTCATGAAACTTGCTACTTGATATCGATTAACGGGAGGGGGCCGGACCGCACAAACACGACCGACCCTCCTCCCTTGAAAGTTATGTTGATGCGGTTCGAAGGAAAGCGGCACAGTGCAATGACACCGCACAGGATCATACAGCAAGGGTGTGCGGCGCCGTCGCGCCACGCTGTTGAAGTCGAACAAAGGTGCGGTGCCGTCACGCCGCGCTGGAGAACCTCAAAGGAACCTCCAAGACACCGCAGATGGAGCGGGGCCGCGACAGAGGGGTGTGGTGCCGTCGCGCCATGCCAGACAGACCAAGGGCTATGGCTTAGGCCGCATCGGAGCAGGGACCGACGGCTGGTTCTGGGCCTCCGACATCGGAGCAGGGGGACCGGCCCGCACCGGTCCCATGGTGCAGCAGACGGATGGGCAGAGCGGGCCTGCCGGTCAGATGGAGAGCTGGGGGTTCGTAACCCTCGGCTGGCCGGACAAGAGCGGCCCCCACTTGGGTGCCGCAGTTACAAAACAGGGGGGCAGCGCCCCCCCCATCTGCTCGGCCGAAACGGCCGAACCACCTGGCCAGCGCCAGCGCGCCGGGCCTGGCCGCACCCAAGCGGGCCGGACCTAGACCCGAGTCGGTTCGACCCGGTTTGGGCCGACCCAGGGGGTTCCGGGACGGGTCGGACCGGTCCCGAACCCCCTAATACCGGACCTCTCGTAGTCTTTTGCCCATAACTTGGGCTGCAGACCTCCGATCGACGCACCATCAGCTGTGATGCGATCCTTGGATCGAGACTATATTTTCGGTATACTATACTCAAGGTTTAGGAGTACTTTGGGTTCGGCCGGGTTGGTTCATACATGAAACCAACTGGGCCCTCGGAGTAGAAACACTTATAGCTTGAGTTCCGGACGTTCGATTGACGTGCCATCAACTTTGATGGATTCCTATTAGTGAGACAGACCTTTTGGCTTACTCCGCTCGAGGTTTGGACAGAGTTGGAGTACGGTTGGGTTGGTTTTGACTTAAAAACCAACCGGGCCCCTGGGAAGAAAAATCCAATAACTCTCAGACCGTGCGTCCGAGTGACGCGCCGTCTGCCACGTTGAGTTTCTATTGACGATACAGAACTTTTGGATACATCAACTCCGGATTATGTGTCATTTGATGTATCATCCCCTCGGCTTGTGGAGCGGACCCTCCGGAATGAGCTTGTTGTGTGCGGAAACCCTAGAGCTGGCTGCGAATGCGATAACGATGACGACTGTATAGAAATCCTCCGTGGATTCGACGGCGACGACAACAACACTCAGAAATCCTACATGGATCAGTGCTACCGATCCTGTGTGGGTCAGCGCTCAACGATCCTGTGTGGGCCAACGCCGACAGATCCTGTGTGGGTCCGATCCTCTATGGGTCATTGCGGGGGTTAGTTACCTATCGATCCTTTGTGGGTCATTGCATGGGTTAGTACCTATCGTTCCCGAGTGGGTCCGACGGCTTAGAAGAATCAGTGGCTACATATGATCATCTCTATCGTCTTACGAAGAAGTATACATGTGTGAGCTGAATCTTGACTTTCAATCCTTATCTTTGATAAGTTTGACTTGATATCTTGTGTGGATTACGTTATGCTTTCCTGTGTGGATTGTGTTGTGATTTCCTGTGTGGACTGGGTTTTACTTGAGCTCGGATGTTGGAGCCGATCGATAATTGATGACTTAGGTATATGTATGGGCATATACCTAAGTAGTGTCGGATGTTACTTCGTGATTGTATCTTTCCTTTATGGATTATCCTTTGTGGAATATGCGAGACCTTAGGGGGTCTCGGTGTCCCTACTGAGTAGCTTATACTCACCCCTACATGGGCTATGCCCGCACTACGTTGTGTTGGTTGCAGACGATGGACAACGCTGATCGTGGTTGAGGCTTGCAGAGCAGGTCGGTACCTGGAGGTGGACCACTAGGTGAGACGTACTCGGAGCAGACGGCTGGACCCGAGGAGCTGTGGAGGCTATCTGTACCCACCCTTCAGGTGGGACTTCCAGTGGACGACTTGAGGCTACAACTTTACTTTTCAGTTGCTGTACTCCCTTTTCCAGTTATACTTTACTTTCAATTTGGGTTTGTATTCTGAACCACTTACTTTTCCACACTTACTGTTGTACCCAGTTTTTACCTAGTGTTTACTTCTGCTTGCTTGCTCTGTGGTGTTTGTTTACTTTACAAAGGCAACACCTTCCCTTTTTACTGGGAATTATGCCTTGGTGCTAGTCGCCAGCCCCTGGCCTATGGAAGGTGGGCTTGTGGTAGTCACGTCACCGGCCCCGAGGACGGGTCGTGACAAATTGGTATCAAAGGGAGGTTTGGTTCTACCGCAGAACTATGGACTCTGATCATTCTTCTATGTGAAGCAATAGTGTTAAGCGTATTGGTAGTGGTTATCAGTCCAGGGAGTCCAGTGTTGGTGCGGCGGCCGACGTATCCTTACACCAGGACCCTGACTTCTGATTTCCGACTTAATGCACAAAAACATTGATTGCATGTGTGTTTCAAGTTTTCTTTGTGATTACTTTGTGTCAGGTCACCAGCTATACTGTTTGATCGTGGAACACCTGTTTCTTTTCAGGATGGCCCCACGACGACAGCCAGCTAGGGTTCCGAGCGTTGTGCATGATGACATCCCACTAAATGACGAGGCCTCGGTACAGGTCCCTTCGACAGTAGAGGCACCAGAGGTACCTCTACCCGCCGAGCCACCGATGCTTCCATCCCCAACCGCTGATGATGCACGTCACCTTAGTGCACTGCACGAGTTTCAGTGTCAGAGACCGCCTAGGTTCCACGGGGAGACAGACCCTCAGGCAGCCAAGGATTGGATGGAGGTAGTTGTATGAGTTTTCAGGTTAGTGAGGACACCAGCTGACCTCATGGTGATCCTCGCAGCGAGCCTCCTGCATGCGGTAGCAGGCAGATGGTGGAGCATGATGCTCCAGGTGCACGACGAGGCATCTCTCCTCTGGACGGACTTTGAGAGACTCTTCCGATCGGAGTTTATCCTAGCCACCCTCCATGCGGTGCGCATCCAGGAGCTACTACAGCTGCGGCAGGGCAGTTTGACGGTCGCCCAGTACTCGGTGAGATTTACGGATCTCTCGTGCTATTCGACGGACATGGTACGAGACCCATTTTTTCGGGCTCGGACCTTTGAGCAGGGATTGAGGCATGAGATCAGGGCATCACTGATCTCCCTCAGCATTCTAACACAGGCAGGGGTACTGGAGCGAGCCCTTCTAATCGAGAGCTTCCTTGCTGAGCCTACATCAGCAGTGAGACCTACCGTAGGGCGGCACGTAGCAGAGTCTTCTGCAGCTGGCAGTCGACTGATGACACATGGGTCCAGGCAGACCAGACCCTCAGGAAGATGACCTCAGGACACTGGCTCAGAGTTGCAGGGTACACAACGCAGATCTAGTCTTTCGAGAGGCAGGCAATTCTACGTATGCGGCGGGCAGGGCCACATGGCTCGTGACTACCCGACCCGCCGTACCGAGGAGCAGAAGACAGTTGAGGGACCACCCAGGTAGAGGTAGAGGGTCGACCGTGACGGTCTGCAGGGAGCAGGCGGACGAGGCAGAGGAGCTGGCCGAGCAACAGGTGGTGGGCGACGCTTTGAGTCTCTACCACCACCACCACCAGGAGGTCCACCCCGACCATAGGGAGCTGGCGGGCAGAGATAGGCAGAGCTTCAGGCAGCGAAGGCCTATGACCACGGTGTGCCCGAGATGATTCGAGGTACTATCTGTGTATATTCCACCATTTCTTCAGTTCTTATAGACACAGGAGAGAGTCATTCTTTCAAAACCGCTGCCCTTGTTCGGAGCTTGGAGATTCTGATAGAGCCATTGGCTCGATCCTTACGGCTAGAGACTCCTACGGGAGCAGACTCGGTGATTACACACTGGTGCCGGCAGTGTGATCTCACTCTAGGAGGCAAGAGCTTCAACTAGGATCTTCTTGTAGTGGCGTCGAGGCCTTAAGACGTCATCTTGGGCATGGATTGGTTATCTACAATCCATGCTCAGATTGACTGTATTAGGTGCAATGTGCGATGTGTACGCACCGACAGGAGCAGGTTCACCTTCACCGGCGAGAAGGGAGCCTTTGCAGCACAGGATGGACTTACACAAAGGAGAGGAAATCCCATTACTCATCAGTTGTCTAGCCTCATCCTAGGAGCAGTTGACGTGCGGAGTCCAACCATACCTGCAGTGGTGGATCAGTATGCGGACGTTTTTCTCGACGACGTTCCAGGACTACCTCCTCGTAGAGAGGTAGACTTTTATATAGATCTGTACCCTGAGACAACCCTGATATCCACTCCAGCATATCGAATGGACCCCGCTAAGCTTTAAGAGCTACGGGTACAGTTGGAGGACTTATAGGGCAAGGGATTCAGCCGACCTAGTGTTTCACCCTGGGCTTCCCTGATATTGTTCGCCAAGAAGGTGGACGGGAGCTTGCGACTGTGTGTCGACTATCTTCGTTTGTACCAGGTGACCGTGAAGAACAAGTACCCACTACCGAGGATTGACGACCTCTTCGATCAACTCAAGGGAGCACGGTGGTTCTCAAAGATAGACCTCAGGTCAGGCTATCATCAGCTCAGAGTTCGGGACAAGGACGTGCAGAGGACAACCTTCAGGTGTCAGTATTGCCACTATGAGTTCTTGGTTATACCATTCGGCATAACCAATGCTCCAGAAGTGTTCATGGCCCTCATGAACAGGATCTTTCAGCCATACCATGATCTATTTTTCATGGTCTTCATTGACGACATTTTGATTTACTCGACGGCTGAGGAGGAGCACGCCTACCACTTACGGGTTATACTAGAGACACTCTGAGAGAACCAGCTTTATGGAAAGCTCTCGAAGTGTCAGTTCTGGATACGTGAGGTCCGCTTCTTGGGAAACGTCATCTCTGAGGCAGGAGTCGTGGTGGATCCTGTGAAGATCGAGGCAGTGCTAGCTTGGGAACCACCCAGGAGCGTGAAGGAGGTGCGAAGTTTCTTGGGGCTAGCTGGGTACTACCGGAGATTCGTGCCATATTTTTCCAGAGTTGCGGAGCCACTCTCAGATTTGATGAATAAGGGGAAACCCTTTGTGTGGTCAGACAGATGTCAACAGAGCTTCCAGGAGCTGAGACAGAGATTGACCATCGCTCCTATCTTGAGGCTATCGGAGCAGGGAGTCGGGTACGTAGTCTACTGCGATGCATCAAGGACCGGACTCGGATGTGTCCTGATGCAGGAGCAGGCAGTGATCACCTACGGATCACATAAGTTGATGTAGCATGATCAGAACTATGCTACCCATGACCTGGAGTTAGCAGCAGTGGTCTCCGCTCTGAATATGTGGCGACATTATCTGATGGGTGAGCGCTCTACAGTTTATTCTGACCACCAGAGTCTCAGGTACATCTTCCCACAGATGGACCTGAACCTGAGACAATGAAGATGGCTCGAGTTCCTCCAGGATTATGACTTTGAGATAGTCTATACTTCTGGGAAGGGGAACATAGTAGCCGATGCTCTCAGTAGGAGGATGGGAATTTAGCTTCTTGGGGAGGAGACATAGCATCTAGCCACTTTATAGATATCCTTCGTGGATAGCGATGGAGCAACCTTTCTACAGTCACTCACAGTCACTCCTCCACTTCTACAGTGGGTCAGAGAGGCACAATGTGGGGACAATGACTGTGAGACACGACGTGCATGGATATCCTCAGGATAATCACCTGATGGATTCTCTGTGGGAGGAGAGCACGAGGTCCTTTTCAGAGGACGTACCATGGTAACAACTGCTTTAAAGGAGGAGGTGCTGAGAGAGTTTCACACCTCACCTTTAGCGGTACATCTGGGAGTGGCAAAGATGTACCAGGATCTCAGACATCAGCACTGGTGGCCAGGTAAGAAGAAGGTTGTGGCTGAGTTCGTTTCTCGATGCCTCACCTACCAGCAGGTGAAGGCAGAGCACCAGGTACCAGCAGGCTTGGTACAACCCTTGGAGGTCCCGAAGTAGAAGTGGGACGGGATATCTATGGACTTCGTGACTGGACTTCCACGCACTTCCAGAGGTCATGACTCCATTTGGGTGATTGTCGACCAACTCACCAAGTTGGATCACTTCTTACCCATCAGAGAGCAGGGCTCAGTGGAGAGCTTGGGATGTCTCTACGTTCAAAAGATTTTATGGCTTCATGGTGTTCCATCATCTATCGTCTCCGATCGAGATGCTCGCTTTACTTCCTGGATTTGGAAGGGGTTGCAGGAGGCATTTGGGAAATAGCTACGTCTAAGCACCGCCTTTCACCCCTAGACAGATGGTCAGATGGAGAAGACCATTCAGAATCTCGAGGATATTCTCCGCGCATGTTTCCTCGACTTGGGTCGCAGCTGGTAGGACCACTTACCCTTGGTGGAGTTCGCATACAACAATAGCTACCACTCCACCATCAGGATGACACCATACGAGGCGTTGTACGACTGACCTTGTAGATCACCACTGTGCTGGACAGACCCTGGGGAGTTAGCACTTGTGGGACCAGAGATGGTCTAGGCGATGATAGAGAAAGTCCGAGTCATCCAGGAGCGGATGAGGATAGCTCAGAGCCAGTAGAAGTCTTATGCTGATAGGAGGCGGAGGCCACTGGAGTTCGAGGATGGAAACCACGTCTTCTTTTGGGTCTCACCTCGATGTGGATTACAGAGATTTGGGCAAGGCGACAAGTTATCTCCACTCTTCATCGGACCCTTCCAAGTCCTCGGTAGGATTGGCGAGGTGGCGTATCGCCTGGCTCTACCACCTCAGTTGCACTGGGTGCACGATGTCTTCCACGTATCTCAGCTGAGGAGATATGTGCACGACCCGACGCATATCATTGACCATGGGGAGCTTGACATTTATGATGGGGAGACTTTTGCGGAGGTCCCCATGGAGATTTATGATCGACAAGAGCGGGTCCTACATGGATGATCGATTCCTCTAGTGCACATCAGATGGCAGCACAGGAACCTCCAGGAGAGCACTAGGGAGCGGGAGGCTCAGATGCGTGCACAGTACCCACATTTGTTTCCCTAGTTTATGATGTATCTTTACGGGGACGTAAATCCCTGAGGTGGGCATAATGTAAAGACCCGTAAAATTCAAGGGAAATTTTTTCTTAATTTTCTTTGGGATTTTACAAGAACGCGGTTTCTGACGTCACTTGATTCCAAGGCCCGGTGTGCCCAGAATTTTTATCTAAAGTTTAACTCGGGTACGTTCAGTGAACGAACGAGCGGGTTTTCCTAACCTTTGAACCGGTTCTCGAAATCGAATTCCGAGGGCATCGATGAATTCGCATCACCGGTAATTTCTTAGGAACACCTTTTCGGGAGTTGCGTTTACATGGGAGGAGTTGTTAAAAGTTGTGGAAGGTAAAATAAAAATTGAGCTACAATTTTTATTTCTTGTTACTAAGTGGTTATATCCATTGTGTGGAAGTTGAGGAACTAAAATAGTTAGGATATTTGTGGGGTGGGGCCCACACGAACCCCACCCCTTCATTTTCCCTAACTCCCAAAACCCTCCTTTTAATTTGACAACAAAAGTTTAATTAATTATGTGGCTTCTTTTTGAATTTTGTATTTTTGAAATACATGACAAGATTTAATAAAATAAGGGGAGTATTATTTTATTTTTGCTGGACTCATTGTGTGGAGTTTTGAGAAGAGAGATTTCCAACTCTTGAAGAATCTTCATTTTCTTCTTTGAAGAACGCGAGGAACACTGACGCGCGTTCCTTCGTTCCTTCTTCCCGTGTCAATGGAAGGGAGACACCGTTCCTCCTCGGATGATCTCCGTCAACATGTACAGAACCTTCTTCCACGACGTTCAATTCTGTGACATCTTCTTCCGCGATGGTTAATTCTGTGACGAACCCTCGCTCAATGAATTAGATGAGGTAGGGGATTTTTTTTTGTTTTTGTTTGAGAATACTTCCATTGTCATTATTCGTGAAACTTGCCGCTTGCTATTGATTAACGAGAGGGGGCCGGACCGCACAAACACGACCGACCCTCCTCCCTTGTAAGTTATGTTGATGTAGTTTGAAGAAAAGCGGCGTGGTGCGACGGCACTGCACGAGATCATACGGTAAGGGTGCGCGGCACCATTACGCTGCGCCGTTGAAGTCGAACAAAGGCGCGGTGCCGTCGCGCCGCGCCGGAGAACCTAGAAGGAACCTTGAAGACACCGCGGTCAGAGCGGGGCCGCGGCGGAGGGGTGCGCTGCCGTCACGCCATGCTGGACGGACCCAGGGCTACGACGGAGCAGGGACCGGCGGCCGGTTCCTGGCCGCCGACGTCGGAGCAGGGTGATCGGACCGCGCCGGTCCCGTGGTGTAGCAGCCGGCCGGCCGGATCGGGCCGGCTGGTCAGAGGGAGAGCCAGGGGTTCGTAACCGCCGGCTGGCTGGACAAGCGCAGCCCCCCACATGGGGGCCGCGGTTACAAAACAGGGGGGCAGCGCCCCCCCCCCCCCCCCCCATCCGCTCGTCCAAAACGGCCGAGCCACCAGGCCAGCGCCAGCGCACTGGGCCGAGCCGCCAGGCCGGGCCGCGCCCAGGCTAGGCCGGGCCACGCCAACTGTGCCGGGCCGCACCCAAGCGGGCCGGACCTGGACCCAGGTCGGGTCGACCCGGTTCGGGCCGACCCAGGGGGTACTTGGCCTGGTCGGACCGGGCCCAAACCCCCTAATACCGGACCTCTCGCGGTCTTTTGCCCATAACTTGGTATGTGGACCTATGATCGATGCGCCGTCAGCTGAGATGCGATCCTTGGATCGAGACAGTCATTTAGGTATACTATACTCAAGGTTTCGGAGTACTTTGGGTTCGACCGGGTTGGTTTGTACACGAAACCAACCGGGCACTTGGAGCGAACACACTTATAACTTGAGTTAAGGACGTCCGATTGACGTGCCATAGACTTTGATGGATTCCTCTTAGTGAGACGGACCTGTTGGCTTACTTCGCTCGAGGTTTGGATGTAGTTGGAGTATGGTCGGGTTGGTTTTGACTTAAAAACCAACCGGGCCCCTGGGACGAAAAAGCCAATAACTCTCAGACCGGACGTCCGATCGACGCGCCGTCTGTCGCGTTGAGTTCCTGTTGACGATACAGAACATTTGGATACATCAACTCCGGACTATGTGTCAGTTGATGTATCAGCCCCTCGGCTCGTAGAGAAGACCCTCCCGAACGAGCTTGCTGTGTGCGGGAACCCTATAGATGGCTGCGAATGCGACGACGATGATGACTATACAGAAATCCTTCGTGGATTCGACGAAGACGACTACAACACTCAGCGATCCTACGTGGATCAGTTCTACCGATCCTGTGTGGGTTAGCGCTCAATAGTCCTATGTGGGCCAGCGCCTACAGATACTGTGTGGGTCTGATCCTGTGTTGGTCATTGTGGGGGTTAGTTACCTATCCATCCTTTGTGGGTCATTTCGGGGGTTAGTACCTATCGATCCTGTGTGGGTCTGACAGCTTAGAAGAATCAATGGCTACATCTGATCATCTCTATTGTCTTAAGAAGAAGTATACCTATGTGAGCTGAGTATTGACTTTCAATCCTTATATTCGATAAGTTTGACTTGATATCCTGTGTGGATTACGTTATGCTTTCCTGTGTGGATTGGGTTGTGATTTCCTATGTGGACTGGGTTGTACTTGAGCTCGGATGTTGGAGACGATCGAGAATTGATGACTTAGGTATATGTATGGGCATATACCTAAGTAGTGTCGGATGTTACTTCGTGATTGTATCTTTCCTTTCTGGATTATACTTTGTGGAATCTGGGAGAACTTCGGGGGTCTCGTGGTCCCTACTGAGTAGCTTATACTCACCGCTGCACAGGCTATGCCCGCACTACGTTGTGTTGGTTGCAGATGACGCACAGTGCTGATCATGGTTGAGGCTTGCGGAGCAGGTCGGTACCTGGAGGTGGACCACTGGGCGGGACGTACTCGGAGCGAACGGCTGGACCCGAGGAGCTGTGGAGGCTATCTTTACCCACCCTTCAGGTGGGACTTCCAGTGGACGACTTGAGGCTGCGACTTTAATTTTCAGTTGTTGTACTCCCTTTTCCAGTTGTACTTTACTGTCAGTTTGGGTTTGTATTCTGGCCCACTTACTTTTCCTCACTTACTGTTGTACCCAGTTTTTACTTAGTGTTTACTTCTACTTGCTTGCTCTGTGGTGTTTGTTTAGTTTATAAAGTAAAAGCCTTCCCTTTTTACTGGTAATTACGCCATGGTGCTAGTCGGCAGCCCCTGGCCTATGGAAGGCGGGTTTGGGGTAGTCACGGCACGGGCCCCGAGGATGGGTCGTGACATATTCAATGGATCATGATAAGATTTTTTATATATTTTAAATATATAAAATTCCTTCAATATCCAAACTATGATCCTATTATTAAACTTTTAACCAAATTATGTGGGAATGCTCCCATGATCTCAAATATTCTTTTTCATTTAATATCTTATCTACACTAATGTTCCAAGAATACCCATATTTTCATTAAAACTGATTGAATAATATTCTAGTGAATTTCTAAATCTTTTATTCTCAATATGTCTTAGGAAAATATAAAAACATTTAGTTTTAGAAAACGATTAGGATAATTCTTTATGAAAACTTTCATAGAATCTATAAATAATCAATATTCACATTTAAAAGATAGATTGTAAGTAGAAATACCATTGTGGTGTGAATCATATCTTTATGGAATGAAAACCTCTCAAAATACAAAACAAGTATCAAGTTGTATTTAATCCTCAACTCTACTTTATAGAGTGATGTTATTTTCAAGGATGTGATGATATTATTATTTGATTGAATAAAAAAACCTTTGATTCATTTCAAAGTTCCATATCATTGAAGAATACATCCAAAATTGACTATTATAATTTCATGATCCTCAAAGTTTTTATACTATTTTATCATATGCAAGAAACATAATTTCTTATGAATCATATTTAGAATTTTTCCTTTTCTATTTTTCTTGAAAGAATCAAGAAATATCTTTTTATATTATCCTAAAGGATATTATGTTTCATAGTGAAATTCTTCCCTTTACTATATTTTCTCAAACTTAGAACTCTTATGTAATATTTTTATACTCTTACAAACTACTTAAGTTTATTTACTTAACAATATATTTTTGAATAATATTTCATTTTCTTTTAAAAATCTCACACATTGGAATAAATGTTATGTAATCCATGTTTTTTCAAAATTTCAACTTCAACATCTAGATAAAATCTTTCTCATACAAGGAGTTTATTAAAATATCTTTCAAATTAATTTTATTTTATCATATATTCAATTATCTAAAAGATATTTTTTATCTAAGAATAATTTCATATATATATATCCATAAATTTTTAACATGAAAATTAATATCTTATATACCAATTTAAGATCTTTACTCTTTTTTATGTTAATATCCTCTTAAGAAAATTTTAAACATACCATCACAAGTATATTATATATACAAGGAAACTCAATAATATTAAAAATTTATACTCACTCCAGATAATATCCTATATATATGATAATCTCTAAAAAATTTGTCTATTTTCTATCCAAAGACAAAAAAACATTACGTACGCTCCATGACTTTTCCAATTCTTTAGGAATTACTCAAAATTCTATAATTATTATAAATCTCCTCATAACCTCATCAAATATCACTTAGAGAATCCTCAATCACTTCAAATCAACTAAGTTGACTTTAAAGGACTTTGAAAAATATTAGAATATCCCAAAACTATTTATCTTCAATTAAAATGTCTTATAGTATGATAGTTTTCATCTCATAGTATTTTCCAAGTAGTTTCACTACCTCTTTAATTATAGCTACCCTTTTCTTCTTTAATTATATATTTTCAAGTTGTTCAGTTTCCAGATCCTTTAATCTCTATTTGAAACTATTGAAAATTATGATTCTTATATTCAATATTACTTTTCATTAATTCATCACAATATTGATAAAAAATAATCACATATTTTTTATGATTACTTTCAATTAGCACTATCGGGATTTATAAATATATAGTAGACAATTCTGTTAGAAACTAAAACATTGATATTTGATTATTTACATTTTTACAAATAAATTATCACAGTTAAATGATTCCATATTGACTATATATATGTAATAATTCCATATAGAAGCTTCATATCCAACTCCAATATTAATTCATTATTAATTTAAATGAATTCGGTATATTCCTTTTTCAACACATGAATAAATATCTAAAAAAATGGAATAAAACTTCAACACATGTTACATCTCATAACTTCAACACAACTTTAATATTTGATTTTCATAAATTTTATTGGCTCTTCATCATCTCCAGAATTGAAAAGGATTAAATTTAATTCACATGAATATATTGATACAAAATATAACCTCAATATCATTAAAATTCATTTAGGATCTTCATACCACTTCTCTATTCCATCATATTTCCATGGTATTTATAATTATTCTATAATTATTTTTTTTCTTAATGATTTTTTTATTCCTTGATATATATTTTTGATGATTAATTTTTATTTGATGAAGAGTACTTATTTATATTGAGATTAAATGATAAATTTCCCTCCTAGTATTTTTGTGTGATGTTAAAAATTCCTTCTTCATTTCAAATAAAATGAATATCTGTATATTAATAATTAGATTTGGAGGACAATGACACAAGATAGGTAAAGAAAACTAAGCATTGAGTCTCTTTTTATAGTTTTAATTTATTTTATAGAATTTCATAGTTCTATCAGATTTTTTTCTTTAGGTGATATAAGTATTTTGAAATATATTTTTTAGATAAATCTAAAACACTTGACATTTATTATTTTGATAACCGGCATCAAAAGTCACCAATAAAATTATTTATATGAATAAATGACATTATGGATGAATTTAAATTACACCTATCAAAATAATAAATATTAAAATCCTTGAATGTTAATTAAAATAAATATTTTGGAATTGGTTTATATAAAAAAGGTTAAAAAACATACTTACAATGTCATCAGTATTTATGTCGGCCGAAAAATAGACATTAAAACATAAAAAACCAATGTTAAAATGTATTATTGTAAAAGTTTCTGCCAATTGTGATAGATAGAGGATTTATATGGTCTTATCTAGATGTTACATGTGATGTTATTATCTATTAATTAGAGGCATATGTTGTGCTCAACCATAAGGGTGAATGACATAAGATGTATTCATCAACCTAGTCAATTAATACTCAAAGAACAAGAATATATGAGTTATTATATGGGATTGAAAAACCCTATGTAATTTATTTACAAGATGACTTAAAAAATATATCATAATAAAATTAATGCGTTCATATGATATAATTGGTGGGAATATGTATAGAGATACGAGCTTTTAATAGAGGTAACACCAGATCCCTTTGTATCTTGAGTTATACTGATGTTTTTCTAGAGGTTACTCTTTTCTTATGTTTATGGATTTAGAAATCAATATTTTTTTATAAATGATACAAAGGTTCATGGGGAACACATTATAGTTAATTTAATATGGATTGTTTTTTACACATAGATATTCTCTAAAAGTGTTTTAATGTTTATCCAAAAGGGGGTTTCAATGGTTTATATGGATTGAATTTGATGTGATGCATAATGAATCTGATGATATATTTATAAAAGTTTTTAGAAAATATCCAAAATAATTTTTGTATATGGTCTCATAAGTTTTTATATATGGTTTCACAAGTTATTATATATGATACAATATAAAGTGAAATGAAACTAGGTATATGAGGCTTTAGTGAAAGGGGGATACTGAGGGAGATATGTCATAAATCCCCTATATAATGTTGTATAATATAAAAATATTCTATAGTATAACATTCAATTACCTAGGGTATATTATAAATATTGGATAATCTTAAATCATACCACTACCAACATTTATAATATTATAAGATATAATAATATCACAAGTGTTGTGATATAGATCATTTGTACTGTACAATTGAATAGGTTATAAAATGATAATTATTAATGTTTTTATTTATCTTACACATAAGATATCATTTAAAAAATGTTTCATAAAATGAAACATTGGGAGAGTTTTCTAATCCATTGATTACAAGTGTTGTAACTTAAGTCATTACTCAAACTTTTCGTAACATTCGAGTAAATTACATGGATGTATCAAGTAGTGTCTCTAAGGCCTATATAAACAGGACAAAGTCTATATAAAGTAGTTCATGATATTCAATGGACTCTCTCTCTCTGATATCTATTATTCATTCTCTATTTACCTAGAGAGGCACTAGCATGTTTCAAGAATGGAGGAGGATATTATGCAAGTCCTTGGATGATTTAGTCGGATTGTGGATACATCACAGAGAAGGGAATCTGATTGATACATATAAGTGATCCTCTTAAAACATAAATCTAAAGATATTTTTAATATATAATAGGTGTAAAGTACTTATAATATTATTTATTTGTGAATTTCTTGGTTTTGGGTTTCATGCATAGTGAAGTTGTGATTTGACATTTCATATTTATTTCACCATATTGAACAAGTGATGTTAGATCTTTAGAAACCCAAAATAATGTTCACTAAAATTATCTCAAAATGATTTCCACACACTTAATATATCTATTGTGTTCTCCCTACCATAGAATTTCCCTTATTTCTGATCTACAAGAACCATCCTACCCATATTCTATTAGAAATATAATATCGATACTCATGATGTGAAACCCCTACTCTAGTAAGTCATATTTGGTGGGTATCTAACAACATTATCACAAGACACAATAGATCACATCCTAAATTATTAAATAGTTTAATAGTTTTAGGAGACTAGATACATGAGTTATTCTTATATTACAATTGAATACACAAAATTAAAATTTAAAATCAAGTGATAACTTTATTATTTATTAAACTATATCCCTAAAATCATTCATATATCCCTTATTGGTATCCTAAGGAAAGGAAAAATAATAAAGGGTGATCTCAAATTCTCAATAAGGGAAAGTTTAAATGTAATCTATCATAGAATAAATAAAGAGTGAATAAATTGAAGAGATAAACAATGATCAAATATTCCCTATATCTAATATCATAAAAGGGTAAAATTTCATTGGATAACATAACAACATAAATAATCCCATGGGTAATAGTAACTAGTTTCATAATGATAGAATTAATAACACTAGGCATCATAATCTTATGGTCAAGGTCTCGTACCAAGACATCATACATAAATAAGTAAGAAGTATATTAAATACCCAAAGTAGTTTGTCACATGAGACTTATCGATGCATTGGGGAGTTATAATAGGTCCCAACCATCACTTACCAAGCCCAATTCATTCATCATAAAAAATAAATTAATAGTAATTAAAAACAAAATTAACATAATCGTTCGTATTTAAAAACTAGTATATGAAATGTTAATTTTTTTCCATAGTCAATCACTATAGAAACATGATCATAAGCCATATAAAGTAATATAAAGGATGATATCATTAGATTATATCCCTAATATATCATAATATTAATAAAATGATATTTAAATATTTGAAAATATATTAATAATTATACTAGAACATTTATTAATGAAAATGACCTTTTAATTTTAAAATCAACTATTTTAAATATAAAAATATCCTGAATATTTAGAGAAATTTTTTGTTTGAAAATAAATATAGAAACTTGTAAATGAATATTCAAGGAAATAAATATTCATTATTGAGGGAAAATTTGTTCATACGATAAACCTTAAAATAGATATTCTATTCACACCTTTGGTAAAAAGTACCTTGTTTAGAAAATAATTAGAAGATTACTTTTAAACCTTCATATATATAGCATAACATGGGTAAAAATAAATTTAATAAATTATTGTAGAATTTTAAAAAACATTATTGAAAACATTTTAAAGAAAATATGTACATGGAAGAAAAATATTCCTGACCGAATAGAAAAAAACAAAGGTGGGTTTCCTTAAAAACATTCTTTTGGACTTTGGAGTACTTATAGAGAGGGAAAAAGGGAAAACATTAAATTTATAGAAATAATTATAGAATAAGAAACTAAATAATATTTTTGAGAGATAAATCATATAATTTTCCATGAACTGATTTGGATAACCCACCTAAATAGTACCTTGATTATTTTTTGACGTGGCTTGTAGGGCTTTCCCAATTTCCATGGGCTAGTGACTAGCACTTGGGAATCAATTCATGAAAGTATAGAAACAATTTCCATAAGGAAAAATAATAATGATAAATACATTGATATAAAATGATAAACAATTAGTATTCTTAACACCCCCAAGATAGAAGATACCAAAATCAAATCGATTCATGTCTGAAAAATGGCATGAAAATCAAAGTCCTCAGAAGACCATCAAAATTTCATCATCAAAACCCAACATAACAAGTATATCATATATTCAATTAGTCACTATGAATTTTAAAGTTCTTTTTGATCAAGTACACCCACCTCTTCCAAGTGTTTCTTTCCCTTTTTATAGGAATGTTATAAGAAAATATATAAAGACCTGAAGGTAAGGGTAGGGCATGAGTGACCAATCCAAGTGGGATATCACCAAGAATTTCATAATCAATCTGTAACAAATATACAAAAATTTATAAATCTTAAATAAAACATATCAAGAGTATCTTCACATAATTCATGTAAAAATATGTTGTTTTTAAAATTTAAATGGCTGTTATAAAATAATTTTCAAGGTGAATTTCCATAAAAATAGTAAGCTATAAGAATATTTATTTAAATATGCATGAATTAACATTTTTATAAAAATAGTCTTGAGCTAATCATTTCAATCATTCATCAGCATGTATAATCATTTTCAATAATATTACCATGGTTAATAGGCTTGGTGTTAGATTATTACAAAATTTCTCACACGTCATAGTGAAATATTGCTCCAGGTGCACACACATCCCCTAGATCCCAAGCCTCAGGAGAATAATAGATAATCCCAAAGAATAAACTCCATATACTTAAGAAAGTTTAGTTAAAATTTTTATCATAAATCTGTGTGTTCTTATAACCTAACTACCTAGGATCCCATGTTCTTCATAGAAAATTAAACAATTATGGGGATATCGTTAAAATCAATAAATTTCAATCATTTCAATCTATCCCGAGTTTATTTTTCAAAAAAATTCATTTCACTTCAAAAACCAAACATCAAATGTTTTTTATAAAAAACTAATTCCTTTAAATTTTAATCATTTCTTTTCAACTCATAAAACATTTCATACCTTTTAGTATCATAAAAATCATGATTCAAATCACTCATTTCAATTAAAATCATTTTTTTCTTGAAAACCGACATTTAATTTTCAAAATCCATTGTCAAGGTATTTCATCACACACACCATGAAATTTTAAATAATTTATTAAGATACCCAATTTAATCTGTAGAAATCGATTTGGAAATCCTATTTAAATTAAAAAATCATTAATGGTTTTAATTTATAGATATTTTCTTATGAAACTACCTACCAAAATCAAGATAAAAAACAAAAAGGGATCTGCTAATGGAGAGTTGAGGTATAAAACACTCAAAGTAGAATACTTGAATCAAAATTTATCAAGTATAGATATAGATTCATAAAAAACTAGGATTCATTAATCTCAATAAGTTTAGTGAGAACAAATGAGAATCCATGATGTTATTGAGGTTACACTTACCGGAAGAGATCCAATGCTCTAGAAAACTATTTGATTTGTGAAGATATAAGGTTAGGAGAGCCAAAAATGCCTCTAGAGAGCCTCGAAGAAGATTAGGTTCAAATGAAAAATTGAGTAAGGTGATTTATACTTCAACCAAGTATTAAACAATATAAAAAAACATTACTTCCCTATTGAAACTTAGCCCCATCAGCATTACCATCTTATTAGTGGCCTCCAAAGACTACTCAGTGGAGCTCGATAGAATACACTTCATTTTAGATGTCCCACCTGTTTAGTAAATGGAATGAGGTATAAAACTAGAAATTAAAACTACCCATACACCCAACGACTATCCAATGATCATCATAGGCCACCCAGTGGGTCTCTTGTATCTTTTCCATCAAGAAAAGCATGCCCAATACCATGATAAAAGTACCTATCAACTCCTAGAAACTAAAAATAGATTCAAAACGTCTCACACATCCCTATAAAAACTCAAAAAGGGTAAAAAAACCAATAAATAGAAATCATATCCAAGAAACAATAAAATTAACAACAAAAACATAAAAAAGAGAACCAAGTACAAAATAGGGTTTGTACCCGAAATCTAGTAATATGATGTTACAATCTCCCCACCACAAATGATTTATACCTCTATAAATCCTATCAATAAGAGTCCATAAAAATTGGGTGAGTCCACTTCTATCTCATCAAATCCTCATTTACTCATGTCTCATGTGAAACAAAACCATGCTTCCACAACACTCTAATGAAGGGTATTAAATTTCCATGAAGAACATTTACTTGAGAATAAAAAATTTGAATCGAATTCTTGTTCATAGAAAAATTAGGTTCTACCTTAATTTACTCCTATCTCAATACATGGTACATGTTAGAGATATACTTTTTTTATCATGTCACATGGAACATGTTGTGGAGCGATGTCATTGGAGGTCAAAAATCTAATAGTAAGACACCTTCCTAATATGATCAACAATATCAAAATTTCCCACATATATCAGTGTTAAATTATTCTATTTTCTAAGTTGGTGGTGACCCATCTGAGGTGAAACTCTCAAAAACACCATGTCACCAACTGATAACTCCAATAGGAATCGATGGTAATCAATATGGGATTTATAATATCTTTTTTATTCTACTATTACCTAATGAATCAGCTTAACATTTACCATCATCCCTTGGACTGGACTAAGTGAAACCAAGTAAGACTCCCCAATCCCCATCCAACAAAGAGGATACCTACATGCTTCTCCAAATAAGGACTCAATGGTTTCTATCTTGATGAATGTCTGGTAACAATTATTATAGGTGAACTCAACCAGCACCAAGTGTAAGTCCCAATCTCCTCTAAAGTCAAGGACATAAGCATGGAGTTTTTCATCTATAATATATATAACCCATTCTATCTATCCATATATTTGATTATAGTATATCATTCTTAAATTTACTTGGGATCTCATCATCTCCTAGAGGCCTCTCCAAAAATGAAATGTGGACCAGGTATATCTATTTGAAAAAATTAAACAAAACCACATGCAATCTAATGATCTCCTAGATATAATGATTCCAAAAGTCCTCAACTTTGGTCATATCACAAATGGGAATAAATTGTACCAATTTTTTCAATCATTTAATCACCACCCAAATCACGTTCTTTCCTCGAGGGGTTCATGAAAAATGGTGAAAAAATCTCTCAATATCTCATCCCACTTTAAGGATGGACCATGAAGTGGCTGAAGTAGAATTACATGCTTCTCATATTCAACCATAATATATTAACTATTATAATAACGAGAGAAAAAATCTACAATGTTTTATCTTATACCCATCCACTATAAACATCACATCATATCATAAAACATCTTCATGGTTTCAAGGCACACCAACCATTGGGAATTATGGAAATCCCATATAACAACCATCCCCAAATGAAAATGAAGGATATATCAGTTCTATACATTTAAGATACACTTAGAAGATAAAGACCACTCACTGATGGACTCCCCACTATATAAAAAATCCCTAATTCCATAGAACCCATCATCAAGCAACTGTTCTTAGAGAATCATCTCAAGAAGTGAGGTTATCAAATGAACTCTAAAAAAACAACTTCAATCTCATCGTCCTTGACTCTGAAATACATAAAATCAAAGAGAGCTATCAGATTCTATTCCTTGGAATATTATTTCACAAAATGGTATGTAAGTTTCATAATCAAAGAATCAATAATGACATTCCCCATACCAAGAGTGTAGGCAATGTAAAAATCAAAGGATTGTAAGTACTCCTCCAACTCCCTCTAATAAAGATTCATATATTATTTCAAGATGATATAACTAGGATTTTATAGTCATGGTAGATGGTAAAATTTTCTATAAAAAGATAATCCCACTAACTATTTAGATCATGAACCATATCTATGAGTAATATATATCATGTGTGGGATATTTATTATCATGAGGCTGAAACTAAAGAGAACCATAATCCAACTTATGATTTCCCTGTTTTAGAATGCATCCCAAACCTAAACTTGATGCATCACTGAATAATTCATAGACCTACCTAATTTTTGGTAGAGTATACATTAGTGATTATGTCATGACCCAACCTAAGCTGAGGCTCAAGCCATAACTACCCCAAGCCTGCCTCCATAGGCCAGGGGCTGGAAACTAGTGCTGAAGGCATAACTGACATGGCGAGGCCTTTTCCTAAGTACCTAAATGCACACATATATCAATATCAATGAATAAGTGTAGATGTATTAAATTTAAAAGTAGAAAAATACTATGGGAACAACCATGCATATAAAACCTATATACAATACAAGATTACAATAGTGAAAACTTAAAAGTAAAGGGAAAAAATACATGGCCAATCAGAAAGATGTCCAACCCTGAAAAAACTGGAAAGTAAAATTCTATGAAAATATAGATCTTGATCTATAATCTATGACCACCATACATGGTCCAAAGTACCACATATCCCTAAGTTCCTCTGTAGTCATCACCAACCTATATGTCATCCACATAAGACACAATATATGTGGGAAAATCCCATGCAAGGGTGAGTATATACATACCCAGTAGGATGCCCCAAATGTTGAAGGAGGAGTAGTAAAAGATACAATAATAATAGAAAGGTAGTAGGTAGTAAATAGTATGTGTCTCAAACTAAGATATATAAAGAGTAATCTTTTCCAAGAACAAAGGGATCAACACGGTGAGTATAAGAACTACATGTCAAGTCTTTTCCACCCATAGTAGGAAAGTAAAGTCATCCAACTATAAGAAGATAAACCTAGAAAGTATGTGGAATAAACTATGATTCTTCACATATCATGGAAAGAGAGTAACCAAATCCAAAGGTATGGATACACACACACACACACACACATATATATATTCTTTGTCAAAAGAAACCCAAATGAGAGAGAAAGGGGATCTCCATATCACAGTTCAGACTTAGAAGAAGTGTCACAAACAGTTCCCAAATTACATCAACAATGCTCAGTATCTCATGCGTTTTCCCAAAATTAATTGTCCAATTCAAACATCAGCTCATCACTATGACACCCAATCAAGGGGACATAATCTCTAGGTAGAGGAATGTTTACCTGGTACAAAAGGAGGGTTCCATTTAGTGGTATAGGACCCATGCCCAACCCAAATGGGGGGTTCCACTCTAGAATTTTATAGATGACCCGTTCCCTACCCAGTAGAAGGGTTCCACTCTGGTCATCGAGGACCCATGACCAGCTCAGTTAGAGTATTCTAATCAAAAGTTGATAGAGGACCCATGACCTACTAGTAGAAGGGTTCCACTTTAGTGGTAAAGGAACCATGCCCATCCCAGCTAGAGGATTCCACTATTGGAGTTAGTAGAGTACCCATGCCCTGTGATAATAGGAGGTTTCCACTCTAGTATTCTATAGAGGACCCATACCCAATCCAGCTAGAGGGTTCCACTCTAGGAGTTGATAGAGGACCCATTCCCTATGATAATAAGAGGGTTCCACTCTGAGTGTCTGTAGGGGACCCATACACAGCCCAGTTGGAGGGTTCCACTCTAGGAGTCGATAGAGGATCCATGCCATGTGAAAATAGGAGGGTTCCACTATAGGTGTCAGTATATGACCCACACCTAAAATTGTTGTAGGGTTCCACTCTAGGAGTCGATAAAGGACCCATTCCTTATGACAATAGGAGGGTTCTACTCTAGGTGTCTATAGAGGACCCATGCCTAGAATGATTGGTGGGTTCCACTCTAGGAGTCTAAAGAGGACCCATTCCCATCCCATCTATAGGGTTCTACTCTAAAATTCATTAAGGACCCATGCCCATGCCAACTAGAGGGTTTCACTTGGGATGTATCTGGTGATTTTATGTGATCATTGCCATCATCAAGCATCACCTAACCAAGTTTCATACTTGGAAAATTTCACATTGTATCTCAAAAAACAAAAACCAAGGGAACCATCAAATTTTATGTGAAAAAACACACCAAATAGGCTACTCATAGACCAAAATTCGAGTCAAAATGAATAAGATATAGAATCTTGGATTTTCCTCAAAAGGTGCCATGGGGTAGATGATGTGTGAGGGGACCCACATGACATTTGATGGGATCCACATGGTGTGTGGTACCACTATACTGCTTGGATATCTACCTAGAGGTTCATGGATCACCACCCATTTTGTAATACATGGCATTCCCATGCCACTTGGGGTCTTGCCTATGTGCTTGGCCATGTCCGTGTGTCCAAACCATGTCTGTGTACTTTACCTCTTTGCCATTTAATTCGGTACACGATTGTGTGCCAAGACTTGTAATCCCACATGAGTTCCCACTTGTGTACTTTAACACATTTCTCATCCACTCAGGAATGAGATAGATTGTGTGAAGTAGGGATAGGTTCTATTCTATCTTTATTATTTTCTAAAACGCTCTCTGTCATAGCTAGGTTCTTATACTCCTTGTGTTATTTGAACTACATGGTGTGTAGTGGGGATTATTCTAGAATTCTAGATCCATGATACACACTTTGAATCAAGTATTCTTACTTTTATTTAATCCATATCTCTTCCCTAAAATAGTGTATCTATCCATCCATCATCATTTTCAGCCATTTGGAGGTTGAAAATCCAATTTCGTTGACTGTGGGGTTTCGATGTATGCATTGTAGGCCTCCAAACCTTCTTCCATCAATGATTTTATTCCTGATCATCAAAATAGTCATCAAAATCCCACAAACATACAAGATCTATCCTTATTTCCTTGATCCATCCCTCGTAAATTGTTTCATCATGATTTTAGGATCAGATCAGCCTTGATACCGCCCAATATCATTGAACTAGGACTGTGGGGTCCAACCAAAAAAGAACATGAAGAAATTAGGGGAGTAAGAAACATGAACAAAGTCTTAAAAATCATGTCAAATTTTTATTGAAAAATAAATAAAAAAATGG
The DNA here is from genome assembly GCA_963277665.1 of Viscum album. Lineage (NCBI taxonomy): Eukaryota > Viridiplantae > Streptophyta > Magnoliopsida > Santalales > Viscaceae > Viscum > Viscum album. The sequence continues at coordinate 568,284,628 of OY728146.1, read as the reverse complement.
GGATAATTATGTTCATAAAAACCAAAGATTAATTAATTAATTTGGTTCATGGGTGCATGGTCTTGCCAAAATTGGCACAGATCAGTAGATAGGATTTATCTGCGCAATAAATTTAATCAAAATGGGAATAATACAAAAAAATTAAAGAGTCTTACCAAAATATTGGATTGTTGTTTGTCAAATAATATGATTGAAAATGATTAAAAGAAGTCATTATGTTCATTGTGCTATGATCTAATTTAATCCAGAGGTTCATCATTATCTCATATGATCTGCCAATAGAAGGTGGGGAAGAATCACTAGAATCCTCCTAGGGTTTACGTGGCTAACATTGAAGGATTATCCTAAATGATGTAGTTTTTAGAATTTTATTAAGGTAAAATGAATTAATCAATTAACTTAACTTAATTAATTAATCCACTAAATGTACCACAATCAGAAAAAATGTTCGAATGCCCCACTCCGACCTATTTTAGTTTGTTCTTAGGGTAAAAAATGCGTTTTGGACTCAACCGCGACCTGGGATTTCCGATATGATTTTATATTTAAGAGTTATCCCATTTTCTTTAAAAATAAATCTATGTGAAATTTAAAAAATATAAAATATTTTTATAAATTTAATTCTGGGAACATCGTGCCTCAGAATCTCATTTCGTCTTAGCACCTAACTGTGGAAATATATGTATAAATAATTTAAATTATTACAAGGAAAAAACAAGGTCTATACATAATTACCTAATTCAAGTTTTTTATTCCCAAAAAGGGAAAATAAACAAAAAACCTAGGGTACTGATCCTGCATATATCTATCCCACTCCCAAGATCTCTTCTTCATGTCCCCATAATGACACCACACATGAACCAATGGAATGGTCTCTCCATAAATCTTTGATTTCCATCAGGCGTTCCACAAAGGTAGCTCCATATTTGATGTCCTATTTTACCCAGTCAACGATATGCATAGGGTTATTCATATATCACATCAATTGTGATTTATGGAAGACATCGTTCTCTCACTCCATCTGTGGGACTAGGGAGAGTTGGAAAGCAACCTTTCCAAGATTCTGCACAATCTCTAATGGCCTGGTGAACCTCAAGGATATCTTTCTTTCCCACCAAAATCTATGAAATCCACTCCATAGGGAGATTCTTTGGAAAACATGGTCTCCCTAGTAAAACTACATGTATATACGATGGTTATGTGATTAATATTTCTTCTTTATCTAGGCCATCCTCATCCACTCATGAATGACATGAACCTTCTCCTTCATCACATGCACCATCTATGTACCCACAAGAGATGTCTTTTCAATCTCTATACAACACAAGGGTGACGTGAAGGGTCTTATATATAAGGCATCCAAAGGTTCCATTACGATATTTGAGTGATATATATTACTGTATGAAAACTATACTAAGGTAAATTGATCCTCCCATCTCTTACCAAAGTCTGACACGCAATACCTCTACATATCATCCAACACCTAGATAGTGCGCTCGATATACTCATTGGTATGGGGGTGAAAGGATGTAACCATCCTCATTTTGGCAAAAAATTCCTCCTACGGGACTCTCTACAATCATGACATAAACCGTTCATCACAATCAGATAAAATATTCAAGGTAAACCCATGATGGATAATGATCTCTTATACGTTCAACTGCCCCAAACTCTCCATCGAACTCTACTCCCTGATATCAAGAAAGTGTACGGATTTCATGATTTGATCAACTATCAAATAGATGGTGTCATGGAAATTTAATGGAAATAGAATCCATAACAAAATGTTCATGGATATTCCATCCCACTTCCACTCTGGGATCTCAAGGGCTACAACAAACCAACTGGAACTTGGTGCTCAACCATCACCAGCTGATAGGTGAGGCACCGAGAGACGAACTCAGCTATGATCTATCTCATTTGGAACCACCAAAACTTTCACTGAATGTATTTTTACATATTTTCCACACCAGTATGTACAACAAGGGGATAATTGTGGAACTCCCACATCATCTCCACCCATATCATGACTGGGACCACCATCCATCCGTGAAAAGAGATAATGTGATTATCTCCTTTAAAATATCCATCTAGTGAATACCCCATGAATATTTGGTCATGTAATACCGCAAACTTTATGTCTTCTAGATGGTACTTTATCACATGCTTGATAAGCATAAGATTCAAAACCATTGATTACATAAAAACTACACCCTTCTACTCCACCAAGGTTAGCTGCAGGGTGGACAACAACTCCAAAGCCTCCTACAATAAGCGAGTCTATGAATTCCTGCTAAGGTAATCTACTAATATTTTACCCTTCCCTAGAATATATCATATCTTTAAGACATACTCTTGTAGTAATTCCAACCAGCTCTACTATCTCAAGTTCAAGTGTCTTGGTATGAAGACATACCTAAGACTCTGAGGGTCTAATTAAGCCACAAAGAGAACTCCTAGAAGATAGTTCCTCAGCATACTTAGTAAAAATACCACCACTACTAGCTAAAGGTCATGAGTTGTGTAATTATTCTCATGGGGTCTCAACTACCTCAACCTGTATGTGATAATCTCCGACCATTACATTAACACGCAGTCGAGCTCATCTCTTGAGGCATTGAAAAACACTACATACTCCACACCCTCCTCTGGTAGTCTCAACATAGGAAAACTCATTAGTATTAGCCTCAACTCCTTAATGGACCTATGAATCTACTAATTATAGGAAACATGATTCCCTTTCCATGTCAGAGCGGTCAAAGGGGCTGCAATTTTTGAGAAGAGTGCCAGAAACCTCCTATAGTACCCTGCCAAGCCAAGAAAACTATGCACCTCTAACATGCTCTTGGGTGGTTCCCAAGAAACAACTACATCAATATTTTTTTCAGTCTATAGCCAAAACATGAGCATAAATGAAATTTTCCAGAAATTAAGCCTCATGAATTTAGAATTGGAACTTAAAGAGATTCCTATAAAGCTAGTGCTCTCAATGTAAATCTAGAACCATCCTCAAGTGATTGATATTCACCCAAAAATATTTGGTCGGGTTGTCACATTCTATGTAACCTCTCCCATCACAAGCATAAAACTGAACCTCTATAGTCTACCCCAATGCTCTGTACTATCCCTGTACTACATGACCATATGCTCGAGTTTGATTGCAAAAGGATCTACTATGCCGAGATATGACTGAAAAGAACCTTCTAGATGATACAAATGACTCAGATTTGTGAAACCCACTACCTACTCTAGCTATCTAGAATCCTTATAATAGAAATAACCCTGTCATTATTTATTTCTCTAGAACCCTAGAATATGTGGGGATACACAAGGGCACCGCACTGGCTTGAATCTCTCTGTACAATCCCTACTCAAACTTATGTGATCAAAATTAGCCATCACAGTTCATGTTAAGGGAGTAACAGGTAAGATATGTGAACCTTTATATGTATTCAGTCACTATCATTCCTCCTTGTTGGAGCTCCAGAAGTAGCTGAATTTGAACTGAGGGAAAACATGAGGGGTAGTGATCCTCAAGGAACATCTGCTGAAAGTCAGTCCATGGGAGTGATGAATCATCCTGAATCTAGGTAACAAGACTCCACTAGTGACCAAATACTCTGTAGAAAATGATAGATGCAAGTGAAACCACAAGTTCTATCAGTTTCTAGATGAGTCTAAAGTTATAGACCATTGAATCTATCCAATCCTCTACTTCCTGAGGATCTGGAACACTATGGAATGTTAGCATCCACTAGTTCTGGAACTCGTAGAGTGCTCTAATACTGTACGCATCCTCATTCTTCTATGATAGGATGATCTAATTCTTGAAAGGTTGAGGTGATAATACCTGTCCATCTTGTGAAATAATCTAGAAGTATGTACCTTGAATATATGCCTTGTATCTCATTGGATCATCACCACTATCCAAAACTTGTATCCTGGATAGATGTCATCATGTAGGGATCCTAAAAGTTATTAAGATACACCATTGTTAGATGAGCATATATATAAAAAATGGGGAACTGAATCAAGAAATATAGTTAAAGAATAAAAAATATATGATAAATGTACCATTGATCCTTGTAACCAATGTTTTTTATATCTAGTTGACAAGTAGGTAGTCAGGTTCTTAGTGAATGGACACACAAGCCACCCACACCATCATTAGATTCTTTGGACTGAGATCCATACATGAAACTATTTGAAACTATTTCAATAATCCCAACTAAATCCTTATAAGGGGACTACTCCAACACTAACCCATGGATTGAACCACATTTAATACCAATCTTTCATGACCAGAACCAAGATGAGGCTCAATCTGCAACTACCCAAAGCCCACCTCCATAGGCCATGGGTTGGGGACTAGTGTCAAAGGCATAACTAACATAGGGAGCCATTTTATTAAGTACCTATATGCACACACACATCCATATTGATGTAGAAGTTTTGAGATAATAAAACTAAAAGAAGGAAAATACTAAGGGAACAACCATGAATGTAAAACCTCTAGATAGTACAAGATTGAGGTAGTGAAAACTTAAAAGTAAAGGGGAAAAATAAACAACCAACCATAAGGATGTACAAACCTAAAAAAATTTGAGAGTAAAATGCTAAAAGTTCCCAGCTCCTGATCTCTACACTACGAACACCGTACGTGGTCCAAAGTACCATGTAACTCTAAGGTCCTCTATAGTCATTGTCGACCTGTCCATCATCTTTAAAAGACATGAAATGTTCAAGATAATACCATGAAAGGGTGAGTATATACATCCCCAGTAGGAATCCATGAAAAATAAATGGATAGTAGTAAGAGATAAAATAGGAATAGAAAGATCGTAGATATTAAAAAAGATGAAGCTCAACCTATGAAAGGGAAAGAGTAACATCATCCAAGAAGAAGGGGATCAATACGATGAGTAGATGAACTAAACGTTGAGTCTTTGACACCCATAGTAGGAGATTAAAATCATCCAACCACAAGAATATAAATACAGAAAGCACATAGCATACACCACATGTCTTCACATCTCATGGAAAGAGAGTAACCAAATCCAATGTTATGGAGATGTATATATATATGATTAGTCAAAAGAAACCCAAATGAGAGAGAAAGGGGATATCTATATCATAGATCATCCCAATAAGAGTAAAAACTAGTTCCAAAAGTCTATAAATGATTACCAACATCTCAAACATCTTCCCAAAATTAACCACCCAATTCGAACTATGACTCATCAATGTTTTGCACAGTCGAGGGTCCATAATCTCTAGGTAGAGGATCCATTCCCTAGTAGAACATGAGGGTTCCACTTTGTGGTAGAATAATCATGCCTGGAATAGCTGGAGTGTTCCACATTAGAAGTCTTTAGAGGACCCATTCCCTACCAAGCAGGATGTTTCCACTCTATGTATCAAGGACCCATGCCTAGCCCAAATGGAGGGTTCCACTTGAAAGTTGATAGAGGACCCATGCCCTACCTGGCAGGAGGGTTCCACTTTGGAGGTAGAGGGCCCATTCTCATCCCATCTGGATGGTTTCACTCTAGGAGTTGGTAGAGGAAAAATGCCATGTGATAACATGAGGGTTACACTCTAGGAGTCTATAGAGGACCCATGCCCATCCCAACTATAGTGTTTCAATCTATGAGTTAGTAGAGGAATATTTCCCTATGAAAAGTGTAGGGTTCCACTCTAGGTGTATGTAGATGGAACATACCCATCAAAACTAGAGGGTTCCACTCTAGGAGTTAGTAGAGAACCCATGCCTCATGAAAATATGAGGTTTCCACTCTAGGAGTATGTAGAGGACCCATGCCTAGCCCGTTCCACTCAAGGAGTTGGTAGAGGACCCATGCCCTATGATAACCAGAGTATATCGACCCAATCTTAACTTACATGCATATTACATCATTTTATATGAATATTCATCACATTACAAAAATACAAGCCAGAGGACCGTAATAATTTATCGTCTTTGTAAACTCAGAAAAAAATCTTCTAACATGGTGAAAGATATTCAATGTTTCCTAAAAAGATATTACCCATTATTACTTCTACTCCAATTATTTTTTCATAACCTAGGGAAAGGAAACATAAAAATGGGTGAGCTTAGATGCTCAGTAATGGTAAAAAAGGAGATACATAATCATAACATGAGCACAAGGGTATGAGAATGTGAGAATAATTTTTGAATATCATACCATGCTTATGAAAGATCATATACATGAGTCATTATATAAATATCAGATGTTTATAAGACATGAATCATAAGGTAACAAAGAGAATAAGCCATGAAATCATAACATAGGAATAAGACATAGAATTTATTGAAGACACATAAGAATATAAAACTATTTCCATAGTATTCAAGGCATCACTATCAAGGCCATATTAGTAGTACAAGTTCATTTCCCATACCATCTTTGAAATCATGGTTCACTCCCATGACCGTGTTAGTAGTCTAGGTTCACTCCCAAGGCCATCTTAATAGACAAATTCCTTTACTGAACTGAGTTCACTCTCCATTACAGCCATGCTTATCTCATGAGATATATATCTTTACCTAATGAATTGGAGGAATATATATATCCAACACATCTCATAATTAAATCACACATATGTGTGCCACAAGATCATAAAATATTACATCATAACCCATAAAATGAAATGGATATCATAAATATGTAATCATATCATAACCTGTGGAAAAGATATAGGTTTCATAATCATCTCATCAAAGTATAACCCATGATAAGAATCAAGTTTCATAATCATATAACCCATTGAAGGGAAACATGTTTCATAAAAATATAACCCGTCAAAGATAAATGAGTTTCATAAATATCATTCCATCAATACATAAAATATTTAGAGAATGAATATGAATGGAACCTTTGAATCATTTCCATAGAAAGGCTTGAGTAACACCAATAGATGTCATCATAGAACATAAATAATTTGGAAATATCTTTTAAAAACATTTCATGAGGGACTTATCCTTTCTTCTTTGAAAAATTATTTTTAAAACATAAAACATTTTGAAAATTGTTTTCTTGAGAATAAACTTGAAAAATTATAAAATAAGATTTGAAAAAAATTGAAAACCTTTTTCTTTAAGAACTTATAAAGAAATCATGAAACAATTTTGAAAACCATTTTCATTGAAAATTTATAATAGATTCTCAAAAAAAATTTGGAAACCATTTCTTTGAAAATACTTTGAAAACTTATAAATAAATATTGAAAACGTTTTGAAAAACTTTTTCTTTGAATTCTTTTTGAAAAATGATAAGGAAATTTTTTAAACTTTTGGAAAATATTTTTCTTTGAAAATACTTTTAAAACTTATAAATAATGCTTGAAAACATTTTGAAATCATTTTTCTTTGAAAATACTTTGAAAAATTATAAATAAATCTTGAAAACATTTTGAAATTTTTTTACTTAGAAAAATTATAAAATCATATTGAACTTTTTTTGAAAACAATTTCTTTGAAAATTGCAATTAAAACTTATAAAGTATGCATTGAAAACATTTTAAGAAAAAACATATTTCTGATCTAAAAGAGAAATAAAGTCGTATTTTCCTAAAAACACGTTCTTAAATATCATAAGCATCAAAGACTGGAAAAATAGTACTAATAAATTAATGTATCCTAACTGAAAAAAGAAGAATAAAATCAATGGGTGTTCTTGAAATATGAATCATAATATTTAATCAATGAAATCATAATCATAAAAAAACCTAATAAATTATGAGATTGTTGTAATAAACTCTTACCACTTGGTAACCTTGAATCACAATACACATATAAGAAAATGAAATTAAATAAAGCTCAAAATATCAAGAAAATAAGGATATTCAGGATTTAACATGTAAAATTATGATATATACACCTCATAGAAAAATATATCTGCATAACATTACTTGTAACTCAAAGATGGAAAATTGATACAAAATTAATTTACCAATTAGGTAACTTTTGAACCATAAACCCCATGAAAAAACGATAATCACATGGATTTTTAAATACATATAAATTTAATACATTAATTGGTAGTATATACACCACACAAAAGAAATTAGTGGTCAATAAGGCACAAGTTTCACATAAATAACAGTGAGACGAGAAAACCCTTACCTTATGTCTTGGATTTATTCATATACATAAGAAACTAAGGTATAATAAATATCAGTTTATTATAAATGTAATATAGAACCATGTTATTATATATAATACTATATATTATTTTATTATGACTTTATATTACCTATTTATTAACAATTCCATGTTAATATTATGTTTCGGGTAATATCTGAATTGTTTTTCGTACATGTTTTGACTTATTATTCTTGATAATATTACTTGGATAGTAATTTTATTATTTAGATAATCTAGAAAATTATATAAGTATCATATATATTCATTATATAAGTATTTATAATAATATATAAAATATATAATTACGAAATGGAAGACACTGTTCATAGAGACGGAAGGCCGTACAGACACATGAACATTATTTCTGTTTTATTATCATATTAAAAGAAAGAATGTAAATTAAATATATGAATATATATATATATATAATCATTAAAGTATCATTATTATGTATTATATATCATATAATTTAATTAAACCCATCCATAATACATTCCATGTAAATTGTGAATGAATCACATCTATTTGAGGAGGCGGTAGTCCACACGTCTACAAATGAAGTTATTATATTTAGAAAAATGGAAATCATGAAGGTATGTTTTATATAATAATACAGTAAGAATAAATAAATAATAAATATCATATATATCATATAAATATAGAGTTTACATCATAATTACCATCCATGAGAGGTGGTAAAGAAAAAATGAACAACATCATTTTGTGAGGCGGTAGTTCACCGTACACAAGAATGGAGATTTCGTTACCCATTAGATGGAAGTGTGTGTAAGTGTAGTTTTAACCCTTATAATAAAAATATATCAGTATATTTAGGACTATTAGGATGTTATATAATCATGTAATAAGAATATTTGATAGTGTGAAGTGTGAAAATAAAACAAAGGAGCTTGAGGAAGGATGTTAGCTCTTCTTTGTGTAACTCCTCTTGGTTTGCACCAAAGGGATTCCTTGGTTGGTTTTTGTTAAAAAGTTAGGTTTCTAGAATTAATGGAGGAATTTTTTAATTATATTTTTTCAGGGTTTTTATGATCCATAAGGGATCGATAGGTGTTAATAGGTGGGAGGGATTGGTTCCTTTTTATAGTGGTAGAGGAGTGTCATTCTTGTTAATTTCTGAAAAACGAATTCCACCGATGTTTTTCCCATGTAAAGTGGCTCCAATAATGGTAAAAATAGATTCAATTGATTATAAGGTATAAATATTTCAATTAATATTTTTTGGAAAAGTTTATATGTCATTTTTCCTTTAAGTTTAAGGTTTAGTCATTTATTAAGATAATTATTCTCTTAATCACTATAATTATTTTTAATCACTTTCCCTAATATTTTTGGTCAAAAAATAAGTTGAACATATTATAAATTATAAATTATTCTTATAAAAAGTATCTAATCCATTTTTAAAAATTATAATTATTGAGGTGGTAGAAATTAATTTAAATTCAATCCCACAGACAGGACGACAAAAGGGGTTTTTAAAGTAAAAATGTTAAAATGTTTGAAATGTTTTTTATATCCAATTTCAATGTAAAATTAGTTCTAATGAAATAATAGTGTTAGGTTATGCATAATTTATATAAATATAATTTAAAAAAAATTAAAATATAATTTAACTATATAAATAAATTAGATTAAAAAGTAGGTTTGAATTAAAATTCAATATTTTAACTATTCATAAAAATTGAAACTTCTCAGAAAAATAACCAAAATTCCCCAAATGTAAGTTTTTTATATTCAAATTCCAAAATAGAAGTTTATATTTTAAAATAAAAATTCTAAAATTTTAAAATATAAGTTTTAGATTGGGTTCTCCATTAAAATGCGGAAAAATTATCTTTTAGTAAAATATATCTTTTTATTCATAAACATGAATTTATTTTTATACTATACCTATAAAATATATTGTATGTGTATCAAAAATTGATATTAAATATATAATATATAAATTTTATTAAAAAAATTAATCATAGTGTGTTTTTAATTTGTTGAGATAAAATTGTGTTTTTACATAGAAAAATAGTTTTATTAGAAATATAATTTCTTTATTTTAAAATAGTTCTTACATAAAATTGTGTTCTTATAACCAAAGGATTTGTTTTATATACAAGGGTAAATAATATTTTTACAATTTATTTAATCTTATTCATAAAATCAATTCCAACGAAAATGTGGTAGCTATACTAATGTTTTAATAATCATATTAATACTATAATGTAGTTTGGTAAAACTCAGCCTTGTGTGTAATACAAGATACCGAAGGAAAACAACATTGTTTATAACACAAGACAAAAATAATGTTGCATGTACCACACGCTAATATAAGTGTTGTGTGGAGTGAAAGTTTAACTTAGTGTCGTTTAAAACTCCAAAAAATATTATTACTTTCACAATCTATATTCAGTGTTGCATGAAATGAAAAATATTAAAAAGATTAAATTAATTTGAAGAAAAATTTCCAAAAATATTGAGGAGTTATTTCTACCCCCATAAAAATTAATTTCTCACTTAAAATTCATCCATGTTATCAAAGGTTTAATACTTGAAAGTTCCTCTCTTAGAAACCTATATTGTAAAAATGAATACTAAAACTTCCTTTAAAAATGGATAGTTGGAAACATAACAGTTACCCAATGTAACTCATAAATAGGTTTCCACATAAGAGAACATAGGTGTCATGTGAAAACATGGATATGAAAGAGAAATATAACTATCATGTTCTGATGGATATTGATATAGAACATTGTTAGAATAAAGTTAACAATAATAAATTATATCCCAAAGAGGCTTGGAAAAGGTCATTGATATCATAAAAAATTGTGATAATGTGAACAAATTTCATTTCTGGACCCTTTTTATTAATGTTGAAGAATTTTCATGAAAAAATATGCTTACAAGATTTCCAGAAAACCATACCCTTTTTGTGCCTTGATCATTTTCAAATTTTTATCTTATTTAAAGAAATGAAGGTGCATTTTACATTCCTAAAGAATTAAAATATCATGAGATCCATAAATAGAATGATAGGTGATTACATATTTATTTATTTATCACAACAAATGTTTAACACATGTTATTCAATATGAATAAATCCACATATGGAGAGATAATACTTTAATCTCTAAAACCTCATCTGAAGTTTAACTTAAACCATTCCATAACTGTTTAACCTTATAACCCTTAAAGATGATGGAAGTACAAAACTTTATAATTAATGTGACGAAAGTTCTCAAAATATGATTAACATTGATACCCTATATAACATAATGTTTAGCTGACTTTTCTCATATCAAACATGTGAATACCTTCATTATGTATTCTCTTGAAACTTGGTATCACTGGAGTGAAGGATTTTGGATATATAACTTAAATTCAAAAATGCTGTAAACTTCATCCATGATAATATATACCACCTTTTCATCAAATCCTTAATCATTCCCAAGTTAATCAGTACCATCTAATTTACTTATTCATATCCAACATGTCTTTATCCAAACATCATTATCTTGATATTAGGAACATATGAAGGGTTATCTTTCCCGTAATCATGTGTTTCCATTTAATTTCACCTTACAATTAAATCACCATTCTAGTCCCTTAAAACCATTCAACATATTCTTGAAAATCCTTAGTGAAAAATATAAACTGAAAAATACTTATAAATTTTACAATTCAAAATTAATAATTTCAAATATATAAACACTTTGATTATTATACTTCATCCTTAAGCCATTAACATAATTACCTAATATATTAATTAATACTTATTTCCTTTCATTTTTCATATGTAGTCTCATCATCATTAGAAATATAACCATTACTCATACCACCTTGCAGATTATCTTCATAATCTTTCCACTTGGGACATCGATTTGCATAATGACCATTAATTTCAAACTTAATAATTTAACCTTTGATGATGTATTAGAAAGGAAATTATTCCCATCTATTATGTTAACCAAACGCTTCATTTTTACTTTGAAATTACTTGCTCTGTGTCTCTATAAATTACACAATAAAACATCATATTATTCCTCTAAAACAATCACTTAGGTGATTCTTTCCAAATTATTAACAAAAAGGAAATTGAATTTTCTTTAGTCCATGGTATCCATTACCCTAAATCTTAGTGAAATCCTTTATTCTCTTCCTTGGTGATTCCAAGAGTTGGTGAAGGTACATGTTGTTAATCATGTTTAATGAAAAATGATTTGGCATGATCACAACATCTTTCACTCCAATGATCATCCCATTTGACTACCCATCATCAAAATTTCCATCACATTCAGCATTAAACTGGTTCCTTCTAGTTCCCACCATTGACTAAAAATAGAAATCATAGTGTGAGAACCAATTATCTTTTCATAAAACTGCATAATGTTGAAAAATCACTTCTAGGATATCAAAATAATGGCAACTTCTTAGGACGCCTTAGGTTTATCCCCAGAGACATCCCTAAACATACCCTTAGAAAAATCACTAGGGATATCTCTAATGTTTTCTTATCCAAGTTTCCAACGGTTGACTTAACCTTTACTTTGATACCAACTATAGTGACATAGTCTTAACATACATGGATATTACATCATCTTTTAGGAATATTCAACACATTACAAAAATAAATGCCTGAGGACCGTAATAGTTTAGTATTTTTGGAAACATGGAACCAAATATTCTAACATAGTGAAATATTTTCAATATTTCCCACAAATATATACTCTATTATTACTTATACATCAATACCTTGATCATAAACTAGGGAAAGGAAATATAATAAATGGGTGATATGAGATTCTCATTATAGGTTAAAAAATGAGATACATATGCATAACATGAGAATAATTGTATGATAAGATGGGAATAATATTTTAAGATCATACCCTACATGAAAAAGATCATATACACGAGTCATGGAATAAAGGTTGGTAGTTCACTAGACATGAATCATAAGAGAATAAACAGAATAATCCATGAAATAATAACATATGAAGAAGACATATAATTTATGACAGACACATATGCATATAAATTTATTTCCACAATAGTCAAGGAATCACTACCAAGGATATATTAATAGTATGATTTCACTATCCACACTATCTTTGTAGTCCCGGTTCACTCCCAAGACCATATGACAAGACCAAGTCCTTTACTGAACCAATTTCACTCCCCATTCCAACCATGTCGATATCATGAGATATAAATATTTATTCAATGCATTGGAGAGAGATATAGGTCCCACCCATCTCACAGTGAAATCATACATATATTTTCCGAAAAATCATAAGAAATTATATCATAACCCATGAAATTAAATGGGCATCATAAACATATAATCATAACATAACTTGTGGAAAAGAGACAAGTTTCATAATCATCTCATCAAATCATAACTCGTGAAAAGAAGCGGGTTTCATAAGCATATAACATGTGAAAGGGAAACATGTTTCATAAACATATAATCTATGAAATAGAAATGGGTTTCATAGACATCATGCCATTAAAACATAAACTATTCATAGAAATAATATGAATAGAACCTTTGAATCAATTCCCCATAAAGGCATGAGTAACACCAGTAGATGTCATCTTAGATGGGAAATAATTTGTAAATATATTTTAATAACATTTCATGACGGAATTATCCTTTATTATTTAAAAAATGATTTTTAAAATTTAAAACATTTAAGAATCCATTTTATTTATAATAAACTTGAAAACTTATAAAGGTATCTTTTAAAAATTTTGAAAACATTTTTCTTTGAAAACATTTTTCTTTGAAAACTTATAAGAATGATTGAAAACATTTTGAAAGCCATTTTCATTAAATTATTATAAAAGAATATTAAAAACATTTTGAAAAATATTTCTTTGAAAATACATTGAAAATTTATAAAGAAATATTGAAATCATTAAAAAAACCTTTTTTATTTGAAAATAATTTGAAAAATTATAATGAAATAATGAAAATATTTTGAAAACATTTTTCATTGAAAATATATTTGAAAACTTATAATTAAAGCTTGAAAACATTTTGAAAACATGTTTCCTTGAAAAATTATAAAATAATTTTTATTTTTTTTAAAACTAATTCTTTTAAAATAAACATGAAAACTTATAAGGTATTCTTTATTTTTTTTAGAAAACACATATTTTTGACCGAAAAGAGAAATAAAGATGGATTTTCTTAAAAACACTTTTTTAAATACCATAGGTACAAAAGATTGGAAAAAATGGTAATAATAAATGAATATATCATAACTAACAATAGGATAATAAACATAATGAGTGTTATTGAATGAAATATCATAAAATTTCATCAATAAAATCATAATCATAAACAATCATGATAAACAGTGAGATTGTTGCAATAAAATCTTACCACTTGGTAACTTTGAATCATACTATGCATGTAAGAAAATGAAATTAAAAAAATATTAAAATATAATTAAGATAATTATATTCCTGGTATAACATTTCAAAGTGTGGTATATACACCTAATAGAAAAATATATCTTCATAACATGGCATGATCTCAAAGAAGAAAAGTTGAGACAAAATTACTTTACAAATTAGGTAACTTTTTAACCATAAACCCCATGAAAGAAATATAATCACATGGATATGTAAATACCCATAAATTTAATTATAATAATAATAGAAAAAAATTCATGATTATTATATGCACCACTCAAAATAAATGAGTGGTGAATAAGGCATAAGTCTTATAGAAATAAAATTGTGACGAGAAAATCCTTACCTTAAGTGTTGAATTTATTCGTACACTTTCAAACCTCTTGTATAATAAATATAAATTTATTATAAATATACCAATGAAATATATTCTTTTATATAGTATTGTAAATTATTTTATTATGACTTTAAATAACCTTTTTATTAACAATTCCATGTTAACGTTACGTTTCGGGTAATACTTGCATTGTTTTTCATATATGTTTTGACTTTTTATTATTGATACTCTTACTAAGATCATGATTTAATTATTTAGATAATGAAAAAATGATATATTTATCATATATATACATTTTATAAATATTTATAATAATCTATAAAATATATAATTATGAAATGAAACACACTGTTCATGGAGACAATAGACAGTACGTACACATGAACTCTATTTCTATTTTATTTTCATATTGAAGAAAAGAAAGTAAATTACACATATATGTATAATAATTAAAGTTGAATTATTATTTAATATATTTCATATAATTTCAATAAACCCATCCTTAATACATTCCATGTAAAGCGTGAACGAATCACATCGTTTTGAGGATGTGATAGTCCAAACATCCACAAATGAAGTTTTCATATTTAGAAAAAACGGAAAGTATGAAGGTATGATTTATATAATAATATTATAAGAATAAATACATCATAAATATCATATATGTAATATAAAAACAGATAATAAATCATAATTTCCAACCGTGAGAGGCGATAAAGGAAAAACGAACACCATTATTTCGTGAGGCAGTAGTTCTCCATACACAAGAATGGTAATTCCGCAACCAATTATATAGAAGTATGTATAATTTTTGGTATAAAAATTAGAATAAAAACATATAAGTATATTTTATATACTGAGGTTATTATATAATAATTTTATAAGAATAGTTTTGGGGTGAATAAAGAAAATAAAACAAAGGATCTTGAGGAAGGATGTTACCACTTCTTTGCGTAACTCCTCTTAGTTTCCCCCAAAGGGTTTACTTGGTTGGATTTATTAAAAAATAGAGAATTATAGGATGAATTAAGGGATTTTGGGAGGATATTTGGGCAGGTTTTGGATGATACAAAAGGTATTTGGATATGTAAAGTGGATGGGGGTGTGAGTTCCTTTTTATAGTGGAGGTGAAGTGGCATTCTTGATTTTTTTTGAAAAGGGAATTCCACCCATGTTCTTCCCATTTAAAGTGTCTCAAATAAAGTTAAAAATTATATAAAAGGGATTATAGGGTCTAAATAAGGATATTAAATGGATTTTTTACAAGGGTATAGTTCATTTTGTCTCCTTAAGTTTAAGTTTTAGTCATTTGTTAAGCTAATTTTTCTCTTAATTGTTGTAATTAATTTTAATCACTTTTACTAATTTTTTTGGTCAAAAAATAATTTGATCATGTTATAAATTATAAATTTAGATAATTTAAAATTTAGGATCCATTTTTTAAAATTATAATGAAGAAATTGTGAGAAATTTATTTCAATTTGACCTCATAGACGGGACGACAAAGTTGGTTTTTAAAGTAAAATTGTTCAAAAGTTTGAAATGTTTTTATATCCAATATCAACATAAAATTGGTTCCAATGAACTAAAAAGTATTAAGTGATATATAATTGATATAATTATACTTAAAAACCATATGAAAATATAAATTAACTATATAAATAAATTAGATGAAAAAGATGTTTTGAATTAAAATTGAGTGTTTTTCACTCTTCCTAAAAAAATGAAACTTCTTAGAAAAATAAAAAAAATCACCCAAAGTAATTTTTTATATTTTGATACAAAAAATGAAGATTAGTTTTTAAAATAAAAATTATAAAAGTTTCAAAAATAATATTTAAAATGGGGTTTCCATTAAATGGTGATAAAAGTACCTTTTAGAAAAATAAATCTTTTTATCCATAACTTTTCATTTATTATTATATTGAACCTATAAAATATATTGGATGAGTATAAAAATATTTATTGAATATATAATATATAAATTTTATTAAAAACATTAATCAAAGTGGGTTGTTTAATTTATTGAGATTAAATTGTGTTTTTACTTTGAAAAATATTTTTTTTAGAAAAGTAATTTCCTTATTTTCAAATAGTTTTTACATTCACTTATAATAATTTATAACCAAAGGATTCATTTTATATATAAGTGTAAATCTTATTTTCACAATTTATTTAATATAATTCGTAACTTTCATTCCATTGGATAGGTGGTAGCTATAATAATATTTTAATAATCATATTAATAGTATATTTTTGTTTGGTAAAACTTATCCTTGCATGTAACACATGCTATTGATGGAACTAGACATTGTGTGTAACATAATCCAAACATAGTGTTTCATGTACCACTAGCTAATCTAAGAGTTGTGTGTAGTGAAATCTTAACTTGGTGATGTGTTAAAGTAAAGAAAAACTTAGTACTATTACAAACTATATTCAATGTTGAATGAAACGAAAAATATCAAAAAGATTAAATTAATTCTATTTTTTTACAAAATCTCAGTGTGTAATAATGAGGGTTCCTCTCTAAGTGTATATATATGACCCATTACAAGCCTATATGGACGGTCACACTCTAGGAATCTATAGAGGAACCATCCCTAACCCAGTTGGAGGGTTCCACACTAAAAGTCATCAAAGACCCATGCCTAGCCCTTCTAGAGGGCTCCACTTGGGATTTCTCTAGTGATCCTACGTGATCAATGCCATCAGGAAGCATCTTCTAACCAATAATCATGCATAGAAAATGTCAAATCATATCAAAAAATCCACAACTGATGGAATATTCAGGTTCTATATGAAACAAACTCATGATAATATAATAATGGGCCAAAATGTGAGTCCAAACGAAGGAGATATGAAAGATTGAAGTTTCCTCAAGAGGTTCTAAGGGGTACATGGAATGTGAGGGGACCCACAAGGCATGTGGTATCACTATCCTACAAAGCCGTGTCCCTGGAGGTATATGGATGACCAATTGTGCAGTGATACATGATACGCGATGGATATACCTGGCATTCCCATGCCACTTGGGGTCTTTCCAGTGTGCTTGGTCATGTCTGTATATCCATGCCACGTCAATGTGCTTTACCCCGTGTCCATGTACTTAGGCACCCGACTATATGGCTCTTTGTGTACTCCCAAACATGGTCTCATTCATGTGATCCACCACATGACTCTTCCACCTAGGGATATGATATACAACATGTAGGAGGGGTATACACCATGGAATTCTTATAATTTCTTGAATCCCTAGCCACCGTAGCCTAGGCCCCACACACCATGTGTTCTTCAAACTACACAACATTTAGTTGATATTTTTATAGAATTCTAGATCCATGATCCATAGTTTTAATCAAGTCTTATACCTTCAATTTTATCCCTATATCATCCAAAAAATTGTGGATAGAAATGTCTCTCATCATTTATAGCCATCGGGTGGCCATAAATATGATTATGTCAACCATGGGGTTTTTTACGTGTGCATCACATGCCTCCAAACCTTCCACATTTTATTTTTTATTCCAAATCATTAAAAAATAATCTACATCATAAAAATACCCCAGTTTTGTCACTGTTTCATCAATCCATCCCTTTTATGTCTTTTTTTTTGTGATTCTTGGGGTTCGATCAGGATTAGTAACACTCGAAATCGTCGAACTGGGACCGTGGGGTCCAATTGGTTTATATTACAAAGTTATTGAGGGAGGAAGGCATAATAAAAATGGTTTAACGTTTTTTCCAAGTGTTATTTGACAACTGTAAAGAGCATGGATAATTAGGGATAGAAAAACCAAATATTAAGCAATTAAATCGGTACACGGGTGTATGCTCCTGCGACAATTGGTGGAGATTGATAGAAAGAATTGACCTGCTCAATAAATTTAATCAAAATGGGAGTAATCCAAAAATTGAAGAGTCCTACATGAAGTTTGGATCATTTGTTTTATAATAACATGATCACCAACAATTGAAGGAAGTCATTTCATTCATTACGATCATATCTACTATAATCCAGAGTTTCGTCGTCATCCTATATGATCTGCCAATGGGTGGAGGGGAAGAAGATATGGAATCCTCCTAGGGTTTATATAGATTAACCTAAAGGATTATACATAATGATGTATTTTTAGGAAGTTTGGTTAGGTCAAATAAATTAATTAACAAACTTAATTAATTAATTAATCCACTGAATGTACTTCCATTGGATGAGATGTTTGAACCCCCTACACTAATCTATTTTAGGTCACACTTAGAGAAAACAATGAGTTATAGACTCAACGGCGGGATAAAATTTATGATCTAAGTTTTTGTTTAAGATTCATCCCATTTTCTTTAAGAAACCATGCATACACAATATAAAATATATTTAATTTTGTTATAAAATTAATTTCGGGCACACCAGTTCTTGGAATCGAAAACTGTATCAGAAACTAACTTTGGAAATATATATATAAATATTGAATATTATTACAAGAAAAAACCCTAGTCTCTACGGATAAAGTCAAATGATGCTTCAAATCATCAAAGGAATATTGAAAATTTTAATCCCAAACAAGGTTTACTCCATTATGAGTGAGTGTTGTCAAAGGAGAAGGAAATTTTGATAAATCCTTCAAAAAACAATGATAATACCCTGAAAAAGTCTAAGAAGCTTCTAATCTAAAAGAAATTTCATTTTCCTCCCAAGTGATAACATATTTAACCTTATCATAACCAATTGAAATACCATGCTAGGAAACCATGTGTCCGAAGAAATTAACTTCCCAAATACAGATATTATATTTATAAATCATAGTTTCTCAAGATGTATAGAATTACTCTTAAGTTATCAATATAGTCCTTAAATGTTTTAGAGTAAACCAAGATGTCATCTAAAAATACAACTATAAATTAATTGAGGTACAGATGGAAAATAATATTCATCAATTCTATAAACACAACAAGTATTTTGTCCATACCAAAAGGTCTAACAAGGTACTTATAAGGGATATACCTACTCATGAAAGTGGTCTTAGGGATACTAGACTCCTTGATCCTGATTTGGTGATTTTATGATCAAAGATAAATCTATGAGAATAAATTTACCCCTTTAAAATAGTCAAACAAATCATCAATAATAAGCAACATATACTTGTTCTTTATTTTGATCCAAATAAGAAAATTATAATTAGTACAAAGGTAAAGGGTTCCATCAGTCTTCTTGAGAAAAGAACTAAACCTACCCAAGGTGATGCACTGGGTCGAATGAATCCCTTGGAAAATAATTTACCCAACTGAGTCATTAACTCCTTCAGTTTAGCTAGTTACAAATAATTAGTAGGAATAATAATATAATGGTAACTTGGTACTAATTAGATAGAAAACTCCACCTCCCTCACCAATAGAAAACTAGAAAATTCATATGGAAAGACATCGAGAAACTCTTCTACTACTTGAGAAATATTAGAACATAAAGATCCATACTTTAGTCTAAAGTAAAACATTGATATAATTATACCTAACACAAAAATAAAAGATATAACTCCACTCAATATCAAGTTCCATTGTCCTTGAAAACCGTATACACACCATTAGGGTTAGTAAATTTGAATCGCTGAAGATAGTAGTTGATTTTATCTCTATGATAAATCAACCAATACATACCAAGAATGAAATATAGAGGTTTAATATCCACAAGAAAAAGGTCCCAAACCATCTTGAATTCTAATAAAGAGAAAGAGAAATAAGGGCATTACAGACCCTACTCTTTATTCATATTGAGAGGTGTAGAAATATCTATAAAATATGGTATGAGCTTCATAAAAATATTCAAAAATTTCACTATATGAGTAGATATGAAGGATTGAGAGGAACTAATATCAAAATAATAATTCACTAAGGATAAAGAAATGGTAATGGTGAAAATCATAGTCATAAGACCCTTATTAGCTTCCCCATGAGACTTTTCCACTATGTGAAGAAGCTTCATTCCTAATGCCTATGGCTAGAAACCCCTTGTTCATAAGTATATAACTACACTGAATATCCAACAAATAAATTGAATCACATACCACTCTACAAAGTAGTAAATACTTGGAATCAAATATTTAAGTGACCTAATAATCCGCAAGTACTAAAGATCTTCAGTGCCTTTGTGCAAGCTTGCTTTTATTGCCTATGTTTTCCACACCAAAAAACAATTTTTAATCCTTTAACATATACTATTAAAGATTTATTTTAATTCATATATTGACAACCACCCCCTTGGTTTCAACCATGACACTCATCCTGTTTCCTCTTCCCATTAAAGAGACCACTCGATTTACTAGTAAGAGTAGGAGGAACTCCCATCAAACCTGACTTACTAGACAAGTCAAGTTCTTCAGTAAAATATCTATCCAAAACATCAGTTTATGAAGTAGGATTTAGTAATAAAACCCAAGATATAATATCTACTAAAACGACTATCTCAAATATATGATATTACATCTTCTCATGGGATACTACCTTAAAGTAAAAAATGAATTATGTGATGTCCCAAACTCAGTTCACTCAATAGAAACTAAACCTAGTTGGCCAGATGACCTCAAGTGCACCTCCCTATATGCCAGAGGCTGTCGACTAGAAGTGAGGGTCCATGGTGGAATAGTGGGGAGATATATACACATGATTAGAGTGTAGCACAATGATATAATAATTCCAAACAATAATAGAATAATAATGATAACTAAAATACCATAAGAGTAATTATACATCATATAAATAACCAAGTAATCACATCCATTAATGTCATATAAAAAAGATGATCATGGTATTCTATAAAAAAATACAGGATGTTATGGTAGAAGGTACTAAAGATAACATCATGATTCATATCTTGGTATTTTCATCCCCTTGATCCCATGACACATAAATCAAGTATTGATAATTAATAACATTCCTCTATCCCAACCTACATCCATGAAATCTATCCAGGTACCAAACGGTGACCCAAGTAGGGTGTGTGATAAAATCAGTAGGACACCACCAATAGTGTTTAGTTCCATCTAGTATATTAATATATAATAAAAAGTGTGTTAGTAACAATAAAATATATAAATGAATTATGGTATATAAATAACCCACATATGTATGGGTTCCCACGGAAAACCCATCCTCTGTTACCTACTTCGCCTTAAGCCAGAATATCTATGAATAATCAGTCAGTCATGATGTGATTTTCAATAAAGTCTAAAGACCTAGCTCATATTATAATCATCCTCTATATATTATATCCAATAGTATGCATAAAATAATTCCATTGGTAAATTTCAAGTCTTTGACCGAATCCAAGATTGTTCTTTGGATTGGCATACACGTCGTATAATCATTACATTATTTAATATTTAAAATTAACTTGAGATAATCCATGATATTTCTAATTTTTTTCCCCAAGTATTTCTCCAAGAATATATTAAACTATCACCTTAAAAGCTCATATTAATCATTCCTCATAGGAACCCCAGTATCAATCAAGGAGTGGTATAAAGTCACTACCCTCTGAGTCCATCCTAAGAGGTCCAATAAGGGATCTGAAGTGTCACTCATGGATTAATGTAAAATTGACCTCTAAGTACGTAGTTGGTAGTCCAAATAGGGATTAAAAGTATCACTCATGAAATATAAATAATATTCCCTCTAATTTCATCCTTGACATTCCATAAATAAACCCAATCATTACCCTCTACATGTTATAATTGTGCAACATAGAAAGTTTTCCATGGAATTAGTATAATAACCCATGTTTCTCCCATGGAACATAATAATTAAATCATTATTAATTTAATGAATTAAGACCAATGATTCCATTCTTGGAGTTTTAGGCTAGAACCCATGTTTCACTCTTAGCATGGAATAAGGAATTGGTCAAGGACCAGAAGTCTAACCACACCATATGATCTCACATTTTAATTCAATTTTCTATCAAATTTATACAATAAATTAACTCACCTAATAAGGCGGTTTAAATAATATCATAGGCTTATAAGGCCCAAGATCATGTGAATCCTCCCATTCATTTTAATTTCCCATTCCATTTATGAAAGAAAAATCGATTATGAGTGATAAAGAACAACTACCAAGGGCCCAGGGACATGGTTTTCCATTATCTCTTTCCATTTTTCAATTTACAACTTGATATAATTATTTAAAATCTCTAATAAAATAGGAATAAATCCACACCTTAATAAGTGAATCGAACACATAGTCCACCCATGGTGGTTTAATCTCATCTAACAATGCACCCAAAGGGTGGTTCAAATTCGAGGTCCTTAATCATTAATTTTACCCAAATGGGTCTCATGGGTTATCTAGGTCTTTCTCATTCATTTAATTTAAATAATATATCAATTTATAATCATCACCCAGAAGAACTAACACGCTACAAAATTACATAATATATAAAACTTAAGACTTTTAGGTAAAAGAATGAGACCAACTACCTCAATATGGTTGTCACCATCTTGTCCGTTGTTGGCCTCTAATCTAGGATAGAATGGATGAAATCAAGGAAACAAAAAAATCCCTAAAAAATTGAAAATGATCTCAAACCCAAATAAATCTATTGAGAGGAAGAAAAATGATTAAAGGCACAAGAGGAATAGAGATTTAACTGGTACACAACTAGCAAGACTGACAGTAGGGATTCAGACACCGAATTGGGGAGATACCTTAAAGCCTATCCAAAGGTGAAAAGGAGAGATCAAAGTGTCTAGAAACATATACATGAGAAAATAAGGGAAATAAAAAGGGAGAATTCCATTTATGGTAGTAAGGGTAGAAGATTCATTTTACCCTAAATTTAAAGGGCGCATGGTTTGGCCACACAATTGGCCAAACAGTGCGCCAACCATGCATGAATCACTTCCTAGGAACCCCTTCTCACATGGTCATAGTGCACAGTTAAAAAAACCATATGCCAAACATTTTTTTCCATCTATTGATATGTTTATAGAAAATGCAAAAGTGTGATGTCTAGGTTTCACAATTTCATTAAACCGTGCGGCCTCAGAAAATGCACCAGGCTACCCCACACGGTTTAATATAACCATTTAGACCGGAGGGAAAGGTTTCTACTAACCATGCCAACGTAATGCCTCCCCGAAAATATTATGGTTTTAGATTTATAAAATTACTCAACACCCCTATTTTCTCCATGACTTAACTAGGCATCCAAATTAGAATAAAATTGAATAATTAAACTAGAAATTAAAATGATTCATACATTTAAAAAAATTTGTGTTATTAAACAATAAATTAGAAAAATAGTTAGTATACTGGGTGAATATTTTATCATCTCTATAAAGTTTAAGGAAATCTATTTAATTTTACAATACCATTGATTCTAGATATAATTTATCCTTGAAAAGTGCCTTGATGTATTTCCACTCTAAGCTCAAATTCTTTCCTATTTATACCAAAGAATCCTGCCACCTTCTCTCAGGACATTAAAGTTTTAAGATGAAAAATTTCATACAACACCTCAAGATTTTATGATATATATAATTTCCAAATAAATTTAATTTCTTCTATATCGTGTGTTACATAAAATACTGAGTTTTAACAAACCACAATATACTAGTAATATTATTATTTAAAGTATGATCGTCATGACCTAGCTGTTAATTTTAGAAGTATTAATAGGAATAATAAAATTTTAAAAATTAATTATAATTTTTTAGATATATAAAATATATTGATAAAAAATTACTTAATTTTTTCTAAAGTCTTTATATACTTTGAAAATAAATTTATTCTCAAAAAAATGATTTTTATAGATTTTTGTGAAAAATTAAATTGTTTTAATTTTTTATACTTTTAGAAAATGTAATTGAAAAAATTAACTTATTTTTTTAATAAATATTTCAAAATTATATTAGATTTAAATTTTTATAATTTTATAAAAAGTTTAATTTCTCTATGAATAATGAAAAATACTAATTTTTATTAAAACTACCTTTTAATTTAAAGAATTTATGAATTTAAAAATTATTTTATAATGCGTTAAAAGGTAAATTAGTTCAATTATATTATTAATAATAAAATTTAGGTCACTAGAATCAATTACATTTTGATATTTTCTATTAACACATTTTATACTTATGGAAACATTTACTTTTGAAATCCTCTTTTTAGTCACGTTTGTGGGTTTAATTTTAAATTAAATTATTCCACTTATGTGAATTAAATTTTGATAAATGAATTAAATATTTTGAATCATAATAATTAATATTATATAATAATTTAAAATTATATCTTGTTCGTAATGAATGGAAAAACAATAAAAATTATTTAGCATAATTGAGGTTAAAATGAGTTTACCAAGTTTTTAAACTAAAATGATAAGGGTTTAAATGACCTATATATTTTTTAATTACTATATTATGGGAATATTTATACCTTATATCATATAAGGTTATATAATTTTCCATTTTGGAGCCTTTTTAATGTCTAAAATGTGGTTATACTTTATTATTTTTGAAAAATTTAACTGTGTCCTCTCTCCCACTTGTAAAAGGGAACACACTCTCCTCTCCTATTAACACAAAAAAGAATTTTTTGTTTGTCTAATTACTGACAAAATACCTTAATTAATCCCCTAAATACATTCTAAGGGCCTTATTTTTGTGAAAAAATTATTCTAAGAAGGATTTTGAGGAAAACATAAAGAGGATATCCTAAAAAGAGGTATCGTTCTTAACCGAGTGTTTTTATTTTATATGTTTTTACACATCCTTTAGATAATCTTAAAATATGATGATATAATAAAATAAATTACTAACATAATCTTATATGTTATTATGTTCATGTAATAACCAATATCCATATCTTATTCCATCAAATGGGAAATGAAACTATCGAATGTTTGTACATTATACTACCACCTTGTGAACCAATGTAATTTGTTTTCCATCAAAACCTCTCACAAGTGGATATAATTATGTATTTAAAGTATATATATATGTTATTTATGACATAATTATACATTTTTTTACTATAATATCACATATAACTTCTTACCTCCCAATATGTTGAAAATGACAACGTCACTCGTGCGCATGTATGGACTACCACCTCCATGAAGCGATGTGACAAAATTTTCATTTTAATTTGTCATGGATGGTTACAAGGGTATATTTAATGAATATATATTATATGAAAATTTCTATATAATTTTTAATTAATATTTACCTTTCTTTTATTCCATCAATTGAGAAAATAGAAACATTGTTAATGCATATGTACGACCTACCATCTCCATGAATGATGTAATTAATTTTTTATCTCAAAATTTTATAGATTACTTTAATTATATATAACTAATATATATTATATTTAAACCATGATTAGAATACTGGATATTATTGAACTATGATCAAATTACATGAACCAAAACCATCGAAAAAAATATACATTAAAAACAAAGTAGTTATTACCTGAAACAATGACTTTAACAAAGAATTATTAATAAAAGGGTGATAAAAGTTTTCAAGTGAATCATATATAGTATGATATATATGATTATTTCTTTATAATAGATGTATAATATAATTATATTTATTACATAATATTTTTAAATGTGTATATAGAAAGTCAAGAATTGAGTTAGGGGATTTTTTTCTTGAAATTGTCTTCTTTAGGGCATATGTTATGTTATGAACCTATATTATTTTATAAGGTATATATATAGGTTATTTGACATGTTATATCATGAATTTATTTATTCTCATGATATTCAATGTTTCATTTAATGTTATTCTTTCATTGGGATTCTAATTCAAATGTTACAATAATAGGTAATGGATTTTCGTCTCACTTTTATTTATTTGGGGGCACATGCCATATTCACCACTTGTTTCTTATGTGTGGGGTATGTAATACACATGAATGTATTTTATGACTATTATCATGAAAATTATTTGATATATATTAATATATGTTTCTTTATTTGATGGTTTTTATGGTCCAACCATTTCCAAAGCTAAAAAGTTTTATATTAACATATCATTATTTATCAGGATTGTTTATGATTATGTTTCTAGTAATAAAACATTATGATATATCTCTCAAGAATCTCATGAATTTTATTCTAATATAATTATTTATTTATAATACATGTTTTCCTTTCATTTACCTCTCTTTAATAACTAAATTGATCAAAATAATGTTTTTAGAAAAATAGAATTTATTTTTCTCTACGAATGAAAATCCTTCTTATTCCATATTAATGTTTTATAAGAATGCTTTCAAGAATATTTCTAATTTTAAGATATGAATTTTAAAGTCATTTTTATCCACGTTTTAATTTTTTTAATTTTTTTATAATGAATTTTCTTTTCATTTTCTGAAAAAGGTACTTTTTACTTTTTACAAAATAATGTGAAAGGAATATTTGTTTTATCATGTAAGATAAGAACAATATTTCCATAGATAATGAATAATAAATGATTAAAATATTACTTTACACGTTTACACAATTATTTTCAGAGAAAGGTTTTTATTTATTATTTGGGAAATTTTTAGGATTCAAATAAGTGATTTCAAATTGGAAAGGATATTTTTTCTCATGAAATACTGCAAGGGATATTTCAAAATCATTTTCCATATAAGTTAACATACTTTTTTATTATTTATACTTTATTTGGGATATAATAAAATGTTACCATCCTTATTATTTCATGGTATGGTCTATTATTATGATGAGGATATGTTTATGAAGCCCATTTATTCACATGGGTTATGCTATCATGAATTGATGATATGTTTATAAAACCCACTTCCTTTGAACAAGTTATGTTTTTTTGATATTATGGGTGTTTTATAGTCTTTTGGAACACATGTGTGTGGTTTTTATGATGTTTTGGGTGGTTCTATTATAAACTGAGGATATTGGTTACATTATAACCAAGGATTTTGGTTACGTTATAACTAAGGATGGGAGGTTATGATATAAACTGATATGGTTGGGCCCAAAATTATATATCCCTCCAATGAATTGGGTAATGATTGAAATATAATGAGATAAATAGGGATGAAATGGGGAGTTAACCCTATTCAATGAGGGAATTTTTCTTATATGATAGTCTTGGGAGGGAACCTTTACTACTATGATGCTTTAGAGAGTGAACCCTTTCCACAATGTTAGCCTTGGTAATAAGCCTTAACTACTAAGGAAATAATTTTATATGCTTATGTGTATGCCAAAAATATATGTTTTATAACTATGTTATACTCTCATGGATTATGATTTTTGATTCCTTTATGATTCATGCCTTATGAACTACCAAAATTTATGCCATGTTTGAATATTATGATATTTGATTTTAGGGTATGGTTTTCAAATGTTATTATCATGTTCTCATAACATTATATTCATGTTATGTTGATATCTCTCTTATTTACTGTTATTAGGAATCTTAGCTCACCCTTTATTATGTTTCCCTTCCTTATGTTATGAATAAAGGTATTATGTATGATATGTTTAAGAAGGGTTATATTTATGAATAACTTTCTAGGAGTTGATGTAGTTCTTTTATAAGAAAGTTTTCATTTTTTATAAGTTTCCTAAGGCAGTAGACCTATATTATTTTGGTATAGATCATTATTTTATGTGATGAGTATTCATCTAATAATATGTAATATCAATTTATAAAAAGTATGCGTTGTTATAGTTGGTATCAGTGAAAGGTTTAGTTATCCTTTGGAAACTAGGATGAGAAAACTTAAGTGATAACCTTAGGGGTAAGTAAAAGTATTAAAAAATGTAATGGTATTTTGGTGAAGGATAAAGCGAGTGGTTTTCTATAAATTAAATCTATGTCTGGATACTATAAGTGGATGCAGATCTTTCATATTTGAAATTAGGTGTAATAACTCTGAAAAGGGTTCATTTGGATTTGAATCGATCATCACCTAGTGCATGATAATAAGCCTTACTACACACCTAGTTGGACACTCTTGGTTTATATGTTTTGGAAATTAAAAAAATCTTTATAAACCATCATAATATATTTGAATAAATGATGAATAAGAATGAACTGGGTTAAACCTAAGGTATCGTAGATTTATTATAGAGTGACATGATCTATACATCCTATGAATAATGGATCACACTTATCAAATATTCCCAATGATCATGCTGACCATTTTGGTTTTACTAATGGATAGAAGATAAAATGATGAAGTTGGGGTGGTGGAAAATATTCTCAAATATTGTAGTATCTTATTTGAGATTAGTTATATGAATTCTCATATTTTTTGAGAATTCTATAGGAATATTAATTTATATCCCCAATGATTAGATATTTAATTATCTCTAAAACCCCATAATGTTACAATGATCATATCTCATGTATATAATTCTTCTTTAGTTGAATTTTATGGGAATGCGCTTCCTAAATATCTCATTATTTTTATTTTTTTTGAATTTGATGTTATCTTAGTCATGGATTGGATTTATTTACACAAATACCACATCAATATATGTGTAAGGGAAGTCAAATTTGATATTACAAACAAACCTATGATTTTCTATTAGTTCGATGATAAATATGAACTACTGATGGAAATCACATCCATTATGTTGGTCTAGTTTCCTATTCAAAATGGGTTTTTTTATCTTAGTTGGTTGGGGAAACTCAACATAATTGATGCGCCTATTATGTGGGAGTTTTTTATGTCTATTTGGAAGAGTTTTCGAGTCTTTCACCAAATAATGAAGTTGTTCTCTCAATAGAACTCATAACTAATGCTACACCTATTTCAAATACTCCCTATAGAATGATGCTGACTAAGTTTCAATAATTGAAGAAACAAATCAAGGAGAATCTTGATATGTGATTTATTTATCCAAGTATACCACTTTAAGGTGAACCTGTTATTTTCTTAAAAAGAAATATGGATTTATGTGACAATGTATTGATTATCGATATTTGAACAAGATCATGATCAAGAACAAGTATCCTCTACCCCGTATTGATGACTAGTTTGATCAACCGTGTGGGTCACAATACTTTTCCAAGATATACCTTCATTTTAGAAATCATAAATTGAGGGTTAAGAAAGAGGATATAACCAAGACACCATTCTGTAAAATGTATAGACACTATGAATATATAATGATTCCATTTAGTCTTACTGAAACCCCTTATATATTTATGGATTTAATGAATATTTTATTTAGAGATTACCTGGATTAGTTTGTGGTATTATTTATTGAAAATATTATTATATATTCAAAAATCAAGTAATAGTATTAAGATCAATTGATAATTGTGATAAAGACCCTGATAAATGAGAAGTTTAATGAAAAATTTACCAAGAGTGAATTTTGGATACAAAAAGTTTCATTTTTGGGTCATATAATCTCAAGAAATGGTATATATGTGGATCCATAAAAGGATAAAGTTATTTAATGTTGGACTAGATTAACCACTGTTACTAAGATCCAAAGTTTTCTTAGTTTTTCTAGATATTATCAATTAATTGTATATAATTTCTCATGAATATCTATTCCACTCACCAAGTTATCTCAAAAGGGTGAGAAGTTAATTTTGACAGATGAATTTGAAGAAAATCTCAAGGAACTAAAGGAAATGTTATTTAGTGAACCTATGATTACATTACCCTACATTCGGGGAAGGTTTTTCAATCTATTTTAATGTATAAATAAAGGGACTTGAATGATTTCTCATGAAGAATGATATGGTTATAGCTGATGACTCATGAAAATTGAATGTTCATGAGAAAAATTTATCAACTCTTGATTTGGGGTTAGTAGAGGATATTTTTGAATTTAATACATAGAGGAATTACCATTATAGATAAAAGTGTGATATATACACTGATCATGAATGCTTAAAGTATATATTCACCCATAAGGAGTTGAATATGTTCCAGAAAAAGATGATTTGATCTGATTAAAGATTACAACTGCTCAATACATTACCACTATGGGAAATCAGACAAGGTGGTAGATGGTTTTAGTTGAAAGGAACATGCTATCTTATATATTATGAGGATAAAAAAATATACAATATTTATGTATTTATAAATGATGGATATATAAATCTTGAATGAAGGTGGGAAATCTTACCTTTCTCGAATAAGTGTTCAACCATCTATAAAATTAATGATTGAAGATGAATAAAAGGAAGATGTAAAGCTATAGAAGGTAATGTTCCTAAGTTTAACCTTGTTTATGATGAAATGATAAGTTTTAGGAACCATTTATATGTTCCTTCTATACCCAATTTGAAGAAGTATCTTTTATAGGAAGCTCATAGTTTTTCATTCGCCATTCATCCTAGAAGTACAAAGATATATAGAGATTTGAAAGAGTATTTATGATGGGATGACATGAAGATATATATTTATAAGTTTGTATCCTGTTTCTTGTTATGTCAACAAGTTAAAGTCAAGAGAAAACATTCCAAGGGGATTTTATCCCCATTACCCATACCCAAATAGAAATTCAAAAACATCACCTTGGATTTTGTCACTGGACTCCGCAAAACATAAAAGGGTATAATGATATATGGGTTGTAGTTGATCTCATTATGAAGTCAGAAAACTTCATTGCTATCAAAGGTGATTTCTATCAAGATCATCTTACCAGTATATACATTAAGGAATTGGTAAAGTTCCATGGAGTATCATATTCTATTGTATCTAATTGAGATCTGAGGTTTACCTTGATGTTCTGGTGAATTCTTTAGTGGGATCTGGATACATAGTTGATATTTAAAACTACATATCATCCTATATTATATGGTTAGTCCTAGAGTGCAATGACTTAAATTTTCTCTATTTTATTGTTAAAAATTTCTAGGAAAATTCTAAGACCAAGCGTTGAGACGACTTGTGATTCTAAGGCCCAGTGTGCCTGGAATGGTTTGTAGAAAAATGTTAAGTTTTTAAATAGCTCATGTGATTAGTTTTCCTAAAAAAGTGGAATAACTATTAAACAGGTTCTTGGATCATAAATCCAAGGGCACCATTGTGGTCAGGATGGCGGGTTTACCCTAGGTGCGACTTAACTTTAGTCTTCATAGGCCTCCAGTGAGAAAACCAAAAAATGGAATAACTTTAAATAAAATAATTAAATAAAATTAATTTATTTTTTAAATCCCTATAAATCATTAATGGTGAAAATTTGAGACCACCGTTGAGTTTGTAATGGGGTTTCTTCCTTAGGCGAAGCCTAACATTGGCCGACGTGGGTCCATTGTGGAAAGTAGTTTTTGGAACGTGATCATAAATAAAATAATTAAGTAAAGAATATTTTATTTTTAAATCCTATAACTCATAAATGGTAACTCAGATTGGAAATTTTCAAGTACTGTTGATCTCATGAGGGTTTTATTTTTTTAGGTGGGGCTTAACCTCCATCAATGCAGGTCAAGGGTAAAAGTTATTTTTTTTGGAATTATAAAGAAAAATAAAATAAATTTCAGAAATTATATTTTATGAATTTTTTTTGAAATGAAATTTCAAGTCATCTATTTCATTTAATAAATGAAACAACATATTGATGCTACAACTCAATCATAACAGAAACAATATTTCATTTCATTAATGAAATGATGTAAAAACGCGACGATTCAACGAAACAAAAATTCTGAATCGTAATTCCTCCATTAAGTTGATTAACAGAGATAAAACATCAGGAAATGATTTTGGAGTTTAATCTGAATCCTTGGAAGAAAATCATTGGAAAACGACAACCGAAAATGAAAGAAGAACAACGACGAATCAACAGATAGATTCTGATTAGACGTTAGAGAATTGATGAAAAAAAATTCATGATTCACCCTTCAACAGCGATAAATCCAAACCCGGGTAGGGTTTAATTTAAAATTGATTTCCTTTCCCTATTCTTCCCTTCTAAATGAAGAATACATATTAACTCACAAATAAGTTGATCCACAGGTCAATCGTTCTTGTAGGTTTGGGAATTGTTTTGTGGAAATTTAAAGGGAAGTAGAACTTTTTGATTGATAACTTTATTTACATTCTTTGTACTCATGATAACAAGAATGATCTAAGGCCGACATGAATAAAAGCTTGGATCATTATTTGGGTGATATTAGTATTCTCTCTTACTCATCGTTCTTCCATTCTTCGTCGATGGACCCCCATGGTCGCATTAGGATTTTTTGGGAGGTCCTGAACATTTCAAGACCCCTGAAGAAACGGTATGATTTTCTGGAGCACGTAGAAATGACAATGATGCCTCAAGGATCTTGGAGCTGATCACAGTTCAAAAAATGGACCATCGGGGTGAGTCCTATGGCCCACAGAAGAACCTGCCAGCGAGCTGGCGGCCACGTGTGGGAGCCGAAACACCACAAAAGAAGAAGAATCCCATATAATCAGATGTAGGTGGAGAGAAGAGGCCTATAACAGGAGGAATATTTGGTAGACATGGAAAGAGAGCTGCGGTCAAGCTAGACCATGATGCCAGGACCCTGTGGCGACTTGTGAGGCGGTTTGGAGACACGACAACTACCGTATCCTGGGCGGAACAAACCGGCTCGATTCTATGGGCCAAGCTAGGTAGGAGGGTAGGGCTAGTGCAGTGGAATGGGCTGTGCCCATCTAGTTCGAGTCGAGCCCACCTGGTTTGGGTCGGACCGGACTCAGACCCAACCAACACCTTTTCACTAAAAGGCTCAAATCTTCTAGACCATACATCCAATTGAAGAGGCATATGCGGAATTGGAACCCTCACGATAAGGTGGTAATTTTGATATAACATAAGTGTATTTTTGGGGTATTTGATATATGACCGAAGGATTGAGGAGTAGAGTTTTCTATAATCAAGCACGCTACAAGTGGGAATCCTCTAGCTAGCTATGAAGAGCGCGTCTAGGTAACCCGATAGGCCTAAGTGATGAGCAGGTCTAGGTGACCCAGAAAGCCAATGTGAAAATAGGGTCTAGGTGACCGATTGGGCCTATGTGATGTGCATGTCTAGGTGACCCATCAAGCCAAAGTGGCGAGTGGGTCTAGGTAACCCTGCAAGCATAAGTGACGAGTGGGTCTAGGTGACCTAGTAGGCCTAAGTGACTCGTCGGGGATGAGTGCCTTCTTAGTAAAATATATTTATTATTTAAGACTGATATTATTGTTTTTTATACTTGAGATTATACTTGTGTTATTTGAATCCTGTGACTCTCTGGATCGTACTTCTTAGATGATACACTTCGAGTACCTCTTTGGAAGTCTTCTTTGTGGAATACCTTTGTGGTTTTGGGTACCTACTGAGTATGGTTTTACTCACCCCTACACGAACATCACCCAAACGTGCCATGTATTGTGCAGACGATCGACATTTTGACAGATTCTTTGGTGGACTGGGGCTAGGTGGTGCTTAGAGTGACCCAAAAAACGAGATGTGCTTCTACAACTTCAAACAACTATTTCTTTAGCTATCCCTCCTGTTGGGTTTTCTACGGAGGAGTTACAGAGGCTTGTACATTTACTTTTCTATTTTAGTTGGTCTTGTATTCTAGCCCCATTTACCTTCAGTTTTCTACTGTCAAACCTTGTGTTTTTTACTTAGTGTATTCACCTTCCAGTATATGTGGCTTGGAGTGGTGTTCATGTGTATAGGTACTTAGGAAAATGTCTCCCAATTTTTTGGGATATTCCTACTTGGTGCTAGTTTCTAGCCCCTGGCCTATGGGAGGCGAGCTTGGGGTACTCACGACATGGGCCTCGGGGGACGGGTCATGATAGAGTGGTATCAGAGGAGGTTGGTGCTACCTTAAGAACCCATAGTCTATTTGTTGTGTTTGGGGAAATAATGTTAAGTGTTTGGAGTTTGGATTTCAGGCTAGGGAATTTAGTGTTAGTGCGGATATCAACTTATCCATACACTAGGACCTTGAATTATTCTTTTCGAATCAGTATGTGAAAACACTAGTTTCATGAAAAAATGATGGTAGATGCATCATGTAGTAATGGGTTTAGTCTTCCATATCCTTCTTGAGTTAGCTCACCAAGTAAGCTCTATTGATCATGGTACATATTCTTCTGTTTCAAGATGCTTCTACATAAATAGTCAGCAAGGATTCTACCATGTGATCATGAGGATGATCTTCAGGGGTGAAGAGATGGGTATAGGGGTTCATACAAGATGCACCACCACCAGGTGGTGTATCAGCTATACCACCACCTATGGAGTAGCATATGGTACTCATAGTACATGTGGAAGAGATGCGCGAGATGAGCGCACTTCATGAGTTTCAGTGATAGAGATCCCTCAGGTTCTAAGGCGATCCCAACTCACAGGTAGCGAAGTACTGTCTTGAGGTGGTGATCAAGTTTTCCATCTAGTTAGGACACCATTAGATCATATGGCAGTCCTAACATTGAGCCTTTTGCGTAGCTCATCTGGGCGATGGCAGGGTTTAGATTACCCAATCATATGATGTGGTGACTCTTCCATGGATAGAGCTAGAGAACCTTTCTTAGAGAAGGGGAACCCACCATAAAAGCTAAGGGATATGAATTCCTTAGATCTTATACAACATAGAAAAGACTACATGTTAGTAGCTAAGTATTCTTTGAGGTATACCGAACTTTCCAGGTACTCAATGAATACGATTCAACCAGTACTTCAGAGCTCAAACCATCAAGTTATGTGTGTTTAGGGACATCCAATACATCTTTTTCACTCCGTGCACTCCTAATTACAATATGGTTCTAGAGAAAACCCCTGTGGTTAAAATTCCCTTGGATGGGTGGATACAACCAAAGGATGTCAGCAATGGGAAAGCGAGGGCAGAGACCTCAGATGCAAGAATCCGATGTTAGTATCAGAGACTTGAACATGTGAGACGTTCTGAGAGGAGGTCACATGATAGAGGATCTATATCTAAGGGATCATAGGATGAGTCTAATCAGCCCATAGAGAGGAAATTCTTTTCATGAGATAGTTGAGGGAATCTCGCTAGAGATTGTCTATTCCGTCGGGGTGCTGATAGGGAAATGGTGGATGGACCACCGAGGTAGAGACAATGATCAGAACAAATGGATCTGTAGGTCAGTAGATGTGGAATATGAGATGGGGGATTAGTAGGAGGTGGTATACATTTCAACATGTTATAACCACCACCCCAATGTGGTCCACACCATGCTCAGGGAGCTGCAGGACAGGGGAAGGGGGAAGCTACATACGGTCAAGGCATATGATCCAAGGGCTCCAAGAATGATTCTAGTTATGGTCTGTGTCTACTCTTACCTATCATATTAATAAACACAGGTGCTAATCATTCCTTCTTTTCACGAATCTTTTTAAGGACCTAGAGTTTCCGATTAAACTGTTGACTTGACCCTTACATCTAGAGATACCTATGGTAAGAGACTTGATAATCACACATATGATGAAGGTGCGATCTAACCCTTGAGGTTATAGTTTTAATTGGAACCTATTGGTGGTAGTGTTGAGGCCTTACGACGTTAGTTTGGGTATGGACTATTCATCCACAGTTCATGCTCAGATTGACTGTTTTAGGAAAAAGGATGCGTTATGTCTACAGCGATAAAATTGAGTTTTCCTTGGTCAGAAAAAAAGAAAACCCATGCAGCATGGGATAAACTCATGCATATGAGTGTGAAAAAAATCACTCTCCAATTGACTATCAAGACCCTTGGTGTAGTGGATGAGATGAGTCCTCAATTTCCTACAGTGGTGGATGAGTACGAGGACATCTTTATGGATGATTTTCCAGGATTACCTCCTTACAAGGAGTTAGACTTCTGCATTGATCTATACCCCAAGACGACACTGATATCTACATTAGCATATTGGATGGCTCTTGAAGATCTTAATGGATTGATGGTATAGTCGGAGGACTTATATAGGAAGGGATTCATGAGACCTAGTGTTTCACCATGGGCAACCCTAGTATTGTTTTTCAAGAAGGAAAATAGGATCTTGAGGTTATGTGTGGACTTTTGGCACCTGAATCAGGTGACCATGAAGAATAAGTATTCACTACTGAGGATCGATGATCTCTTCAATCAGATGAAGTAAGTGAGATGGTTCTCGGTAGTTGAGACCACATGAGAAGAACTATGTGACCCACGACCTTGAGTTTGTGGTGGTAGTCTTCACATTGAAGATGTGGAAATACTATCTCATGGGTAAATGGTTTACCATCTAATCTAACCACAAGAGTCTCAAGTATATATTCTCTCTGAAGGATTTGAACTTGAGATAGAGACGATGGCCGAAGTTCCTCCAGGTCTATGACTTCGAAGTAGTCTATACTCCTGGAAAGGGAAACATGGAAGCAGATTCTATCAACATGAGATCCAGTTTTTAGTTTCTAAATGAGGAAACAAAGAAGCTGGCCTCATTATAGTTATCATTTGTGGATAGAGATGTAACAGCTTACCTCCAATCAGTGGTTGTTACCTCTCCACTCTTAAAGTGGGATAGGGTGGCACAACTCGATGATAATGGCTGTGATTCTTTAAGTGATTAGTTATCCACATGGAATACCCCTAATGGATATTCGAATGGCGGGGAGCACAAAATTCCTTTAAGAAGACAAACGATAGCATAGGTGGATGCTTCGAGTGACAAGATGCATTGAGATATGCATGTGGGTGTCAAGGTGGACACTGGGGATAACAAAACATGTTGAATTTGGGCATACATATTGATATAAAAGCTGAGTGCTTGTTTAACCATTTTCGTGGGTTTTCAACACACCAGATCACACCCCTATACTTGGAAGGGGATATTATTTTCTTCCTTGGGGTTATAAGAAGGGATTTATAAAGGATATAAATGAACTTTGTGACAAGTTTATCACATACATCCAGGGGACACGATACCATTTGAGTGATCGTTGACCAACTCACCATGTTGATCACTTCTTATCTTTTTAGGAAAATATTTACTTAGAGAGATTGGGATGCCTTTATGTACCTGAGATAGTTCGACTCCATAGAGTCCCATAAACATTAATCACAGATCAAGGTGCATGATTTCAATCCCAGTTGTGTAAGGGATTACAGGAGAAGTTTAGGACTCAGATACCCTTGAGCACAACTTTCCACATGCAGACAGAGAAACACATGAAGCGAACCATTGAAGTCCCAGAGGAAATGCTATGTGCTTACATCCTCAATTTTGTTTGTAGTTGGGAGGATCAACTACCTATGGTGTTATTTTCATTCAATAGAAACTACCACTCCAGCATCAGTATGGAACTATTCGAGGCCTTGTACGGATGACATTGCATTTCACCATTTTTCTGGACTGACCCTAGAGAGTCAGTGCTCATGGACCCAGAGCTGGTGGAGGCTACTATAGAGAGAGTGTAGGTCATCCTAGAGAATATGAAGAAAACACAGAACCGTCAGAAGTCCTATGATGATAGGAGATGGAGACCCTCAGAGTTTGAGGAGGGAGACCATGTGTTTCTTCAGGTCTCTCCTCTACATAGGATACTAAGATTTGGAAAGGCCAGAAAGTTATCTTTGAGGTTCATCATACATTTTATAATACTATGTAGAGTGGGTGAGATGGAATATCTCTTGGATTTACCTCCACAGTTAGAGTGGGTGCATGATGCCTTCCACATATCCTAGTTGAGGAGATACATACACAACCCATCACATGTCATTGACTAGGTTGAGCTAGACATCGATGATGAGGCAACTTTTTCAGAGTTTCCAGTAGAGATCAAGGATTTATAGAAGATGACCCTATATGGGTGATATATTTCTATAGTGCACGTTTTTTGGTAGTATTGGAATCTCCAAGAGAGCATGTAATAGTGGGAGGCTCATGTTAGTGCTCATAACCTCATCTATTTTGGAATCCCTTGGTTTGGATTTCGGGGACATAAAACCTTAATTTGAGGAGAATTTAATGACTCATATTTTCTTGGTTTTATTTTAAGAATTTTTTTGGGAAAATTCCAAGACCAGGTACTGAGATGATGTACTATTCTAAGGTCCCGTGTTCCCGGAATGGCCTGTCAAAAAATGTTATGTTTTTAAATTGAACACGTTAGTGGGTTTCCTAAAAAAGTGGAATAAATATTAAGATATTTCCTAGATTAGAAATCAGAGGGCACCATTGCATTAAGGATGGTGGGTTTAACCTATGCGTGACTTAACATTAGTTGGTGCAGGCCTCCAGTGAGAAAACCTAAAAATGGAATAATCGTAAATAAAATAATTAAATAAAATTATTTTATTTTTGAAATCCTTACAACTCATGAACGGTGGCTCGGATTGAAAATCCAAGACCATAGTTGAGTTTGTATTGGGGTGTTTTCATTAGGATGATCCTAACATTGGCTGAGATGAGTCAACTATGGAAAGTTGTTTTTGGGATGTAACCTTAAATAAAATAATTAAATAAAGATTATTTTATTTTCAAATCATATAACTCATAAATGGTAACTTAGATCAGAAATCCAAGAGTACCGTTGAGCTCATTAGGGTGTCATTTCCTCAGGTGGGGCCTAACCTCGGCCGACATGGGTTAAGGGTAAAAATTAATTTTTTGGTGTTTTAAAGAAAAATAAAATAAATTTAAGAATGTTTATTGTATTCAAAAATGATTTACTACAATGAAACGTCGAGCCAGCTATTTCATTTCATAAATAAAACAACATAATGACTCTGTAACTCAAGCGTAACAGGAAACACCATTTTATTTTATAAATGAAGCAGCGTAATGACACTGTAACTCAGCGTAACATGATGCTAAAATGCATTTTCTCTATTATGTTGATTAATAGAGATATGGGATAAGGGGGGGATCCCAGAGTTTTCTCTAAATCCTTGGAGTAAATTCATTGGCGAATGACGAGTGGCGACGAACGATGAACGATGATGGATCAATGAGTCGATTCAGATCACTCGTTGGCAGATTGATGAATGATGAACGTGGGATTCACCCTTCATCAACGATCAATAAAAACCAAGTTAGGGGTTTTATTCTAAGTTATTAACTTTCCTTGTTCTTACCTTCTAAATGAATAATGCGGATCAACTCAATAACAAGTTGATCCATAGGTCGATATTTCTTGCAAGTTTGGGAATTGATTCGTAAGAATTTAATGGGAAGAAGATATTTGTGATAAACACCTTTATTTATGTTCTTTTTAATATTTCTAATAATAATTTTCTAAGGTTGACATTAAAAATGGCTTGGATCATTCTTTGGGTGTTTATGGAATTCTCTCCTACACCCCATTCTTGTGTTCTTCACCGATAGACCCCCATGGTCACGTCAGGGTTTTCCGGTAGGTCCCAAACATGGACGGACCCCCAAAGTGATGGAAAGATTCTTTAGAGAATGTGATAATGATGAGGATGACCTAATTATCCTAGGGATGCTCAAGGTTCGGAGAAAGGACCGCCGAGGTGAGTCTGGTGGTCCGTGGTGGCTCGTCGCAGCGGTGGAAGAAGCCTGCGACATCAGTCAACGCGGCAACGAGCTGCATCATGCAGTTGGAGAGTCGTGGTCCAGCTGGACTGTGGCGACATGTGAGATGGTTCGGAGATGCAGTGCCCACTGCATCTTGTGTGGAACAAACCAGCCCGATTCTACGGCCCGGTCTAGGCAGGTGGGCCGGGTCAGACTGGAGCTGGACCCAACCAACCCCTTTTCACAAAAAGGCTCATATCTTTGAAACCGTACATCTGATTGATGAGAAGTTTGCGTCATTGGGACCCTTACGATTAGGAAGTACTTTTGATACAATATAAGTGTGTTTTTTGGAAGTTGATATATGAATGATGTATTGAGAATTATATTCTCCTGAAATCATGTGTTCTACGAGGGGGAATCCTGCGGCTGGCTGTGACGAGCGGGACTAGGTGACCCAACATGACTAACATACAAGTGAGTCTAGCTTACCAAGCTGGCCAATGTGAAGAGCAGGTATAGGTAACTCAACATGCCTAAGTGATGAGCGGGTCTAGGTGATCCAGAATAAGAAAGTGACGAGCAGGTCTAGGTGACCTAGTAGGCCAAAGTGATGAACAGGTCTTGGTAACCTAGTGGGCCTAGGTGACTCATCAGGGATGAGTAGCTCAACAGTACAAGGTGTTTAGTGTTTATGAATGATATTATTTATTTTCATCCTTTTGATTATACCCGTGTGAGATGACTCTAGTGACTCTCTTGAATATAATTATTAGAGTCTACACATAGTGTACTTATTTGGTAGTCTGGTTTGTGTATACCTTTTTGGTATTCCTTTGTGATTGGGGGTCCATACTGAGTATTGTTTTACTCACCCTTGTATGGGATTCAACTGCATGTGTTGTTTCTTGTGTAGATGATCATTTCTTTGACAGATTGATTGGTGGATCAGGGATAGGTGGTTCTTAGAGTGACCCGGTAGACGAGATGTTCTTCTGCAACTTCAGATAGCGGTTTCTATACCTACCCTTCAGGAGGCTTTTTTTGTGGAGGAGTTCTAGAGACTTATTCTTTTACATTTCTATTTTAGTTGGGCTTGTATTCTGACCCCATTTACATTTAGTTTTATACTTTCACACCTTCTGTTTTTTTACTTAGTATATTCACCTTCCAACATTTGTGGATTGGAGTTGTGTGCATGTGTACATGTACTTAGTAAAATGCCTCTGATTTGTTTGGGATATTCCTACTCGGTGCTAGTTACCAGCCCCTGGCTTATGGGAGGCAAGCTTGGGGTAGTCACGACATAGGTCCTGGGGGATGGGTTATGACATAGATAACCATTCAAAACCTAGAGGATATGATGATATATTTCTATATGGATTTCATAGGTGGTTGGGATCAATACATTCCTCTAGTTGATTTTTCATATAATAATTGATTTCAATCAATTATTTAGATGGGTCCTTATGAATACCTATATGGAAATAAGTGTAAAAATCAATTTTTTTGGGGTGAAGTTGGATAATTAAATCTATTGGGACCTATAATATATGAATAAATTATAGAGAATGTCAGAGCCATTAAATATCACATCAAGGTATCTTAGAGTGGATAGAAAAGTTATTCTGACAATCATCATCAAGATTTTAGAGTTTGAAGTTAGTGAGTAGGTTTTCCTATGAAATTCTACATGGAATAAGGTAATGAGATTCAGGAAAGAAATATGATTCCTAGGTATATTTTCATTATTGAGATTCTTTATTGAGTAAGGATGTTTTTTTTATCATTTTCACTTCCACCGAACCTCCCCCAAGTCCATCATGTGTTCTATGTATCTCTATCAAGGGAGTACATACCTGATCCTTTATATATACTGAACTCAGAGGTTTTACCATTGAAGCATGATCTCTATTATGAGGAATAACTAGTTGATATTCTTGATTATAGATAGAAATTTATAGAAAACAATACCACTCACTTGGTCATAGTTTTGTGGTGAATGCACCAAGTTGAAGAATCTACATGGGAGAAAAATATATAATGAGGTAGAAGTATCCTTATTTGTTTTGAGCAAATTGATGTAGTTTTTAGGGAGAAAATATTTTTAAGGGGGTATAATGTTACAACCTAAGATTTTATGATATATATTTTTTCAAATAAATTTAATTTCTTTGATATCTTGCATTAAACGTAACACTGAGTTTTAAAAAAACCACAAACCACAATATAAAATTAATATTATTATTTTAATCAAAACCATTATAACCAATACATTAAACTTGGTGGTATTAATAGGAATAAAATCATTTTTAAAATCAAGTAAATTTTTTTTGGATAAAGAAAATATATTGATAAATAAGTACTTTATTTTTGTTAGATTCTTTAGATACTTCGAAAATAAATTTCTTCTCTAAAAAATTATTTTTATTTGTTTTTATGAACAAATAATATTTTTTTGAACTTTTAGAAAATTTATTTGAAAAATGAACTTAGTTTTTTAAATAAACATGTCAAAATTATCTTAGAGTTAATATTTTAGAATTTTCAAAAAATACTAATTTTTCAATGAAAAGCGAAAAAATATT
The DNA here is from genome assembly GCA_963277665.1 of Viscum album. NCBI lineage: Eukaryota > Viridiplantae > Streptophyta > Magnoliopsida > Santalales > Viscaceae > Viscum > Viscum album. Next base: position 568,241,678 of record OY728146.1, on the reverse strand, counting down.
GATTTTTTTTAAAATTTCCATTTCATTTAAAAATTTAAAAAGTTATATCTTGTTTAAAATGTTTTAAAAATAATATTAGTTAAATTATTTTATTATTAATCTAATTTATTTTATTGGAAAAAATTTCAAATTTATTTTTTATATTAAAACTTTTTATACTTAGGGAAACTTTTTTATTGGAAAACTGCTTTTTCGTCACGTCTAAAAGTTTCATTTTAAAATAAATAGTACCACTTATGTGAACTGAATTTATGAAAATAGATTCCATATTTATAATAATTATAATTAAAATTATTTACTGAGGTTAATTTTTTTCATAATTAAAAGTAAAAATAGTAAATAATAATTACCATGGTTAAGGTTAAAACAGGTTTACCGAGGGTCAAAATAAAAAGATAAGTGTTAAAATGACCTAAAACATTTCTGGTTCCTAATTTAAGGAAATATTTAGATATTATATCATCTAATGTTTTTTAATGATCCATTTTTTATCCTTTTTACATGTGTAAAACATGGTTATTCTTTATTCTTTTCCAAAATTCTACGTGTGTTCTCTCCCCCACTTATAAAAGGACACCCCTCTCCTATTCACACTTCAAAATACCTTTGGTTCATAAAATACATACCAAATTACCATAATTAATTCCATAAAAATATACTATAGGTGTTATTTTTTTAGTAAACCTTCCTAATAAGACTTTGGTTGCAAACCTAAAGAGTTAGCCCGGAGAAGAGGTATTGTTCTTAACCGAGTGTTTTTGTTTTATTTTTATTACAACTCCTTAAAAAATTATTCAAATATGTTGATATAATAATATAATTATCACCCATATACTGATATTTTATTATGTTTATTTAATAACCTATATCCATCTCCTCTTCCATCAAATAAGTAACAAACTCATCGATTGTGTGTACGGTGGACTAGCACCTTATAATCCGATATAATTTGTTTTCCATCACCGTCTCTCATGGGTGGATATAAATATGGATTTAAAGTCTATTTATCATATTTATGATAAAATTATACTTATTTAATTATATATACATATAACTTCTTACCTTATAATCTGTTAAAAAATGATAATGTCACTCGTGTGTACGTGTGGACTACTACCTCTACGATTCGATGTGACACATTTTTCATTTTATTTTGAAATATATAGTAATAACTATATATTTAATGAATATATATGATATATATTATTTAAAAATTATTCTGGTAATATTAATTAATATTTAACTTTTCTTTCATTCCATCCATCGAGAAAATGGAAACATCATTCACGCCTATGTACAACCTACCGTCTTCATGAATGATGTAATTCATTTCCTATCTATAAATTTTATGGATTACTATAAATACATATATAATAAATATATATTATATTTATATCATTATTAACATACTTAAATGGTGTAACTATGATCAAAGTACAAGGACCAAAAATATCAAATAAAAACATAATTAAAAACAACTCAGTCATTACCCGAAATAATGATTTTAACATATAATTGTTAATAAACGAGTGATAAGAGGTTGTAAGTGAATAATATATGGTATGATATATATGATAATTTATATATAATATATGTATAATAAACCTATATTTATTATAAATGAGGTTTAAATGTGTAGGAAAAAATCCGATACTTGAGGTAAGAGATTTTTGTCTCAAATTGTCTTCTTTAGGACATATGTTATGTTATGAACCTATTTTATTTCATGAGGGGTATATATAGAAACATTTTTAATGTTATATAATGATTTTGTTTTATTATAATGGTATTTAAAGTTTTATTTTATGTTATAATTTCATGGGGATTACGATTAAAAAGTTACCAAAGCAGGTAAGGGAGTTTCCTCTTACTTTTATTTCTGTGGGAAACATGGGAGATTCACAACATGTTTCTTTTGTGTGGTGGGTATACTTACCATAAATTTATTTTATGGTTATTCTAATAAATTTTTTGAGATATATATATCCATAAAATATTATTTTATTCATGGGGAATATGATCCAAAAGTTACCAAAGTGGTTTATGTTATAATCTCATTGTTTATCAGGATTGTTTAAAATTAATTTTCTAATGTTTAAATATTAGGATATATATCTCATAAAACTCATGAATGTTCTTCTCCTTCAGATATTTATGTATAAGACATTTTTTCATTACATTTTCCTTTTTTAAGGACTAAAGAGACCAAAATAATCTATATTATTTCTCTCTTCAGTTGAAAATATTTTTTCTTCCATATCCATGTTTTCAAAAAATATTCTCAATAATGGTTTTAATGTTACTATATGGTTGGTTAAACTCATTTTACCTTTTGTTTTTATTTTTTACATATTTTTCTATAAGGAATATTATTATCATTTTCCGAACAAGGCACTTTTTTATTTTTACCCAAAATGTGGAAGGAATCATTATTTTAACATATACAACATGAATAGTATTTCATGTCATCATATAAAATAAATGATTTAAAGTTTTATTTATGTGTTTCCAAGGTTATTTTGAAAAATTAATTCTTTTTTATTTAAGAATTTTTTATATTTTAAATAAGTCATTTTAAAGTGGAATTGATATTTTCCTCAAGAAATGTTCTAAGAGATATTTAAAAATCACTTTATATCTAATATGAGATCCTTTGATGTTAATTATGATTTACTGGGGATATGATCCAATGATATCATCCTTATTATTTTCTTGTATTTTCTATTATTATGATGATGATATGTTTTTGAAACCCATTTATTTTCATGGACTTTTCTATGATTAAATTATGAAATGTTTATGAAACCCATTTTCTTTACATGAGTTTAAGTGTGATGATATCATGAACGTTTCATAATCTTATGAAAAACTTATGCCTGGTTTTTATTATTTGATGGATGGTTCTATTATAAACCAAGTATGGTTGTTAATTTATAACCAAGGATAGTGGTTACGTTATAACGAAGGACACATTTTTATGTTATGAACTGAGATGAGTTGGACCTAAATTATATATCCCTACAATTCATTGGAAAATGATTGATATGTCATGAGATAAATGGGACTATAATGGGGAGTGAAACCAGTCTAGTAAGGGAATATGTACACTATTGTAGTCTTAGGAGTGAACCTTGATTACTATGATTGTTTGAGGAGTGAACCCATTCCACTTTGGTAGACTTGGAAATTATATTTGGATACTAAATAAATTATTTTATTTTCTTATATGTATGCCACAAATTTATGTCTTTTGATGATATTATTGTCCCATTTCTTATATTCTTTGATTCCTTTATTATTTATGTCTTATTAACTAGCAATATTTATTTTGTGTCTCAATATTATGACATTTGATATTATGTGTATGGTTTTCAAATACTATTCTAGTATTTTCATACCCTTATGCTCATATTATGGTGATATATCCCTTGTATTCCCTTACTGAGAATTTGAGATCACCATTTCTTATGTTTCCTTTCCCCAAGATATAGAAAGACATTATGTATGAAATGTCTAAGAAGGGTGGTAGTTATGAATATTTTTTTTAAGAAATGATTTAGTTCCCTTATGAAACAGTTGTCAATGATTACAAGTTTCCCAAGGCACTAGACCTATACAATTATGGCATAGACCTTTATGTTATTCATTGAATATTCTTCTAATAATATGTAATATATATCTATAAAAATTATGGGTTTCTATATTTCACTTTAACTGAATATAGAATATCTAAAAATCAAAGATATGGTCACACTACTAAAAAAACCACCATTAGAGACCGCCAATGGCGGTCGCTATAGGGCTCTAGCGGCCGCCCAGCGACCGCCATTGGCGGTCGCTTTAGCCTCGTCACTAGAGGCCTATAGCGACCGCCAATGGCGGTCTCTATAGGAGGCCCGGATTTCGGCCTCCAGTGACCACCAAGCGGTCGCTGCAGGCCTCCTTCCCGGAAACCTATTGCGACCGCTTTTGGCGGTCGCTATAGTAATTTTTTTTAAAAAATGTCCACTGAAATAAATAAATAAATATATATATATATATTAAAAATAATATTCACATATATACTATTAAACACAATATATTAAATATATATATATATAATATATATTTTAAATGTTTTAATATATATAATATTTAATATATGTATAATATCGAATCATTGTGCTATAATAATTTAAAACCCCCGATTTAAGAAATGCTATAATTTTTGGTTTTTCGGAGCACGTTTGCTCCGAATTCGACCGTCGCACGCCGTTTTGGTGTTTTATGACTCTGGAAACACGTTTCCTGCCGCCGTGGTCAAACAGAACCTCCGATTGACGTGCCTTCTCTCCAACCATTTCACAATTCACGCAACAGATGTTGTCGTGCAGTTTCGTGGCATTCGGAGGTCGTTCGGGTGGTTTTGACCCCCCAACGCGCCATTTCAGCGCGCGCCGAGCTGATGAAAATGAAGCATTCAGTCATGCCGCATGCACCGCATGTCCAATGGATGTGCCACATCCTCTTGCATCTCAGGAATAATATTCCTATCATTCTCGTGCGGTTTCAGCTTTTTCGGAGCACGTTTGCTCCGGATTTGACCGCCGCACGCCGTTTTGGTGTTTTATGACTCCGGAAATGCATTCCCGGACTCCGCGGTCAAACGGAACCTCCGATTGATATTCCGTCTCTCCAAACATTTCACAATTCACGCAACGGATGTTTTCGTGCGGTTTTGTGGCATTCGGAGGTCGTTCGGGGTGGTTTTGACGCCCCAACGTGCCATTTCAGCGCGCGCCGAGCTGCTGAAAACAACGCATTCGGTCGTGCCGCACGCACCGCACGTCCGATGGATGTGCCACCTCCTCCTGCATCTCAGGAATAATATTCCTATCGTTCTCGTCCGGTTTCAGGTCATTCGGAGCACGTTTGCTCAGAATTCGACGGCCGCACACCGTTTTGGTGTTTTATGACTCCGGAAACGCGTTTCTGGCCGCCACGGTCAAATGACACCTCCGATTGATGTGCCGTCTATCCGAGAATTTCAAAATTCACGCAGAAGATGTTTTCGTGTGGTTTCGTGGCATTCAGAGGTCGTTCGGGTGGTTTTGACCCCCCAACGTGCCATTTCAGCGTGCGCTGAGCTGCTGAAAACGACGCATTCGGTCGTGCCGCACGCACC